>CM049306.1:54386018-54986018 GCA_026874595.1 Sipunculus nudus
CATGCATCTAGCAAGTGGTGGAGAGCTTTAGTCCAGACTTGGTCTCAACTCAGGATTTGAGTCAACTTTTTTTTGTACTCGTTTTTGACTGAGTCCATCTCAAGTCCAGCAGAAGGAAAGCTGTGATACATATCTTTAAGACATTTATAGACATGTGCAAACTACTCATAGAATATTAAAAAAATGGACAGTATAAACTAAGCTTCATTCTACATTGAAAGCTAAATGTGTTATTAAACTAAATTAAAAGGAAAATGTAAAATAACATAAAAATAATTATTGCAATCTCAAAGTTCCATTTTAAATTCCTTTTTATTAACTGCTTTTGTTGAAGTTGGACTTGGGATCCAGATGACACATACTCAAAGGTGGACTTGGACTCAAACCTCAAAGACTCAGACTTGGACCCCGGGAGCCTGAACTTGGACTTACACCCAGGCTCAGATGGTGTAGACCAGAAGCTGGTCCAGGGGGTCTACACCCCCCACCCCCTTTTTTTCATATGTGGCAACATTTTTTTAAGGGTTTCAGAGGAAATTTTGTGGCCTGGACTCCCGTTTTCCGGACTTGGGGACCTCTTTTTAGCCCTTAGGCTGATGGGCTATTGTCGTCACCCAAGCTGTCCGTCCGTCCGGCATCCATTAACTTTTACCTTGTGAGCGGGATATCTTGAAAAGGATTCATCGTCAGAATTTTATTTCCGACAAAATCTCGGTCAAGTTCGAAGATGGGTGACCTTGACCTATTTTTCTACATTTTAGAGCTGATTATAGAAAAACACTTAGATGCTAATTACTCAGGAACCATTTGATGGATTTTCACAAAACTTACTATGGTTATTGGGACTGATAATTTGTACCTGCTACACAAGTTTGGTGGCGCCATCTACAATTTCTGATTTTTAATGAATTTTTATCTGATTTTTCAACTTTGGGCTTGTGAGGGGGATATCTCTAAAAGGATTCACCGTAGGAATTTTATTTTTTCGGTGAAAATGTATATTGACAAAATCTCGGTCAAGATCCAAGATGGGTGACCTGGACCAATTTTTCTACGTTTTAGAGCTGATTATAGAAAAAACATTTAGAAGCTTATTTTTCAGGAAGCATTTGGTGGATTGTTATGAGTCATGGTACATACCTCTCCTTTTTAAATTTATAACTGAGACATGTACAGATATACATCCATGTGAGAACAGATATTTAGTACTTGTTACTGTTACCACCTCTAAACACTGTTCTTTTGGCTGAGGGCTTTTGTCAGCTTCTGCTGATATTCTAGTTAGGCAATGTCATTAGTGCTCCCTGTGTTGGACCCTTCCTTTTCCTAAATCCTGGATCCTCCCGGGACTGGACTACATCACTGCATCTGGCCTTATAACAGCATGCTGTCCAAGTTTATATTTATATACAATGATGTACAAATTTCTTATCACTTTATTACACACTTATACAAAATATCTTTTATACTTTCATGTGTGTTTTAAGAATACTGATGATCTACAATGGTTTTATTAATAATCCTTCCTGATTCATGGTGTGAAACAAAGGTTTATTGTTATTTTCTTTTTCATATATCCATTTATCATCATCATTTTATTTTGACAATTACCAGCGTGTTTTTAAAAGATGCAGTGATTGAGCTGTGCTGGTGTTGTTGAATGTTCCTCCATGCAGTGTACAGTGTTATCTTTTTCATGTTTTGTTCCTGTGGTTATAACTGGCTTGGCCTGTCCAGCATCTTTATCTTACTTCTGTTATTTAGATATTCTTTTGTTTTGGAAGGAACAATGACTTAAATGCAGTGTATTTGCTTGTACTGAAACAGCACATTGTTAAATGTGTACTGTAGAAAGCCATAGGGTACACTCACAAGATTGATGTTATCCTTTATGAGTTAACACCCTAGAACCACCTTTTGTCCTGGATGGTCTAAAACCAGAACCACCTTCTGTCCTGGGTGGTCTAAAACCAGAAGCCCCTCCTGTACAGGTGGTCTGAACCCAGAACCAGGTGGTCTAAAACCAGAACCAGCTTTTGTCCTGGGTGGTCTAAAACCAGAACCACCTTCCTTCCTGGGTGGTCTAAAACCAGAATCCCCTCCTGTACAGGTGGTCTAAAACATGAACCCCCTCTTGTCAATATGGTTTGAAACCATAACCACCTCCTGTCATTGGTAGTCTAAAACCAGATCCATCTCCAGTCCAGGTGATCTAAAACCAGATCCACCTCATGTCATGGTGGTCTAAAACCAGAACACCACCTGTCATGGTGGTCTAAAACCAGAACCCTCTCCTGTTCTTGGTGGTCTAAATCAGGCAGTTAGGCTAAAACCAGAACCACCTCCTGTCCTGGTGGCCTAAAACCAGACCACCTCCTGTCCTTGTGGCCTAAAACCAGACCACCTCCTGTCCTTGTGGCCTTAAACCAAATCCAGCTCCTATCCAGGGTGGTCTTAAACCAGAACCACCTCCTGTCCTGGTGGCCTAAAACCAGACCACCTCCTGTCCTTGTGGCCTAAAACCAGACCACCTCCTGTCCTTGTGGCCTTAAACCAAATCCAGCTCCTATCCAGGGTGGTCTTAAACCAGAACCACCTCCTGTCCTGGTGGCCTAAAACCAGACCACCTCCTGTCCTTGTGGCCTAAAACCAGACCACCTCCTGTCCTTGTGGCCTTAAACCAAATCCAGCTCCTATCCAGGGTGGTCTTAAACCAGAACCACCTCCTGTCCTGGTGGCCTAAAACCAGACCACCTCCTGTCCTTGTGGCCTAAAACCAGACCACCTCCTGTCCTTGTGGCCTTAAACCAAATCCAGCTCCTATCCAGGGTGGTCTTAAACCAGAACCACCTCCTGTCCTGGTGGCCTAAAACCAGACCACCTCCTGTCCTTGTGGCCTAAAACCAGACCACCTCCTGTCCTTGTGGCCTTAAACCAAATCCAGCTCCTATCCAGGGTGGTCTTAAACCAGAACCACCTCCTGTTCAGGAGGTCTTAATCCAGAGCCACCTTCTGTCCTGGATGGTCTAAAACCAGAATCACCTGTTTTGGGTGGTCTTAAACCACAACAACCTCCTGTCCTAGTAGTCTAAAACCAGAATCATCTCCTCTCCAGATGGTCTAAAACCAGACCACCACCTGTCTGGAGTGGTCTAAAGCACAGCTGCCTCTCCCAGTGGTTTCGAGAGAGTTTTGCTTTTTATACATAGTGTAATTCTGGACAAATATGTCCATTATGGAAACATGTTACTTTAATTATATTGCAGTAGACACATTTGCAAAACAAAATAGGGGCAGTATTGGGAATATCAATTATCATATATACATGTGTGTACTCTTAATACAGTAATCTTATAATCTTTACCGAAGAGTGTTTTGATAAACAGTACAAAGGAAGTTTTAGGTACATTGGTCTTTCATGAGTTATGAAAATAATTGGAAAATATTAAATAGAAAAGTACAGTGGAGCCTCTCCGTACAGGTACCTCTGTACTAAGGGCCGCTCCTATTTACAGCCACACAGGCAGACCCTTGAAAGTAGGTCCCGAAATCTATAACCCCCCTACTAAGGGACCTCTTTATTATAGGCAGAATGTTTGCTCTTAACAGTGTCTGAAATTTTCAGGATCTACTGCCATTGAAATAACATATATTTGTTTCCACATCATCATTACATTTACAATTTATTTGTAATCCAATTTTGTTAATTCAGTTGTAATTGTAGTTAATTACAGATATTTACAATTTCAAATACCCCATTCCTGATGGTTAGAAGTATAAAAATCAGAACCACATTCAGTGGTCACTTCAGATTCACTTGCTTTATAAAATTCAGTGAAATTTTGTACAAAGGTCAACTATAGGTCATGGAGCTCTTATTACACTAAGTGCAAATTAGTTTCATAGATGCATGACAGATGGCCTTAGCTGTCAGTATTGTCAGATACCCAAGCATTCACTGCAACCAACTCTAAAATTTATAATGGTTAACCATCACACAAACTATGTTGTCATTGTGTTGTTAATATTTTTAAGTTACCCCATTATCTTAAAATATTCTTAACTATCCTTTTAGCATCTAGAGGGGTCAAATTTACTTGATCAGTCAGAGTTTCAATAAGTATATGTCATCTTCAAGAGCAAGACAGTATGTATTTATCCTTGCACACTTAATAATCATGGATACGTTTGTTGTTGTAGCGATTAACAGAAGCTGGTATCAAACAGTGGACTGGTATACCACTCAGGAAAAAAAAGTAAGTACATGCTAATTTAATTTTACTGTTGGAATATTCAGATTATATGGTCTCACTTAGACTGAAAAACCAAATTTTTAAAATTGGATGGCCCTTAGTATCGCAAAGATTTGTAAAACTATTTTGTTTTGAATTTTACCAATAAAACTCACATTATATAGTACTGTAAAAAATTAGAAAATGATATAAATCTGTTGGATTATGCATATATAGCTGCCAGTAAATTGCACAAAAAATATAATAAAAAATATTATTTTTGGAGGCACTCCAAGGAAAAACAAGAGTTCAATCTTGGTCTTAATCAGTAAAAAACCATGACATCCCCCCCCCCCCCCCCTCCACCTCATGTTTATTGCAAGATTTTCAGATAAATCCAGATTTAGTGACAGGCAGCTCTAGGCCAAAACCACTGATAAAGCTGGCTGATCCCTGATACTAATACAGTACTGTACACAGGAAGTTGATCTTGATATCTATCATTAATACATCATTTGATTTAGGTTAGATTTATGTTGAGTTAACCAAGGATTTCAGAATCTGCTCTCAGTTAATGATTAATTCATTAGTGAGTACAAGATACAAAACCTCGATATCACGTTATTTGTAATTAGTGACACAAGATACATATTAACCAATTAAGACACACCTGAGTCTCCTTCACATAGTTAATAAGAATGTTTTAATCCTTTTTCAGTCAAAGTGCAAATTGATACAGTGTTTCATTTATGCCATAGCAGTGGTATTGAAACAGTTTAATATCAAAATGATTTCAAAAGTAATGGTATTGTGCACATGCTGTATGAACACTCCTACATATTTTTGGCAAGAGTCCAGAAACATTCTGGCATGTATATTAACACTGAAAAAAGAATCAAAAGAACTTTTTATGAGGTTCATGTCTGCATTTATATTGATACTTATTTCAGTTACTAATACAAATACTTGATCAATTTGAAATGAACCAGCAGTTCTTAATATTCTTTGCAATTAATGTATAATATTTGCCAATGTATAATAATTTGTGTGTAAATATGCATTCCCCTGTAAGCTGCTGCCACAGATAATGTTCTTAATAATAATATTTCAAGTGGTGAATGTCTCTGTGTCAAGATATGTCATATAAATATTGTATTTTTTTATATTTATAAGTCCGTTACAAATTGACATTAAGATTTCAGACTCATTACAATAATGATTGTTGAGGTAAAAAGCTTAGTTCATTTGCCTTTTTATGTATGATTTTCATAGAAGATACATTTCAGGAAATTTATTCTCATTAAAGTTTACTTCAGATTAAAGATGACTTAACTTTTAGTAACAAGGACTCAGTCTATTTTTTATTCTTTATTTTAAAACCGTATCCACAAGCTCTTCATATATTAGATTATATCTAATATTCCTTCAAAATTTTGTTTTTGTGATTTCTTTGCCAGCCCTAAAATAGCTAAGAAACTGCCATCACACTGAGTATGAGTGATATACCAGTAATTAATGAACTTTTGTACACAAACAATCTTTATATACAAAAAAAATATGTCTTAATATAAACAGGTAATAATATTTATATATTCATGATTTATACCCAGGATGCAAAACAGTTAAAATTGCAAATCAGTGTCTTTTAATGGTATATATACCGTAAAACTTTGCCTAACGACCAGCCGAAGTTTTATCGACTACCTCAAAATAATGACCACTTTTACACAGTCCTAATTTTTTTTTAGCTCAGCTGACTATAAGTCATCTGAGCTATAGTCGTGGTCCATTGTCCGCCGTCCGTCCGTCTGTCTGTCCGTCCGTCCGTCTGTCCGGATGTCCGCCTGTCAGACTGGCACATTTCGACACCATTGGACCTACGAATCTGAAATTTGCCATACAGTTAGATGTCCCGAAAATCTCCTACCATGCCGAAAATTGGGTCAATAGGACTTCGTTCCTTCGAGATATTAAGGAAAAACCTCAATTTTTTATTAGAAATCTATTTTCACACTTCAGGACTGCCTTATATAAAAACCACTCATCTGGTTTTCTTTATATTTACCATAAATATTCCTCTATATATTTCCTATGTACATGCCAGAAATAAAGTCAGTATTATTTAATTTTAAAAAGTTATGGGCCCAAACATAATGGACTTTGTAAAAAAATCAGGAAAGATATTTGGTCACTTAAGACCAAAGTGTTAAAGGTAGGGACTTTTTTTCAGTAATAAAACTTTAATTGATCAAAATTTATTTGTATACCAAAAATTAGATCAAAATCTGTTAATTTTTTTTAAATATTGGCAAAAATATAAAATTGGTACCTTAAATTTTGCCCAAGTTTGACCATGGCACTTTTTTTCCTGTAAGTACTGTGGATTTAATTTTCACAGCATGTTTTTGTTAGCATTTTGTCTGTAAACACCAAAAATTTGATGTCAGTTGATCAAAAACTGTAGATTTTATTCAAGTTTTCAAGCACCATGTCACATCAAGTTTACATCAAGCTAGTGTTATGCAGTTTGCTAGAGCTCAGCTCCCCAGCTTCAGCTCTAAGTTCCTTAAATTTAGCATACAGTTAGATGTCTCCAAAATCCCCTACCATGCCAAGAATTTTATCACTAGGACGTAATTCCTTCATTGTATAAATGAAAAACTTCATTTTTCCATTAAAAACCCATTTTTACACTGTAAGACTGCCTAATATCAAAACCACTGATCTGACTTTGATCATATATAATATACATATTTTTCTATACATTCGCTATGCACATGCCAGAATAATGTCATTATTGTGTAATTGTTTTAAGTTATGGGCCCAAACATAATGCACTTTTTACAAAAACAAGAAATATATTTACTCCCTTAACAAGAGGATTGCTGAAGCTAGAGATTTGTTGTCAGGGATGTAACATTATTTAATCAAGATTCAATTGAATACCAAAAATTAGTTCTGAATTTTTCAAATTTTATAAGTCATTAGTATAAATATAAAATTAGTACCTCAAATTTTGCCCAACTTTGACCATGGCATGTTTGTTTCCTGAGAGCACTGTTGATATAATTTTCATATCATGCAAACATAAGGATTTCATCTTTGTAGTTTAGAAAGAAATTGGCCAAATATTGTAGCTTTTATTAATGTTTATATTAGACCATGTCAGACCAAGGCTCAATCCAGCCCCTCTTCAGTCACCTGTATGTTGACCTTGTTGACCTTTCATCAGATTATGCATGCTTGAGCGAAGCATACACTGGGTCAGCCAGGCAGCTAATGCCCAGCCACAGTTGATCCAGGTGTCCAACCCAACTTATCTAGTAGTTGTTTTGAAAAACAACATAACAATAAACAATAAATTAATAAATTTTTATTGGTTTTTAATTTCAAATTAAAGAAAAATTAATGGAAAAGGAATTTGTTAGTTGATGAGTAACAGAAAATTAACTTGCAGTTATTGATGATATAAGAATCTCGATGGATGGATAGAATGTCATTGTTATTCCAAATAACACCGTGCAGTCACCTATGGTATTTTTCAGTTCAATTTTAATGATAAAAAAATAAATCATATTATTACTAATCATTAGGGATCATATGAAGGAAATTAATGATAGACAAAGATGCAGTTGATAATATTAATCTAGATTCCTACTGTGTCTAGTGTGTAGATTGATGTGAAAATAGTCCAAAGTGAATATATTACATTTATTTTTTTTAATATAAATAAAAGCCATAAAACCTGGTACTTATGATCATTATTTAAATTTGTGAATTTTGTATATTCTGGATTCTCAACATCTTTCTTTGGCTAAAACTGAATAAATACTAGACATGGTGCGAATGCTTTGCAAATGTATTTGAATATGAATATGAATATGTACTGCATTAAAAAATTTTATTGCATAAGAATGGGAATTCAGGTAAAAATGAAAGTATTTGAATACCAGTGCAGATACTTTCAAAATGTTTTCATGAATGCATTCATGAATATATTCTATAATATTTTTTCAATAATCATTTCAGTTATATTTTAATTTAAAAAATCATATGATTTTCTTATTATTTTTTTTTAATAAAAATTATATCGGCACAATATTTGTTATTAAATTTTAATAAATAGTTAAACTCTTTTATAATATGTGCTGCTGATAAGTTATATGGCCAAGTCAAAATCTGTGTGACAATAGCACTCCATTTGTTAATAAAATAAATGAAATCAATCCTCTTCCCTGTCTCCAAAGATACTATCAAAATCATACATAAGCTAAACACCAACAACTCATAATAAAGCTTATATTTATTACCACACAAAACAAGCATGTGCCTCTTTCCCAAATAATATTTTTTATCATATATAACAGCTGAGCGCTGTGACCCATGGGTCCCTTGTTTTACCTTTACATCAGACCTTGGGGAGATGACCACCTGAAAATTTTTATCACTTTCTTTAGGTCCCTTTGGTGTTGCAATTTTTAGGTTTTCACTGTTTTTATATGCCAGTCATATGAAGGGGGTATAATGGTATACCCACCATCCATTCATCCATTGTGTCGTCTGTCCATCTGTCCGTCCTTTAACTTTTAGTGTTGCCGCGATCACTTACCAGGGCTTCGATGGATTTTCACAAAACTCACCATAACTACTTACCAACAGATTATCTCCCCCAGGTTCAATAATGGGCAACATCCACGCATATTCAATAAGGTCACAGGTCACTAGGCTACTTTGGTGTCACCACAATAACTTATGAAGAATATGAAGGATTTTGATATAACTCATCATAAATATTAATCAATAAATCTTGCCTAAATTGGATTTCCAGCAAAATCCCTGCATATTTAATGAGGTTAGAGGTCGCTGCACTTTGGAGGCACATTGGTGACTTACCAAAAATTCAATGGACTTTTATGAAACTCATTATACATATTTACCAATAGTGTTTCTCACCAGAATTACCTTCTCATCAAAATTCATGCACATTTAAGAGGTAACCAGATACATGAAGGATGTATTATGCATGGTTGGTGCTTTTGTTAAAACTTTATTGACATGCCATTTTTAGCTCAGCTGACTGAAAGTCATCTGAGCTATAGCGATCACTCTTTGTCCGTCGTCCGTCTGTCCGTCTGTCCGTCTGTCCGTCCGTTAACCAGGCACAAATCGTAACCGCTGGACCTAGAACCTTGTAACTTGGGATTCTGAGAGGTCCATAAAAAATCTCCTTGGAAACCAGAAATTAGGTCTCTGTTACCCATATCCTTCGAGCTATGTGGCCCCAAAGTACCCCCCAGAAAAGTCAAAAATTTCATACAAAAACTTCAATATCTCATTAACTACTTGACTGATGGTCATGATTTTTGGCATACATATTGATCATGAGATGTTACATCACTTCCTGCAGACTGGTGGCGCCACCTGTATTTTTCGATTTTTTACGAATTTTTTTCTCTATTTTTGAGACCTTTAAAAATGTGAACATCTGTTAACAAGGCACAAATCATAAAGACTGGACTTAGAATCTTAATTCTTGACACACTGAGAGGTCCATGAAAAATCTCCTTGGAAACCAGAAATTAGGTCTCTGTTACCCATATCCTTCGAGCTATGGGGCCCCAAAGTACCCCCCAGAATAGTAAAAAATTTCATACAAAAACTTCAATATTTCAATAACTACATCACTGATGGTCTTCATTTTTGGCATACATATTGATCATGAGATGTTCGATCAGTTCCTGCAGACTGGTGGCGCCACCTGTACTGTTTGATTTTTTACGATTTTTTCCTCTATTTTTGAGACCTTTGAGGATGCTGTCATCTGTTAGCGTGGCACAAATCGTAACGTCTGGACCTGGAATCTTCATTTTCGACACACTGAGAGACCTATGAAAAGTCTCCATGGAAACCAGAAATTAGGTCTCTGTTACCCATATCCTTCGAGCTATGCGGCCCAAAATTACCCCCCAGAATAGTCAAAAATTTCATACAAAAACTTCAATATCTCATTAACTACATCACTGATGGTCATGATTTTCGACATACATATTGATCATGAGATGTTTCATCAGTTTGTGCAGACTGGTGGCGCCACCTGTATTTTTCAATGTTCACGAATTTTCTCCATTTTTGAGACCTTTAAGGATGTAGTTATCTGTCAACAGGGTACAAATCGTAACGACTGGACCTAGAATCTTCGTTCTTGACACACAGGGAGACCCATGATAAGTCTCCATGGAAACCTGAAATTTGGTCTCTGTTACCCATATCCTTTGAGCTATGGCACTCCAAAGTACAGCTCAGAATAATGGAAAATTTGATACAAAAGCTAAAGTATCTGAACAACTAATGCAGAGATAACCATAATTGTTTGCATGGATATTGATCATGGAGTGTTTCATAAGTTTCTGCAGACTGGTGGCACCACCTGTATTTGTTCGTTTTTTTTTACGAAATTTTTCAGTATTTTTGAGACCTTTAAAGATATGAACATCTGTTAACAGGGCACAAATCATAAAAACTGGACCAAGAATCTTCATTCTTGACACACAGGGAGACCCATGAAAAGTCTCCATGGAAACTTGAAATTAGGTCTCTGTTACCCATATTCTTTAAGCTGTATGGGTCCAAAATACATCCCCCCCCAGAATAATGGAAAATTTGATACAAAAACTGCAGTATTTCAATAACTACAACACTGATGGTCATGATTTTCGGCATACATATTGATCATGAGCTGTTCCATCAGTTTCTGCAGACTGGGTGTGCCACCTCTATTTTTTTTCAAATTTTTACCAATTTTTTTCTTTTTTTTGAGACCTTTAAAGATGTGGTTATCTGTCAACAGGGTACAAATCGCAACAACTGGACCTAGAATCTTCATTCTTGTCATGCAAGGAGGCCCATGAAAGGTGCCTGTGGAAACTTGAAATTAGGTCTCTGTTACCCATATCCTTCAAGCTATAGGACTCCGAAGTATCCCTCAGAATAATGGACAATTTGATACAAAAACTGAAGTATCTGAACAACTAATGCAGAGATCACCATGATTTTTTGCATGGATATTGACCATTAAGTGTTTTTATTAGTTTCTGCAGACTGGTGGAGCCACCTGTATTTTTGTATCCGCCAAAACGAAGTTTTGCGGATACTATGTTTTTGACCGAGTTCCTCCACCGCGGCGGCGTTCATTTCCAGAGAGCTCCTCGGAGACTAATGGACCGATTTTTCCCAAACTTACACCTATTATCGGGTCACATGTGAACTGGTGCCTAACCAATTTGCGTTGACCTCTGACCTTTCCTCTCTATCCAGTGTCCATTTGTGGGTCTGTTTCCACTCATAAACCCTCATATCTCGGGAACCGTTTGACTGATCAGGAAATAAAATTGATACAAATGTAGCCCTTGGATTGCTTTATAACATACACAAAAAATGGTGGCGCCACCTGTAACCATGTTTGCACAGTGTCCATCTGTTCATCTGCCTTGGGTTAAAACACTCATATCTCTGCAGTGAATTGACTAATTCACCTGAAATTCGTCATGCGTATACATCCAGGATACCTTTCTTGATTTTATGACAGGTGGCGCCACCTACGTTCACGTTCACGCTGATGACATCCAAGCTTATATCTTGGGAATCGTTTGACCGATCAGGAAATAAAATTTATACAAATGTAGCCCTTTGATAGCTCTGTAACATACACAAAAAATGGTGGCGCCACCTGTAACAATGTTTGCACAGCGTCTGTCTGTTAGTCTGCCGTGGCCTAAAATCACTCATTTCTCTGTAGTGGTTCGACATAACTGCCTAAAATTTTGCAGGTTTATACATCGTGGACAGCTTTCTTGAATTTATGACATGTGGCGCCACCTACATTCTAGTTAACGCTGCACACATCCAAGCTCATATCCCAGGAACCATTTGACCGATTGGGCCAAAATTGTGCATGTGTTTAGATCTCACATAGGTCTTTATCATACACAAAACTGGAGGGGTTACCTGCAAAGATTTTTGCACAGTGTTTGTCTGTTTGTCTGCCATGGGCAAAAATTGCTCATATACATGTAGTGGTTTGACTTTTCTGCCTAAAATTTTGCAGGTGTATACAACTTGGACAGCTTTCTGGATTTGTGGTAGGTGGCACAACCTACATACACATTTAGGCTGCAGACATCCATGCTAATATGCAACATACCTCACTCTATTTCCCCTTGCCACTCAATCCATGCCTCACTATCCGATTTTGGCAGATACATGTAGTCACTTGTCGGTTACCCGTATTCTAGTTTTAAAAGTTTACACATTTTTCTCTATTTTTGAGATATATAAATACAGACTAAATCTTGGCCTGTTGGTTAATCTGTTTGATGCTTCAGTTGAATGGGTATATACTACCATTCTATTGATAAAATTTCCTTTTGCGAATATCTTCCCAGTCAGCTGAGCGTCATGACCCATGGGTCACTTGTTGAGTTATGGTTGGTACAGGTAAATATATACTGAGGACATGAATAAATGGACAGCAATATCAGCAAACATATACTGTAGATTCAGAAATATTGGTTGGGATTTTATTTTCGTGGTTTTCATCGATCAAGGCTAAAAGAATTCAAGATTCCAACAGAAAAAAAATCATACCGTCATCTTAACTGCAGCTGGTCGTTGACTTCATCTATATATAGTTATCACTGGTGACATTTTTAGCTCAGCTGACTATAAGTCATCTGAGCTATAGTCGTGGTCCATTGTCCGTCTGTCCGTCCGTCCGTCCGTCCGTAGATGTGGCACGTTTTGAAACCGTAAGACCTAGGAATCCAAAATTCAGCATAATGTTAGATGTCCCCAAGATCTCCTACCAAGCCGAAAACTGGGTCTTTGCGACTTCATTCCTTTGAGAAATTAAGGAAAAACCTCAATTTTTTATTTAAAACCTATTTTCACACTTCAGGACTGCCTAATATCAAACCACTTATCTGTTTTTCCTCATATTTCCTATAAATAATCCTCTATATAATTCCTATGTACATGCCAGAAATTAGGTCTGTATTATATAATTTAAAAAAGTTATGGGCCCAAACATGATGCATTTTGTAAAAAATCAGGAAAGATATTTGATCACTTAACACAAAAAACGTTAAAGCTATGGACCTTTTTTCCAGTAATATTAGTTATTAGCATAAATATAAAATTAGTACCTTAAATTTTGCCCAACTGTGACCATGGCACGTTGTTTCCCGTGAGCACTGCTGATATAATTTTTTATATCATGCACACATAAGGATTTCAGCTTTTTAGTTTAGAAAGCTGAAAGAAATTGGCCAAATATTGTAGCTTTTATTAATGTTTTTTATGAGACCCTGTCAGACTTTGGCTCTCTCCAGCCCCTCTTGAGTCACCACTTTGTTGACCTTGTTGACCTTTCATCAAATTATGCACGCTTGAGGCGAGAATCCAGGCAGCTTATGGCCAGCCACAGTTGATCCAGGTGTCCAACCCAACTCATCTAGTAGTTTTAACCAACAAAATAACAATAAACAATAAATTAATCAATTTTTATTGGTTTTTAATAACAAATTAAAGAAAAATAGAAAAGGAATTTGTTAGTTTATAATAACAGGAAATTAACTTGCAGTTACTGATGATATAAGAATCTTGTATCGATGGGTAGAATGTCACAAATTCCAAATAACACCATGCAGTCACCTATGGCACTTTTCAGTTCAATTTTAATGATAAAAAAGTAAATCATATTATTCATTACTAATCATTAAGGATTATATGAAGGAAATTAATGATAGACAAAGATGCAGTTGATAATATTAATCTAGATTCCTACTGTGTCTAGTGTGTACATTGATGTGAAATTAGTCCAAAATGAATTTTTTACAGTTATTTTTTAATATAAATAAAGGCCATAAAACCAGGTACTTATGATCATTATTTAAATGTGTGAATTTTGTATATTCTGGATTCTCAACATCTTTGTTTGGTGAAAACTGAATAAATACCAGACATGGTGCGAATACTTTGTAATTGTATTTAAATACGAATATGATTATGTACTCCATTATAAAATTTCTTGCATAAAGAATGGGAATTCAGGTAAAAATAAAGTATATGAATACTCGTGCAAATACTTTCAAAATGTATTCATGAATGCATTCATGAATATATTCTTTAATATTATTTTAATAATCATATCAGTTATATTTCATTTTAAAAAATCATATGATTCTCTTATTATTTTTAATAAAAATTATATATTTGGGACAATATTTGTAATTTTTTTAATAAATAGTTAAACTCTTATATTATATGTTCTGCTTATAAGTTATATGGCCAAGTCAAAATCTGTGTGACAGTAGTACTCCATTTGTTAATAAAATAAATGAAATCAATCCTCTTCCCTGTCTCCAAAGGTACTATCAAAATCATACATAAGCTAAACAACAACTCATAATACAGCTTATATTTATTACCACACAAAACCAGCATGTGCCTCATTTCTAAATAATATTTTTTTATCATATATAACAGCTGAGCGTCGTGACCCATAGGTCCCTTGTTTTATTTAAGTTAGAAGAATTGTTTATAACTTTTTTATGATTGTCATTGATACATATAATAAATGTACTGAATTACTTTTCTTCTAAATTACTAGAACAAAATACGTGATTTATAAATATTCTGTTGTCAATTCCCTTATTTCCCCTTATATCACATAAACAGGGCCCCCCAAAATGTTTACAATAAAACAATATATATCTTTACTTTAAACTGAAAATATATCCCATCACTTCCTCTTATCAACATTTCAGGTGAAATATTCAAGAACAATACCAGATTTCCATCATGCAAAGCGGTAGCTTCAACACAATAAGAATGTTGGTAGCCACTGCTACCGAAGCACGGCTTTTTCGGAACCGGCCTTTTCTACCTTCTTTCAGTAGAGATAAAATGAGACCTACGCTTCCTATTGGCTTAAAAGACAAGGGTCATATAAACTCATCTGCACCACTGCAGGACGCAAATGTAAAGTGCACTTATGCCGATTATTGCTTACTACATCTGTGTGTATAAAAGAAGGCCATTAACACTGATTTAAAAAACACAGGCGTACTTCTTACAAATATTGCCGATAGTTGTACATACATGTAAGTGTAAGTAAGTGTCACAGAATACTAGTATGCAAATTATGCCCCACTAATTTTCAGATGAGTAAAGTTCCTGTCTAATTGACTGATTAAGCCGATTTCTTTTTTTTTTTAATATCCAGACAGTTGACATGTGTAATTTTATTTAATTGTGTCACGGCCCTGTCAGGGATTAACATGCAGGCGCCACATGTGACTACAGACTAGATTAAAAAAAGTTTGACACCTTCAACTCAGGATGACACTCCTGTTTCATTTATCCTCTGAACAAGTGAAGGTTTACATTTTCTGTGAATGTGGCATGATCGGGTGTAATAACTTATAGCCTATGTATTGGATGTTACAACTAATAGCTGATATATTGTCTGGCACGTGTGGGTCACAGCTGATGAATTCCTTTGTTAGGCTCGCTTCATGTGAAGCTTTTTTGCTCAACACTGACCCAGTTGATGGCGGTACAGCGCACTGTGTGATAACATATAAGCTGAGCCATGGTATACTGCCTATGTACATATGTTCTTGTCTTCCATGACATATGAAGATATTAATAATAACCATGTTATTTCTTAAATTTCCATTGTCTCCCCACAAATTCAAATACCCCACAATATGCGTTTTGTACAAAAGCCACAAAATTTTAAGCCCACGATATTATCTGAATCTACAGTAACCCAAATCAATAAATATCTGATATCTCAATTTAAATGTTCATATACATGTAACATGTTGCCATTGATGGTGCACAAAGATTATCCTTGGTGTGGGTGAAGAAGGTCTTTTGCTGATGGGTTTTATTTTTTTTTCAGCCAGTTATTTAAATTAATTAACGAGATAGAGAGAAGAAACTACAGAATAACAGATCAAGTAGCAGCGGTAAAGCCTACTCCTCAACCGCCACTTGGGTAAGTGCTGTTATGTTTTATCACACCACAGCTATATACAGGGGTGGACAAAGGATTTTAGAATATAGGGGGCTCATATTACAAGGCCACTACAGGACACAGGTGATAAATAATTTGCCATGGATGGAGGACGTTTCCCCCTTTCTTGGTGTAAGATTACCCTTTGAAACTTTTGGCTGTAATTGGTGCAATATTGGGTAGTTTTTCAGTATTAAGGGCAGAGTTTTAGGTGGTAAAGGGGAAAGGGGGGGTGGGGAATCCCTTGCTCCTCCCCCCCCCCAAAAAAAAAATCCTACCCCTGATACACCATGTAAAGGGCTGCTGCGTGAATTGAGGAAAGAATCATGGATGCTGGTTTTTGGCATGCCCTGCTTCTATATTTTACTTTCTGCGTGTGTGTTATCTCTATTGCATGATGTAATTTAAGAATCTACTCTGGGTCCTATTTTATTTTGTATTTTTTGTATTCTTCAGACACAGTAGTGAAAATATATCTACTCGTCAATCAGGTTCACAAATGATTAGCTAGTTAGTACTCTACATGAGGACTTTCATGGTACCTACTCATCATTTACAGGAGAACTTATGAGGGCTCACTGCTTGTGTCTGTTATTACGAAATACAAATTTTTCAGGGGAAAATACTGGGCCAGATCAAGGATTTGAACCCATAACGGTGGCGCACAAGTCCGGCGTACCAACCTCTTTGCTAGCAAAGCAAGCTTCACTAGCGAGACAGTTCGGTCCGCTTTTATGTCACCCTGTAACACACCCCCTCTTAAGAGCGTTCTGCTATCAGAACAAGACTAATTTTCTCAGGAGTCACACTTTGGTGAGCTTATTCCCTGGGCCACAAAGTTTTACAGTCACGTCGGATGAGCACCCATTTCATTGCGAAGACAAATAAATGAGGGGAAAATCCTGGGCCAATCCGGGAGTTGAACCCAGGTTGGTGGCGCACAAGTCCGGCGTCCCAACTGCTTCGCTAGAAAAGCAAGCTACGCTAGCAAGACAGTTAGGTCCGCTTTTATGTGCACCACTTAACACAGTGTTTGCACAGTCTGCAGGATCAAGAATCCTGATCTGTAGAAATTGCTTGGGGAAAGAATTAATTAAATTTAAATTCCATCTTTTTCAGATGAAAGGTATACATATAAAAAAAAGTTAACAAACAAATTATCAAACAAAGGTAAACCTTTATTATCCATGGGAAAATATAATGTATTTTTCTTTAACATTAATTTAATTTGCGTGCACAAATATTTTTGCACAGACAAAAAAAAAAAAAAAACAAGACATCTGTTGTACAGGAAGTTACCATGCATTAATATCTTTTTTTAACACATCTGTTTACTAGGAAGTTGGATAAACCTTACGAAGAGGGTTATTTTCTGTAAACAAAACATAAATAAAGCCACCATGTGGCTCTGCATAAATATTCCATAATCTGCTTCTGATATTTTTGTACCAGTATGTAATTTATAAGGCAGGATGCTGTGTCATTAATTAATCATGTGGTATGTATAAGTAAATACTAAATGTACATGAACATTTTGCTAACAAAGTTGCCAAGCAGAAACATTGTACCTGCAGGAGATAGCAGGCAGTCTTCATCAGAAACAGAGTGATGCAGGATAAGTGAGTAGTTAAGGTCACTGCTTCTCTTGTTTAAAAATAGATTTTAAGAGGTCATTGTAAGCATTTTTAGCTCAGCTGACTATAAGTCATCTGAGCTATAGTCGTGGTCCATTGTCCGTCGTCCGTCCGTCTGTCCGTCCGTCCGTCCGTCCGTAGATGTGGCACGTTTTGAAACCGTAAGACCTAGGAATCCAAAATTCGGCATAATGTTAGATGTCCCCAAGATCTCCTACCAAGCCGAAAACTGGGTCTTTACAACTTCGTTCCTTTGAGAAATTAAGGAAAAACCTCAATTTTTTATTAAAAACCTATTTTCACACTTCAGGACTGCCTTATATCAAAACCACTCATCTGTTTTTCCTCATATTTACCATAAATATTCCTCTGTATAGTTCCTATGTACATGCCAGAAATTATGTCTGTATTATTTAATTTAAAAAAGTTATGGGCCCAAACATAATGCATTTTGTAATAAATCAGGAAAGATATTTGATCACTTAACACAAAAAATGTTAAAGCTATCGACCTTTTTTCCAGTAATATAACTTTAATTAATCAAAATTAAATTGTATACCCAAAATTAGATGAAAATCTTTTAAATTTTCTAAAATATTAATAAAAATAAAAAATTGGAACCTTAAATTTTGCCCAACTTTGACCATGGCACGTTTTTTTCCTGTAAGTACTGTGGATTTAATTTTCACAGCATGTTTTTGTTAGCATTTCAACTGTTAACACCAAAAATTTAAAACCAGTTGATCAAAAACTGTAGATTTTAATAAGTTTTCAAGCACCATGTAACATATTGTTTACATCAAGCTAGTGTTATGCAGTTTGCAAGAGC
The DNA here is from genome assembly GCA_026874595.1 of Sipunculus nudus. NCBI lineage: Eukaryota > Metazoa > Annelida > Sipuncula > Golfingiida > Sipunculidae > Sipunculus > Sipunculus nudus. The sequence continues at coordinate 54,404,793 of CM049306.1, forward strand.
TCAGCTCCCCAGCTTCAGCTCTTAGTTCCTTAAATTCGGCATACAGTTAGATGTCTCCAAAATCCCCTACCATGCCAAGAATTTGGTCACTAGGACTTAATACCTTCGAGATATTAATGAAAAACTTCATTTTTCCATTAAAAACCCATTGTTACACTTCAAGACTGCCTAATATCAAAACCACTGATCTGACTTTAATCATAAATAATATACATATTTTTCATTCTCTATGCACATGCCAGAATGATGTCAGTATTGCGTAATTGTTTTAAGTTATGGGCCCAAACATAATGCACTTAGTAAAAAATCAAGATATATTTACTCCCTTAACAAGGGCATTGCTGAAGCTAGAGATTTTTTTGTCAGGGATGTAACATTATTTAATCAAGATTCAATTGAATACCCAAAATTAGTTCTGAATTTTTCAAATTTTATAAGTTATTAGTATAAATATAAAATTAGTACCTTAAATTTTGCCCAACTGTGACCATGGCACGTTTGTTTCCTGTGAGCACTGTTGATATAATTTTCATATCATGCACACATTAGGATTTCAGCTTTTTAGTTTAGAAAGCTGAAAGAAATTGGCCAAAAATTGTAGCTTTTATTAATGTTTTTTATGAAACCCTGTCAGACTTTGGCTCTCTCCAGCCCCTCTTGAGTCACCTGTATGTTGACCTTGTTGACCTTTCATCAAATTATGCACGCTTGAGGCGAGGCATACAGGAATCCAGGCAGCTTATGGCCAGCCACAGTTGATCCAGGTGTCCAACCCAACTCATCTAGTAGTTTTAACCAACAACATAACAATAAATTAATAAATTTTAATTGGTTTTTAATAACAAATTAAAGAAAAATAGAAAAGGAATTTGTTAGTTTATAATAACAGGAAATTAACTTGCAGTTACTGATGATATAAGAATCTTGTATCGATGGGTAGAATGTCACATATTCCAAATAACACCATGCAGTCACCTATGGCATTTTTCAGTTCAATTTTAATGAAAAAGAAGTAAATCATATTATTCATTTCTAATCATTAGGGATCATATGAAGGAAATTAATGATAGACAAAGATGCAGTTGATAATATTAATCTAGATTCCTACTGTGTCTAGTGTGTACATTGATGTGAAATTAGTCCAAAATGAATTTTTTACAGTTATTTTTTAATATAAATAAAAGCCATAAAACCAGGTACTTATGATCATTATTTAAATGTGTGAATTTTGTATATTCTGGATTCTCAACATCATTGGTTGGTGAAACTGAATAAATACCAGACATGGTGCGAATACTTTGTAATTGTATTTAAATACGAATATGATTATGTACTCCATTATAAAATTTCTTGCATAAAGAATAGGAATTCAGGTTAAAATGAAAGTATATGAATACTTGTGCAAATACTTTCAAAATGTATTCAATGCATTCATGAATATATTCTTTAATATTATTTTAATAATCATATCAGTTATATTTCATTTAAAAAAATCATATGATTCTCTTATTATTTTTTATAAAAATTATATTTGGGACAATATTTGTAATTTTTTTTAATAAAAAGTTAAACTCTTATATTATATGTTCTGCTTATAAGTTATATGGCCAAGTCAAAATCTGTGTGACAATAGTACTCCATTTGTTAATAAAATAAATGAAATCAATCCTCTTCCCTGTCTCCAAAGGTACTATCAAAATCATACATAAGCTAAACAACAACAACTCATAATACAGCTTATATTTATTTCCACACAAAACCAGCATGTGCCTCATTTCTAAATAATATTTTTTTATCATATATAACAGCTGAGCGTCGTGACCCATAGGTCCCTTGTTAGATTTTTGTTACAAAGACAACTATGGATAAAAATGTAGCTAAAAGATTTGATCTGCAAAAGAAACTTTTGCTGGATCTCTTTCCAAGAACCAATAATATTGGTATCACAAATCATTCATTTTGGTGTCTTGGAATAATTAATTTAGGAGACTGTTTTATTTTGTACATGTATTGCATTTCTGCTTTCTTCTGTCTTAGAATTAGTGACACCTGTACAAGACCTGTATAAGATTGTGCCATTTCATGTAAAAACCATGTTTAAAAATGAGCAAAAACCCTTTGTAAAATTCCTTATGTTCAATCTGTATATTTAGCTCAGCTGACATTTATTTTCTTTCTGCTCATCTGGTTGATGGCCATCTGGCCATGGACAGGGCACAAATTGTAACCTCAAGACCTAGAAGGTTCTTCTTACGATCCAGAGTACAATTATCCCTATCAGCCTGCCATATTTGTAAAACCTTGGCCAAACCAGTTCTTACAAAATGTCACCAATAGATTAGATATATTATAGATTTGACGAAGTTATTGAGAAATAATATGTAATAATTTGAAATACCATTGTCATTGGTGCATGTTGAGTAAATATTCTTACAAACTCTTAATTATTAATGCATGGATTTCCTTGAAATTTGCTATGCATGTTCATATGTTGATAGATTGTTCCAGATCAATGTTGTCACTGAAATTTATTGTTTCGTAAGTTGAATAGTTATTTTTGAGACTGACAGTTAAATGGCAGTTGTGTCAGAGTCTCTACTCTGCAACTTTTAAAATAATTAACTAAAAGTTGTGAATGTTAGGCCATGATATCCCATACTTGTTAGCAGTGTATAATGACTATGGGTCACTCAAGTACTTGATAGGTAATATCCAACTTTGCCTTGAATACTTATTGCCATGGCAACACTGTTTACTAATGCAGCACTTGACTTGAATATATCTTTTAAATCTGACAAAAATAGAGATGAAATCAACTCCAGAGCATAAAACTCAGAAATTTAATTCTCTTCCATATATGCTATATATTATGAACATATCATGTACAAATTTACTAGCAAAAATTTAAAGCCCTAAAGTAATCATTATATTAAAATGCCTAATGGTCCGCGGTAATATTCAACTATGCAGCAGAACCCGCCATGAGGGGACACCAGGATGAGCGGACACCTTCAATGTACGGGCACTAAGCCAATGTCCCAACCCATTTCCCATTTAAATTGACCCGTCTATAGCGGAAACCTGCTAAACATGGACAGGGACAGTCATTTTAGGTCAAAATACTGTCATGAACAGACATTTGATTTATCATCAGCGATCCAGTATTCCAGCTGAACAGCTCAGAGGAAGGCTCCCTGCACATCGTGACCAGAATGTGTTACGGAACCTAATATAAACAGATCATGTATGCGTGATGAACACAAATTTTGTAATGGAGATAAAAAAAATCAGATTCTGTAACACTAGGCAGCGTGAAATGTCTAGGGGAATGTATAAAGAAGTCAGTGTTTTTTTGTTAACAAATAACCATAATTTATTCTTAAAACAACCCTAACATTACAATACACTAAATCAATACAATTATACAGTTAAACAGCTGTATAACAACAAATCAATACAATCACACAGTAAAATACACAAAGTACACAGTACCTGGATACGACCACCGTCACAACGATAAGTTCTTTAAATGTATACTCTCGGAGAATGACAGTCCAGTGTAAAGCTCTTGTAACAATCTGGAAAGTAAACTGAAGTCCAAATGCACATAATCCAGGAAAAAGTCTGACGAAAATCTATAATTGCTGCACTGGTCGGATAAGGTCCCAGAAACTGACATACGCGCTTCTGCGTCCGCTTGAAATCTTCTCTACTCTCTCTCTCTCGGCTCTAAAATACAGCCCCTTTATATACTCTTCACCCCAAGTTAAGAATTTTCCACTTCTCGCACAGTCTAAAAGATCTTACACAACACAGTAAACACGCGTTACAGGAATCATCTAGAAGAACATCGCTATGTGTGCCCCTACATACCAGGGTCCACACATGACTTACGACCAAGCTAGAAAGCCCAAGGCTAGCATGACAACGAGAGTTCAACCAGTACGGTGAGGGTGTCACAACAGGAGTTACGCCCGTTTCACACAATAAAAAAAGCACCTGTAACTAATGGCACACATTTTTCATTCATGGAAAATATGTAAATTGTGGAATTCTGTTTCACATGACTGACTGGACCAATGAGCATCAAAATTGGTTGGCCTGAATCTTTTGACGACCCTTATTCTAAATAATTTAAGCAAATCATTTTTATAAGATGGTTGTTGTAAACCACATAGAAAACATAAAAGGTGCAAGTAATATTTAAAAACAAGTTAATGATACCAGTTCCAAATTTATGATAATCGTTATATTAATATTATTACTGTAAAAATTAATAATTATATTACCTATGGACCTACGGACTTCATCAGACATTGATTCAAAACATAAGATTATAAGACCCCAAATTTGCAAAGGCGAGTTTAATGTCCTAGCTTGCTCTTTGATGGATTTTAATCTTGCCTAGGCGAAATCATAATTGCAATCTCGTTGAGGCAAATTAAAAATTCACCTGAATTTCAATCTCATCTGTGACATATTGATATATATGTATATAATTTTGGCCTTGAGTACTTGGTAAGATTACCCCTGCTCAATTACTGGAATACCCCTTTCAGCCATTGTCCCTTCTGTTCTTCCACACTGCAATCTGCCCTAAGAATATTGGTTCATTCGTTTGACACCAGATGTCTTCAGTGATTTCCAAATGAAAGTTACTTCCATTTACTGCCAGCAGGTGTCAGCTGCAGTTAATTGAAAAAATTTGTTGTATTTACCCATGTATTTCTAAATATGGGGGAAAACATTTGTTTAATATGCAGGCTCATATTACAGTGCAAGCTTGGAGACTGCCAATCCTGAAACAGTGTACTGTTTGTTCCTTCTTTTCAATCTCTCTGTCCATAGTAATAATCTGCATGCATTCAGAACACCTTGGCTGAATCCATTGGCTTCTTGACTCGGATGTGACTATGGCCCTATAATACACTGTGGAAAGCCACTGGGTTGCCATTTCTACTGACTTGTCTCAGAAAAGATCAAAGTTTCCTCAAAGAATACATTGCTTTGCCATAATAATGTGAATTATGTTGGCTTGATATGTTCCATAACATAAAATATGACCAAGTTTCAACAGTTATTTAACTAGATAGTTCAGTATATCACAAAAGCCTCATACATTAATTAGGGTGGAATTCCTGGCATAAACTGTATTCTCTTGCAGTCCAAATCAGTATACTTTGGATTTTCCCCACTATTTCTTGGATGAGTGTTGTTTTTTAACTTTAAAGGTCGAACATGTGAGGACTGGCAGTACCTGTACACAAAATACATTGTTTTGCTCTAACAAAGTGCACAATAGGTGCATAGTTGACCTGCCATGGCCTTGATCTTGCCAGAATACTTTCCATGGCAGCGACCTATGTACATCCAAGGCTAGAAGCCAAAGGATTTGGCCAAGGTGTTCTGAATGAATCTGCATGGTGCTTCCATTTACTGCCTCCAGATGTCAGCACTGCTCCATATTCCCCACAATGAAAGGCCAGTATGTGGCAGTTCATCATCAATAATTATGTTATTCCTGGAAGGAAAGGCAGGTTGGAGGACAAGATCTGTCATCCTGATTTCAGTTATTTAAGTCAAATAAGCATTTGTGAACATAACCTAAACGCCAGGCCAAAGGCGGGAATATAGGGGAGATTGGGGTATATATCCTTTTTGGCAAAAGGGGGGGGGGTGGTCAATGTAATAATGTAATCATACCCCCTCTCCCACTATTCAGAGAACAATATTTATATAATGCAAATGAAATGTATGTATAAATAGAATCAAAGACTTTGGTTTCATTTATGTTTACTATGAAATATGATCTCTAAACCTGTTTCAGAATTAAATTATACTGGAAACATAATACCTTATTTTCTAAAACCTTATACTTAATTGTAATATATTTGAAATGTGAATAAGTATATAATATTTGAAATGGGTGTCATACAGACATTAATTTTTTTTTTAAATATATATATGTGTGAGGGTGTGTGCGTGTGTGCGCGCGTCTGGGAGTCATCCCCCCACCCTGGAAGATAAATTGACACAACTGACCAGGACCAAAACAAGGTGATTTAAAGCATTATGGTAAAAAAAACCTAAGTATTATTTCTTTAACATAAATTCATAAACTGTAAAATTATCCCAAAGTCAAATACAAAGTCTTTATACTTTGGAATGGCAAGGCAGCATCTATCTTCAGATTTTATATTTAAATTTATGAGCAATCTTGAACCTTAAAGTTACAGAAGTCAACCAGCATTTTGATTGACCATATATTGATCACCAACACTATTACTTAAATCAGTTTTTTCTCCTGTATATATTTACCACCACTACTATGAAAATAAGAATGACACGTAAAGTGTCCTCTTTATTATACAAGCTGTACAGCTCACATTTACTACAGGCGATTAATATTAATAAGATAAAAAGAAAACACTGTTTCATTGAACTGATGAACAGAAGAATAAAGTATTAATGTTTTAAAGGAGCCTTAACACCTATCTGACCTTTATAAACTAAAGGTAATCCCTTGGAGCTTTTATAAAAATAGGCCAGAAAATGTGGATATCACCGCATACAGGCTGCTTGTTTTGTTTATATCAACTTATTTATAATATGTGAGGGCCCACAAAAATATTATAAATCTAAACAAATTCAACAAGGGCATCTGGCAGCAAGTCAGATATGCCAGAGCTTTGCAAGCATTGGCTTTTTGCAACAAGTGACCTTTCTACCTTCACATATATGCAACCTACCACCTTATGTTACATGGTTTTACTGTTTGTCAACATTGCTGTATTTACAAACATGTTGTTTATAACATTGTTATTGTTATTGTTGATGATGAACTTCACAAAGCCCTTATAAGAACTTTTCTCAAGCAATTTTACCCTTAGATCATTTATGTATATATGTCACAGGACAAACTCCGATCCAGTAGAATCGTCGATCTTCCTAGGACAAGTCCGATCGGACGTTCTACTAGGAGAAACTCCTATCAGACTTTCTACTAGTAGGATCAGTGATTCTACTAGGACAAACTCCGATCATAGCCTCTACTAGGACAAACTCCGATCAACCAGAGACCACAACATAATTAGACTTTCTACTAGTAGAATCGTCAATTCTGCTAGGACAAACTCCGATCGTGGTCTGTACTAGGACAAACTCCAATCATATATAAATGTACTAATTGGATCAGAGCCTCTACTAGGAAAAACTCCGATTGTAGTCTCTACTAGGACAAACTTACCGTAATGGTCTTATTTCTGAAACCTGAGATTATGAATAAATTAAACACAGTAATATGGTAACCAAATGTTTTATTAATGATTATACACAAAAGACTAGAGTATATCATGATTGTTTTATACAATATACAGGACAATGGTTGTTTATTTGGTTTTTAATTTGGGGTTAAACACTGGTATATGGTAATGGTTGACATGTTAGTTTTTTTTTGTAAAACCATTATATTTATTCATTGATTTATGTACTATATTTCTAGAATTCTTATTATTACGCTGTATTGTATATGATTGCTCCTTATAGTATACAGGGGAAATAAAGATGGGTCATCTGTATGTACTGGTATAAAGTAAGTTTCATATACACAGAGGAAGCCAGAAATCACAAAATTTCTTTTTCAAAAGGTAGGTAAATGGGCACCTTTTAGTTATGTGTTACTCAGGCCTGAAAGAAATTATTGGGAAAATCTGTACCTAAACGGTTTGTGTAGCAACTGCTTCAAGGTGGCCTGTTGTAAGAGAAAGATGAAGTGAATTCTGTGAAGATAAGATGGATAACCCCCTTGGAAATTAAGTCTCCAGGGGAGACATGTTGTTTTCAGTCTGCTCGCCTGTAGGATATCTTGTGAACACTAACTTTTAAAGGACCCCTTACTTTTTCCCAAGATTTGAAACACAAACTCAAATTGTGTCTACTAAAATCTGGGATGAGTTCTCCACCAAGTTCTCTGTAGAGTTTGCGTACTGGTGACTTTGACCATGATCTTCAAGGTCAAATCTGCTCATTTCAAGGATCCTTATGACCCCATAACTTTGGAAGTACTGAAGATTTTCCCTCAAATTTGATAAACCAGTTTTTTTTATGTTCAATACTGCTAAAATCTAGAATCATTGTGACCCCATAACTTTATTATATTTCTGTATCTTGTCTTCTAAATTCGCACAAATTCTTGCCATCACATTCTCAGAGAACTTGGAAAACTGGTGACCTTCACTTCAACATCACATCTGTAGATATATATGTTTTCTGAAAGCCCACAACTTTTGAGACAGTGCCTTTAGTTTTACCCCTTTTTGGGATGCCTGCAAAAACAAAGCAATTCTAGTTATTGCTATATTTCAGTATTTATTTCAAACATACATTTAAATTACATACACATGAAATAAATCAAAACAATGGCATATTGTACACAAGAGAAAGTGTTTTTTCATTATTATCAATATGTATTGTTCTACCACCATGCAGCTTGATAATATCTGCACTATCCAAACAAATGTCATGGTGTGTTCAAGGATGGTCAAGTTGTTGTCTCTGAAAATACTATGTAGATTACTATTGTAATCTGTGCAAGTTCAAGATCCAGGCTTAGACACAGACCAAAGTCTGACCCATCTCCACTGTTCTAGAGCTTTTTTACGGTATACATGACTATGATTAGAATTCAGTTACATTTCAACAAATCATTAAAGATTTATTATTACACTTTACATTACAAACTGACAAGTTATTACGCAGTTGACTTAAGAACATTCATCAACTATTAGGCCAGAAAAAAAATAAGGTATGGTTCTCAGGCACTTTTTTTCAGAAATCAATGTGGTCGGGTGTTTTTATTATTTTTAATTTTTTGTGTGTTTCGATAAAAATGTCAAATGATAAGGGAAAAGCATGATAATAACATATTTATTTTGCTTAACAAGTAAAAGCACTACATAACAAAGGAAATTTTATCAAAATGGTATGATTTTATCTTCTTGAAAGAAATGTCCAAGCGGCTGGAGCTAAAAATTGGTAAGTTTCTATTGAAAATCAAAATAAAAATTTTTGATGCGTGGGTTTAAAATTGAAGCGGATGGTGCCAGAGAACCATACCTTTTATTTTTGTTGGCCTTACACCCGTGCATGTTTTCCCATGGCAAGAATGGCAGATTAAGTATTAAGAAGCAACCAAGTTAATGCTAATTATGATGACCTGCATAATCCCTTAAATAATTACACTTTGCTAAATTGAGATCATTGCTAAATTTGACTGAACATCAAGGATAATCCGGTGTATGTATGGGACAACCTAGGAAGTTTCCATAATCACATTGGTTTTATTTTTATCCTCTCATTTTAGCGCTACCCAGTTCTAATGACAGAATAATATGTAATCAATGGATCATAAATTAAAGAATTTAAGTATAATTTATTTCAGTTGCACTTAGTGGTGATACTACTTTGTAATTTTCTACAATTCCTTTTCCAATATCCTGTATTCCAGTTGCAATTTATGGTACTCAAGAAAGTTACCACAATTATAAAAAAAAATTAATAAGAAAGAGGAAACAAAGTGATACACAGGGAAATAAACAAGAAAGTGAAAGATTGCTATGTTGCAATACTTCTACAGGTCTGATGGTAGTTACTTATAATTGCTTCTACTCTTCCATATATCACTCAGCCAGAGGTCATGTTGATAATCTTTCTGGTGTGCAAGATATTAATTCTGTAATGGTTGTAGTCATTAGAAATAAGAAGTAGTCATTGGTTGGTGGGGGCAGGGGTGTAAACAAGTGCTCGGCGATTATCGACGATTATCGATTAATCGAATCGATGTTATGAAAATCTTCGATTCTCGATTATCTTTTTTTATTCTCGAGAATCAGTCCACCCAATTCCCGGTGTTGATTTGTGCTGGAATATCGCCAATTTTCACACAGAGGGTAAGGTAATACAGTCGGGTTTGTGTGTCTCTATGTATGAAATATGTATTACTGCAACTTTGAAAGTGTGTCCACTGTCCATACCTGTTACCCAAAAACTCAAGCACATTTCCTCATGAAAACTGCACACAAGTCCGGGCTCTCAGTATCACAGTCATGCTGTAAGACAAGTGTAAGATGCTCTGAAATGCAGATTCTAGAATTCACAAGGTACAATCATTAAATTGTAGTTCATTCTTCACTTCCCAGGTGGCGGCAGCATTAGTGTCTGCAGTCTCCATACTGTCTTGTAAAATAATTGATTATTAATCGATAATCGGTTGCCACAGGTGCCGATTAATCAATTGCAAAATTTGGTTCCGATTCCTAGCATTAGTGTAAACTAAACTTGAATTTCCTGTTCTTCTCTCCATCAAGTAAAACTCGAAAGTATAAAAATTGTTAACGCAAGAAATAGAGAAACATTGTACTTCATATATGAAGATTACAAGTTCAACCTTTTCCAGGACTTCAAAAGTAAAATAGAGAAAACTGTTATATCTATATTAGCAACAGGTAATGAATTCTGGATTATGATTTCCTACCCCTTCCCCCCCCCCCCCCCCCACAGAAATCTAGAGATACAGAAAGCTTTATAAAAACATTCTTATAGTATGATTACCTTACCGGAAATCCTCAATAAGCAGGACAGTGCCACATAAAGGCCAAAGAAGTTTAGATTAGCTTTAATTAATCAGCTAAATATGTTTAAGCATCTGTTCCAGAGATAATTTTCCCAGGTCTCCACTTGTATGAGTGGTGATTGGTTTATTTGAGTAAAAAGCTTGTCGACGTTGATGGCCCAGCTGAAGCACAGTCTGAGTGTCGCTGAGTCGTGACTTCCTGTGGCCAGCTGTGCACTTTTTGTCTCCTTAAACGGGATAAAGATCATCTGTAGCATTACATGAGAAATCGTTAACATATATACATGTCTGCAGTCTGAAATGAGTGCATTTAGTAATAGGCATACTTCCGTGTCACCCTTTTATTTAAATTTTATACTCTTTTTAAGGAATTTCTACTTTTTATACTTTTTTTGCATGTTTTTATTTTTTTGGTAAGAATCTCCCTAATTTTGGGTAGCATCAAGTTTAGAATAGAAAAATTGGATAAACAGTTTCCACAAAAATTGGCCATTGTTTGATCGAAATTAGGTCTTTCGTGCTGTTGCATTCACAAGGAGAACTTGTATGGTGTGTTGAAGCCTACCATTGCATATAAACAGAACTGGTGAAGATAATATGAGTAGGCTTTGACTCCATTATCTAGTTTATACATTTTTTCATACAATTTTGATAGTTTTTAGGAAAGGTTTATCTTGTTATCAAAACATCAAGAGTGTAAGCACTGTTCTACATTCTTGACCTGATATATGTATAATATCACATTGACATAGAGTTCCCAGGATGCATGGTGTCTGTCAGGGCTATATGGTCAGTATAATAAATTATTGATAAGAACAGTGGCAGAGACAGGTTTTGGAAAAGAGGGGGCTGCAATATAAAACTTTGGTAGTGTCAGTTTGATGTGTTGCATGCTGTTAGTGTATAATTGCATTGAAGATTAAAATACTACTAACAGTTTGTTTTTGTGTTTCATGGTTGTTTGCGATACTTGATGTTATTAACATGTGAGTTGCTCCCACGGCATGGTGTCTGTCAGGGCTATATGATCAGTACGATTAATTATTGATAAGAACAGGGGCAGAGACAGGTTTTGGAAAAGAGGGGGATGGAATATAAAACTTTGGTAGTGTCAGTTGGATGTTTTGCATGCTGTTAGTGTATAATTGCATTGAAGATTAAGATACTACTAACAGTTTGTTTTTGTGTTTCATGGTTGTTTGCGATACTTGATGTTATTAACATGTGAGTTGCTCGCCAAATGAGTGACATAAAAATCCTGAAGTTAGGCATTATATCTTAAAGTGTAAAAATTGGAAATTATGTGATTTTAAAATAATTGTTATGGTGTTCACTGCTCTTGTTTTATAGATCATTTTATTATTGGCATTGTTAACTTAAATTAGATGTTAAATAATGTAGCCATAATTATGTCTTAATGATTTAGTGTCAGATTATTCTTAACTAAGGACCTTGACTTTCTGTATGGTAAGATAGAATAAAAGATACATTATAAAGAGCATAAACCACACATACATACATACACTTGTAATATGTTCATATACATATTAAAGATTGAATAGCAATATGCAAAGTTCAGATCATTCTGGATAATTCCAAATGTACTTTTCTGTGTATTCTCATTCAAGTAACAACAGAGATCCCCCCCCCTCCCACCCACCCCTTCAAGACACGAACTAATAAACAAGATGAATCTTATAATTTTAATGTTAAATAAATTCTTTTTGATGAGACTTGGACAATTTTTATTTTTATTAAAGAAAAAAAATTTCAGGAATTCAATCCTTATATTCAAATGTGATAAAATATAAGGATCGAATGTAAGTGCTAACTGACAAGATTTAAGAAGATATAAATACTTTTTAGCATTTCATTCATATCTCTTAAAGTTGGTGGGGCCTAGGTGTGAATAACACTGTTAACTTAGTATTAAAATTAGGAATATTGGTCAAACTTTGTGGGATTAATTTTTAACTCATTTGGCCATATATTTAACTTTTGAAAACTTAATCACCTTCATGCATTATTTGTAAATGAAATGTTACTTCTATATAACACTTACCATAGGCCTATTTGTGCCCTTGGTGCATCACTAAATGGTTTAGCTCATGTCCATTATTCTATAATTTACAGAGTTTCATTTTAGCAGGGCAATTTTCTCATAGCTTTTTTAATGATAATATACATGAAAAACCAAAAGAAATAAAAATATTTTGCAGTTACTAATATTTTCCAAAATTCAGCTGAGGGATGTGACCCAAGGGTCCCTTGTTTAATGTGAAATTGATAGTTCATGTGGTGATAGTGATGCAAAACTAAGGAACCAGATGATAAATTAAAGCAAGAAATACTTGATTTAAGGAAATCCATTACATATCATACAAATGTTGTTATACAAGAGTATACTGAAATAAATGTAGAAGTTTACTGGAGATAGGCCATATCTATTGGACTTTTTTTTATCAGGTATATCAGTCGTGATTGGAAGTGAGTACATGAACAGTTGAGGTCGTGTACCTCTGTTCTGAGCTATAAAATACTTCCTTGTATGTGTGGCTCAACTCACTGTGTCAAGAGGACACAGATCAGCTATACATGGAGAACACAGGTTGGCTTTATAACCATTATGAACTGTCAAGGATTTCCATGAACACATCAGGTTCAGGTTAAGCAAAGCCTCTATGTCCATGAACCTGCTGGATTGATTCAGCGTTTTTGTATGTGATGATCGTACAGCTGTAGTTTTGAGCAGGAAGCAGAAATTACATATAATCAGACTGAGTGGAGAGTTCCTGGGCACTTACTTACATGGTTGGTCTCAATGAGTAATGATCATGTGCTGAGTGCTCCTGTAGTTTAGATTTTATGTTTGTGACACTTTATAAAGCTTCTGATTGAATCAACCACAACACATGGCGGTGTCTCTGAGCTTGAATCTGCTTTCTTACTGAATGATACTGTATATATGCACATACAGCATATAATTTATGTCTGAAGCTTGGTTTGGCTGCATCAGTGACTGGATCATTCAACATTACCCTAGATATATTTTATGTGAAGAGTGACATATATCTATATACAGTGAGGATATATTAGATTACTAAACTGGAATCATACATACCATTCACACATCACTGGTTGACACTGACTTCTGAAGTCAACCACGACAACTGAGATTAGACATTCACAGCAAATTCCTGGCTTTAATTCATGGGAAACTGTAAGGACCATAGAAGCAATTAACTCACTGGAATTTAAATAGATCTTTAACTACACAGGATTTACAGGTAAAGATTCTGTCAGGAACTTTACAGGACTTAATTTTTACATAGACTCTGTAAGGATCAAATGAACCCTTGCAGTTACAATCAACAGGATCTGGCAAGGATTTAAGTATATAGTGCCACTCTGAGTAGTGATAATTGGACAGACAAACTGAGCAGTTAGGTTTCATTTGCAAGGCTCTGTCAGGATATAAGTTGTGTTTACCAGAAAAAGCACTGCTTAACAGAAGATGAGTTACAGGAGAAACGCTGCGCTTCCCAAGTCCTACCTGCCACCAGCCCAGCCAGACTATGCAATGTTACAAACAGAGCCTGACTATATGGGCATCGAACATGACCCTCCACCAGTGACCCGCAGACCGTCAATGAACCACGCCGTCACAATCCAGACTGACGATGATTATATTGACATGGAGAGTGAACAACCTGTCTCATCTAGCCGACAGATGCTGACGGTGAACGGGAAAGGTCATCGACCTTCAGTGAAAAAACACCCATCATTCCAAGAGAACAACCACAGGTATACAGTTAGAATAAAATTTATAAAAGCCTAGAGGTTAACAGGGCTGGATGCAGAATTTTAGAACAGGGTCACGGACATTGAGGCAGATTAGGAAATTAGGAAATAATGGCTAGTTAAAAGATTTTGTACATTTTTGGTGTTGACATATGTGTAATTTCTAGTTTCTCAGTTTTTATTAGAGGAAAAAAAAGAGGTTCATATGCCCCCTGTATGGCTGCAGGTGCAGTGTGGGACTAGAAAAAAAGACGTGTTAATTTTTTGTGTTAGACGTATGTGTAATTTTCTATTTTCTCAGATTTTTTTTCTGTCAAAAAAAAGGGGGGGGGGAGAGAATGTGTGAAGCCTGGGCCACCCTATTCTGAATCTGCTCCTGGTTCAGATGTTTGGTGCATGATGGAGATCATGGTTAATTCTTTAGATAATGGTAGAAATTCACTTGGACTTAAAAACAGGTGATAACCTCAGAAGTTTTCCAAGCCTTATCCATTATATAAACCCTGAAAAATCAGAAGGCTTATTAATAATATGTCGTTTTTATCAAAAGTTTAACTTCATCCACATGCAAAAGACAAGAAGCCTACCCCTTTAATACCAGTTATAATCAACTGAAGTTCATGGTCAGGAAGGGGAAGAAGCTCTATAGTGGTCAGATTATTTTTGTCTTAAAGAGACTCCAATGAGTACATTGAACTCTTGACACAAATATAACCTAGTTTCTGTATACAGGAAACGTGAAAGATCCATGGGGACATATCTACCTGTTCTAATTGTATGCAGGTTTCAAACCGTCCTAAGAATGCGTGGTCTAAAATGCCTGTTTTGTCCTTCACGGCTTGTTGTTTTCCCAAGTTCATACTAACCGTCAAAATGACAAAGTTTATGGTAAATGCTGATAATTCTGTCTTCCACCCGGTTCCCTTTTAAGCATACAAGTGACAAAGTTAAAACAAATATGTCAGATACATAGTTTTAAATTGAGTTAATTAAAAAAAGACATTTGTGATAAGAATGTTTAATTCTCACTACAAGTCCTGAATGATATTTTAATATTTAAATTTGGATAACACGAAGCATGTGGATCAATCACAATCAATTAAATAAGCCCCACTATTAAAATTGGGCAGTATGGATCTGTCTGTATATCTTTATGTTTGCTTGTGCATTCAAGATAAGGAACGATCCATAATACATATCATATAAAATTGTGTATGTTGCATGATACAGTCTCATGACAGGCTTAGAAAACTGTATCATTGTACCACCTCATATAAGGTTTTATTTCCAGTGCATTATTTTTATGTGTTATACTCTGAAACATATAGCCCCAAAGAATGCTTTTGAATTAAAACCCACAGAATGGTAAATTCTCAAATTCACTTAATGAATCCGCATTGTGCAAATTGGCAACTCTTAGAAATGTTGTTATTCATTTTCTGTCAAGGCAACACTAGCTGTTACAGGCACTAACCTGTGTTTGATTGTTGAGGGAATTACATGGGAGTTTTTGTCTTATATAAATGTATACTTTAAAAGATCATTTTCGACTTGTAGTGAGAATTAAATATATACCTATCAAAGGTGTCTTATTCTATTTAACTCTCCTAGAAATCCATGTAATTGACATTTTTGCTGTGACTTTGCAACTTGTATGCTTAAACCAGAACCGGGTGAACAACAGGATTATCGGCATTTACCATAAACTTAGCCATTTTGAATGCTATTTCGTCATTTTCAACCCAGATTGGTATACTGTGCATGGGAAACAAAAACAAGCCGTGTAGGACAAAACAGGCATTTTAGACAATACATTACAACTTTCATACCATTAAGACAGGTAGATATGATGTCCACCTTTCACGTGCCGTGAGTGCCGAACATTAGGTTATATATGTGTCGCGAGTGCAACAAACTCGTGGGAGGCTCTTTAATTTGATGAATGTTAGTAGTAATTGACATGCAAGATGAATATTGGTTGAAGGGAATTAACTGACCACAAATATGCTTGATATGATGACGTGTACACAGATATGCTGAATAGAAGTTATAACATATGGAAAAGGCATCTTTCCCAGTGCTTGTGTCAGCCTTTGTGACTAGCATATATGGAACTTGTAAGCAGGACCTAAATAAAAACGGGTGGGGGATTGTGTAGTCATTACAAAACTATGTAATTTATAAAGTATTTACATACATTTTGTTAAACAAGATACCATGATATATAGAAATAATAGGATACAAAAAATAGGTTTCCAGAGCCTGTGTCCTAAAACCAATAAATGCATAATTTCCAGAGCTTGTTCATGTTAAGTCTGACTTTTAAAATGTTACTTAATTATAGCTTTTCTGCACAGACTTTAACATTTTGATAATTGTTCAGAAAGATTGTTAGAAGATTCTAATATTTTAGGTAAAATTCAAACCAAATCATGCACTGAATTTCATTTGTGGAAACCACTGTGGATTTATAATTATTTTTGGAATTTAATTATAATATATTGGAAATAATTAATATAACCAGTGTTTTCAATTTTAAATACATAACCAACATTTGTTAAAGGGATCATTTCAAAGCTGCCTGATCTGATACAGTTTATTTACACTTGTGAATTACATGTCATCATAAACAGCACCTGCTCACCCTCAAACAAATGTTAAGCCATAAATTAAGCTACATTAATTTTATTTGCCTGTTTTTTTTTAATCTCATTATTATTTTAGTTCAGAATTGTTATTTTTGTCCCAAAATTGTTTTACTGAAATATAGAAAATCTATTACTTCATCAAATGATGATATTTCATAGTGACATAGTGACCAAAATGTTATTCCAGTCTGCCATATTCTCAAAAAACATGCCTTAATGTCTTATATTTATAATTTTTATGGTAATTCAACAATAATTTTGTCACTTGACAATTTCCTTACCTAATCTAATTGTACTTTTTTTCTGGTTGTAGTTTTTGGCTAAAGGTTATAAAAGGTACACTGGCCCTGATAAACTAAATTTACATAACAATTAACACAAAGCTTTTATATTACTTTATAAGTAATGAATGGTTCTGCAGTGCATAGTACCCTAATTAAATTTTCATTTTTATCACCAGATGATCTTTATCCAAACCTGATTATCAGATCAACTGGCATTATCCTCAAATCACTTAAAATTATGTATTTTGTTGATCTTACTCAAACTGAAAAACACAGCATTAATAACCCTATGAAACAATTTTCAGGAAGCAGATATATAGTCAGGAGCAGAAAGAGATTTTTAGAATGTAAGTGTGGGGGGGTTCATGATTAAAGTGGAGGGTAAGTTAGGGGGTTATCCCCCTCCCATGATGTAAAAACTATTAAAATTTAAGCTGTGATGGTTCAGTGCTTTACAGAAAGTGTGAGACATGGTGTAAGGGCTTTTTCAGTATTAAGTGTGTGTGTTATTTATGGCCAAGACTGTGGTCAAGCAGCTTCATATTTAGGAGGTTAAAATTTCATGATATTTCATTTGTTGGTGTTTCGCAAGGTTTCTTTTTAGCGAGATCACCAGAAACTTATTCTGAGTGTAAAAAAAAAAATGTTCATAAATGTGTTTAAAATCTGATAATTGTCTTCATTAACTCAACTAGTTGCAGTAATGAAGGCAGGCTAGCTATTTGTAATTACTCATATTTGAACCTGTGCTTTCAAGGTCTGGTCCTATAATTCCCTGAAGACAGTAGGTTTTATCAAAACTGATATAGTGTGGTCATAATAAAGAAGGCTGCTCAGCTGTGCTGAAGGGACATCTTATTCATGAAGGTTTCATTTTCACGATAATATATACCTCTCACGAAAATAGCAAAATTTGGAACCCTTGTGAACATAGTGCCAACCACAGTATGTTTAAAGTAAAAAAAAAAAAAAGGGATAATTGCATGTGCCTTGAGGGCCCCCCCCCCTATATCTGCCCTTGATGGTCACAACATTTTAATTTAAGTCAGAGAATATCTTAATCATCAGTACTGTGTTATAAATGTCTAGCTGCAGTTTGGCTGACTCCACTTCATTAAAGATTGATAGATATCAAAATAAGTAACAAAAAAGAATGTGTACACAATGTAACATTAAAACATCCGCAGGAAGTCTCCTGAAGTGACTTTCGTGACGGGAAATACTTAACCTTTCAATGCATCCGGCACTTGACGCTTCTTCACCTCGTGTAGATTCAATGTAAGGAAGTATCTTCATCAACCTCCCTTGATCAGCCTCATACTATAATGTAGAGATAAGAAAAATTCTGCTTAACATATGTATGGGTCTCAGAAATACTATATAGTATACAATATATTATATTATATTGTCTTGGAAAATTGGTCTAACCGGAGACCTAAATTTGTTCTGTGGTTAGACATAGAAATGATGTTTGTGACACTGATAAGATTTTTAATTTGAAAAATATGTATAAAATTATTATTATAACATATTGTTTTAACTTAAAAAAGTGTCATTTTTTTTATTTCACAAAATTTTGCTCATACATGCAGTTTTTATGTTTAAGAATTTCTCCAAATTGAATAATAATAACAAAAAATAATAGAATAACAAACTGAAACAAAATGTGTTTTTCACTTCAAAGATGTGGTGGAAAAATTTTAAATTAAAAAATTATACCCAAATTACATTGGTATATTTACCAAATTTATCCAGACTAGTGTTCTTTCTTTAAACCTTAATTGTATCCGCCAAAACAGAGTTTTGCGGATACTATGTTTTCAGCTGGCCGCCGCCGCCGCCGCCGCCGCCGCGTAGGTGTCCGGAGAACTCCTCCGTAACCGCTGGGTGGAATTTTCCGAAACCCGGGATTATGTTCGGGTCACATGTGAACTGCTGCGCCCCGATTTTGTTTTGACCTCTGACCTTTCCTTTGCGATCTGCGTCCGTTTGTGCGTCTGTTTCCACACATAAACCCACATATCTCGGGAACCGTTTGACCGATCAGGAAAATTTTTTTGCACAAATGTAGCCCTCGGAGAGCTTTATAACATACACCAAAAATGGTGGCGCCACCTGCAACCATGTTTGCACAGTGTCCATCTGTTCGTCTGCCTTGGGTTAAAATCACTCATATCTCTGCAGTGACTTGACTAATTCACCTGAAATTGGGCATGCGTAAACATCCTGGATAGCTTTTCTGATTTTATGACAGGTGGCGCCACCTACATTCACGTTTACGCTGCAGACATCCAAGCTCATATCTCGGGAACCGTTTGACCGATCAGGAAAATTCTTTTGCACAAATGTAGCCCTTGGAGAGCTTTATAACATACACCAAAAATGGTGGCGCCACCTGCAACCATGTTTGCACAGTGTCCATCTGTTCGTCTGCCTTGGGTTAAAATCACTCATATCTCTGCAGTGACTTGACTAATTCACCTGAAATTGGGCATGCGTATACATCCTGGATAGCTTTTCTGATTTTATGACAGGTGGCGCCACCTACATTCACGTTTACGCTGCAGACATCAAAAGTCATATCTCGGGAACCGTTTGACCGATCAGGAAAATTCTTTTGCACAAATGTAGCCCTTGGAGAGCTTTATAACATACACCAAAAATGGTGGCGCCACCTGCAACCATGTTTGCACAGTGTCCATCTGTTTGTCTGCCTTGGGTTAAAATCACTCATATCTCTGCAGTGACTTGACTAATTCACCTGAAATTTAGCATGCGTATACATCCTGGATAGCTTTTCTGATTTTATGACAGGTGGCGCCACCTACATTCACGTTTACGCTGCAGACATCCAAGCTCATATCTCAGGAACCGTTTGACCGATCAGGAAAATTCTTTTGCACAAATGTAGCCCTTGGAGAGCTTTATAACATACACCAAAAATGGTGGCGCTACCTGCAACCATGTTTGCACAGTGTCCATCTGTTTGTCTGCCTTGGGTTAAAATCACTCATATCTCTGCAGTGACTTGACTAATTCACCTGAAATTTAGCATGCGTATACATCCTGGATAGCTTTTCTGATTTTATGACAGGTGGCGCCACCTACATTCACGTTTACGCTGCAGACATCCAAGCTCATATCTCAGGAACCGTTTGACCGATCAGGAAAATTTTTTTGCACAAATGTAGCCCTTGGAGAGCTTTATAACATACACCAAAAATGGTGGCACCACCTGCAACCATGTTTGCACAGTGTCCATCTGTTCGTCTGCCTTGGGTTAAAATCACTCACATTTCTGCAGTGGTTTGACTAATTCACCTGAAATTCGGCATGCTTATACATCCTGGGTAGCTTTTCTGATTTTATGACAGGTGGCGCCACCTACAATCAAGTTTACGCTGCAGACATCCAAGCTCATATCTAGGGAACCGTTTGACCGATTGGGCCAAAATTTTGCATGTGTATAAATCTCACATAGCTCTTTATCATACGCAAAACTGGTGGCGCCACCTGCAGCCATGTTTGCACAGCTCCCATCTGTTTGTCTGCCATGGGATAAAATATCCATGCTAATATGCAACACTTCACCCGTTCCACTCTGATTTAGGCGGATACAAGTAGTCGCTTGTCGACTACCCGTATTCTAGTTTACAATGTGTTCACACAGACACTGCTATAAATATGGAAAATTCAAAGAGAATTGTTAGAGCAGCATTGAAGTTTAAATTTCTACAGTGAGGACACTTTATCCAGGTAATGGCTCAGTTACTTTAATTATACTCTGTTACCATTTATTTTTGATACCACACAGGGGTGAATCAAGGATTAAAGGGGCCCAATCACCTATAAAGCATGTTGATTTAATACAAAAAAAATAGCTTCTTCCCTATAAAATTAAATCTGTACCTGCCAAAATATTGCCTTGAAATTGTTTGCTTACTCCTGTGAACGAGTGTTAAACATGCTGAACCATGCACATGTAAACATAAACACAGTGCATCGGGCCGTGTGCTACGCGGAGCCACAACACGTGCCAATCAGGGATGCCCTGACTGACTTGGCTCAAAAAATGTAATACATGGGCCTGCTAGCTGAAACACCGCGTGTTGCTCCTCTTAATCAGACCTCCAGTCACGCAGCCTTGTTGTGGTAAACAGACTGTGTTTACCAACACGGAGGGCTATAACAAGGTGTTAAACAGTCATATGCGAGGAAGTGAGACTGTGTGCTGGAATGATTTTGCTGGGATACTATTGTATAAAGCAAAACTGAACTAATAGTGTGAAACAATAGGCATTATATTGCCCCTGATTATGTCCCTTTAAGGAAACTTGAAGGGGGGGGGGGGGGGGGGGGTAGGGTGGTCAAACCCAGGAGGACTAATGAAAAACCTAAACAAAAGGTCCCCAGGTCTGGAAAAGGGGGGGGGGGGAGGGTTTCCAGGCCACAAAATTTGTCTAAAACCCTTAAAAAAGGTTGCAGCAGATGAAAAAAGAAGGGTTTAGAACATCATGATCCCCCCTCCCTGGATCCACTTCTGCCACATATACATTTTTAGAGCTGCAGTGAAGTGTAAACTCAGACAATGTGGACATTATTTGGGTATGGGCTCAGTTATTTCAATTATGCAGGATCCTAATTGGATCAGCCAAAACAGAGTTTTGCGGATACTATGTTTTCAGCTGGACGCCGCCGCCGCCGCCACCGCCGCCGCCGCGTAGGTGTCCGGAGAACTCCTCCGTAACCGCTGGGCGGAATTTTCCGAAACCCGGGATTATGTTCGGGTCACATGTGAACTGCTGCGCCCCGATTTTGTTTTGACCTCTGACCTTTCCTTTGCGCTCTGCGTCCGTTTGTGCGTCTGTTTCCACACATAAACCCACATATCTCGGGAACCGTTTGACCAATCAGGAAAATTTTTTTGCACAAATGTAGCCTTCGGAGAGCTTTATAACATACACCAAAAATGGTGACGCCACCTGCAACCATGTTTGCACAGTGTCCATCTGTTCATCTGCCTTGGGTTAAAATCACTCATATCTCTGCAGTGACTTGACTAATTCACCTGAAATTCGGCATGCGTAAACATCCTGGATAGCTTTTCTGATTTTATGACAGGTGGCGCCACCTACATTCACGTTTACGCTGCAGACATCCAAGCTCATATCTCGGGAACCGTTTGACCGATCAGGAAAATTCTTTTGCACAAATGTAGCCCTTGGAGAGCTTTATAACATACACCAAAAATGGTGGCGCCACCTGCAACCATGTTTGCACAGTGTCCATTTGTTCGTCTGCCTTGGGTTAAAATCACTCATATCTCTGCAGTGACTTGACTAATTCACCTGAAATTTGGCATGCGTATACATCCTGGATAGCTTTTCTGATTTTGTGACAGGTGGCGCCACCTACATTCACGTTTACGCTGCAGACATCCAAGCTCATAACTCGGGAACCGTTTGACGGATCAGGAAAATTCTTTTGCACAAATGTAGCCCTTGGAGAGCTTTATAACATACACCAAAAATGGTGGCGCCACCTGCAACCATGTTTGCACAGTGTCCATCTGTTTGTCTGCCTTGGGTTAAAATCACTCATATCTCTGCAGTGACTTGACTAATTCACCTGAAATTTGGCATGCGTATACATCCTGGATAGCTTTTCTGATTTTATGACAGGTGGCGCCACCTACATTCACGTTTACGCTGCAGACATCCAAGCTCATATCTCAGGAACCGTTTGACCGATCAGGAAAATTTTTTTGCACAAATGTAGCCCTTGGAGAGCTTTATAACATACACCAAAAATGGTGGCACCACCTGCAACCATGTTTGCACAGTGTCCATCTGTTCGTCTGCCTTGGGTTAAAATCACTCATATCTCTGCAGTGGTTTGACTAATTTACCTGAAATTCGGCATGCTTATACATCCTGGATAGCTTTTCTGATTTTATGACAGGTGGCGCCACCTACAATCAAGTTTACGCTGCAGACATCCAAGCTCATATCTAGGGAACCGTTTGACCGATTGGGCCAAAATTTTGCATGTGTATAAATCTCACATAGCTCTTTATCATACGCAAAACTGGTGGCGCCACCTGCAGCCATGTTTGCACAGCTCCCATCTGTTTGTCTGCCATGGGATAAAATCACTCCTATCTCGGCAGTGGTTTGACATATCTGCCTAAAATTTTGCAAGTTTATACATCCTTGACAGCTCTCTTGATTTTATGACAGGTGGCGCCACCTGCATTCTAGTTTATGCAGCAGATATCCAAGCTCATATCTTGGGAACTGTTTGACCGATTGGGCCAAAGTTTTGCATGCGTATAGAGCTTTCTGGATTTTTTGGTAGGTAGCGCAACCTACATACACAATTTGGCTGCAGACATCCATGCTAATATGCAACACTTCACCCGTTCCACTCTGATTTAGGCGGATACAAGTAGTCGCTTGTCGACTACCCGTATTCTAGTTATCATGTGAAGTCCTGTTCTTGATATTGGACAAGAATTCAATGTACATTACACACAGACACGCCAGGAAAAATAGTACTAGTAATGGCTGTAGAAGTAGTTTCCGTGAATGCTATACTTAGAAAATACTTAATATCAGTTGGGTACTGAGACTCACAGCAGTCCTTTACCTCTTTGTAACATGAGAAAATACCGATGTATATATGGGTGGCACATTGCCAAATGGTACACATATGATAAAGAAAAGTTGTTGGATGCTTGTACAGTTCAAGGCCTATTTAGAGTGTCTTGTCTGAATATGCTTTATGATGTTTTGTTAATATTTTATATTTGGTGAACTTATATTAAAATTGTAAATTAGCTCCAGAGGTTAACATTCAGGAAGAAACATATTAAAGTTAAGTTACAATGAAAAATAACAAGCAGAACTTATGTAATTAACTACACATCCACTCATATATTTTGTTATATACTAAAGGGATTAGGTGATAATTTTGAAATCCTTATATTTCTCTCAGTTCAGTATGTGACAGTGACAGAACATTCTGAGCACTCCAGCAACAAAGAAGTTTATTGGAACTTATTAAATGTATACTTTGCAACTTTCTGGATGAAGTACCTGACAGCGCTAGTTGGAGTCTTTGAGCAGACGATGTAATTTATCATATTTATAGTATCAGGTTTTACCATAAGCCAATCAAAATCTGTTAAATAATTCTGTCTTGTTGTCTTGACGAAAGTAGACTGTTTTCTCATATTTTAAAAGAATTTTTTTACTCAGTTTATCTACAAGCTATGGTGCCGGTTTTGTTATAAAAAATTGCCGGAGTACCTATTTTAGTAAATGACAGGTAACTTTTTAGCGAACCTGGAGCTAATGCGATGTTGCAGCGTCATACGTCCATCATCAGGCGTCCGCCGTCCTCCGTCCGCCGTCCAGGGCTGGCTTTCCACCTTCCATGGCTTTAAGTCAGAAACCGTCAGAGCTAGCAGCTCCAAATTACATATAAGAATTAGTCACATGTGAAACTTGGTGCCCTGGAGCTTATTGTTGGGTATCTGCATTAAATTTAGATTTTATAGAGAAAAAGCTTAAAACCTTTAAAAATCTTCTTCTCTGAAACTGTCCAGCCAAATTGTCCAATATTTCACAGAAATGATCCCTTGAACAATCTCTCTTAAGCTTGTTTGAATGGTTCCAGTTCGGAGATTTTTGGCCGGGTTACAGCAGGTTGAACTTAGTCATCTGTGCAAAAAAGCACACTAAAATTAAAATCTCAGAAACGGCTAGAGCTAGAATCACCAAATTTTACACCAATATTTGTCACATATGTCATATCTGATTTTTAGGTATTGGTGGCGCAACCTACATTGATGTGTTTTTTAAAAGCAAAAATGTAATTTTAAACTTTTCTAGCTTATACACTGATTTATGATGAAACTGTTAAGCTGATTGGTTTAAACTTTACAAGAATTATTCTATGGTAGGGTTCTGCCAGTTTTATAAGAATAGATTAGGTAAATACAATTTTAAAAAAGCATTGTAACCAATTGAAAAAGGCTTTCTGTATTTGAAGACAGATTTGACAACATGCTGAGTTTCATCAGCCAAGTCGAGGTCACTCAGTACAAACAGATGGGGTCCAGACATCACCATGGCAACTGACCTGGCTCAGGGGGGTTTCTAGACAATGTGTCAAGACGTCTAGACACAGCGTCTAGACGTCTAGACATTGTTTAGATGCAGAATTCCCAGATTATTGGAACTATATTTTTCAACTGTTTGAAAAAACTTGGGTTTGCATTTTAAGCGAATCGGGTTTATCATCAGGTTACATGTGAACTGCTGCGCCTTCATTTTTGGTTTACCTCTGACCTTTCCTCACTGCCCAGCGTCCATATGTGTGTCTGTTTCCACACATAAACCTGAATATCTCGGGAACTGTTTGACCGATCAGGCTAAAATTTTTGCACAAATGTAGCCCTTTGATAGCTTTATGACATACACTAAAAATGGTGGAGCCACCTGCAACCAATTTTGCACAGCGTCCATCTGTTCATCTGCCTTGGGATAATGTCACTCATATCTCAGCAGTGGTTTGACTTATCCACCTGAAATTTTGCAGGTTTATACATCCTGGACAATTTTCTCTATTTTATGACAGGTGGCACCACCTACATTCACATTTAAGCTGCAGACATCCATGCTAATATGCAACACACCTCACTATTCCCCGATATTCTAGTTTTAAAATGTCCTAGTCTGAAACCTGCAGGTCTGAAATGTCCATTTTGCTGAAATCATAATGACTAAGGTAGATATGCAGGACTTAAAAGGACCAATATTAAATTTTTTAAAAGAAACCTCCATTCATACTCCAAAACTTTGCACAGGTTTGCATTAGGCCTGTAGGCCTTGTTTATATATAAATGCACTTATCACCAAAAATATCACCAAAAACTGATGGGCGCACCATGGTGGGAAGACTATAAAACTTGATGAAGTTTCTCATGTCCTGGGTGTGAATCATGTTCATCAGTAACCCAATAGTTATATCTATCAATTACAATGATATTTTTTAACTTTGACATATATCCAATTAATTTAGGAATTTAACATTGTTTTACATCACCTCTGGTAAATGCTGGCTTCAAATTTTTATATTTTCAGCCTTGCATTGAAATATGAAAAAATATATATATTAAATTAGTTTACATGATGATGTTCCCAGATGTATATTATATAATTGTACATCCTGATTTTATCAGCAAACATGTTTACTTTGTGGAATAGTACATATTTGCACTTCCCTGAGTGACATGATACTGTCCCTAGTCCAGGACACAGGCTAAGCTGTTTACTGTCATCAACTTGTTAGCTTTGTGGACTGCATGGTTTATGTAAAGGAAAGGGCAAATTCATTTTATTTAATCTAGGCACAGGATTCTTTATAATAACTATTAATAATTTAAGATATTTATATCTGATAAATATCCCAAAGGATTTCAGTGAAATGTCCTGGAAACTTTTCCTTTTTGCAAAAACAACAATATTTAATATGGTTATATCTAATAAATATTCTGATGGAGTTCAATGAAACTTTCTGGAAAGGTAGCCCTTGTGGCATGAATATTTATTTATAAAAAATGTCCTTTTGCTGGAAACAACCACTGGGTATTTATTCTAATCTTATCTTGGTTGAGTGAATTATCTTTCAGTTGATCAGTTGTATGTGATTTATGGTTATGTGATTTGTAGTTGCTTGACTTATAAACTCTCCTTCTGGGCAAGTCACATTTTTGCACACTTTCAACAGTCCATTGAATACAGTATATTTGGAAGTCTTTTAAGTCTTTTACATCTTTAATGATGTCAACTGTCTGTTAAAAGCAAACACCTGGGTCCCACCAGTGTCTAAACCAAGAGATTCCAGTGGACAGTCGAGTGGTTACAATCTCAGCTCTCTCCACCTGTGACCAAGGTTTGATTCCCAGCATGGCTATGAGAGGGGAACCTTGTAGTTTCACATCCAAGGTGGTAATTCCCTTGTTTCCAGTTTCCACCACCCCTACAGACTACTGGACACTCCTAAGCCATGGAGAGTGCCTTATATTAGTATCTTTAACTAGTTGTACAGTCCATGTAAAATAAGTAAAATTTGAAATTTATTAAACTTCCACTGTTGTTTATTTTTTGCAGTAATAGGGGCTATCATCCCCCACCAGACAACTCAGTCCTACCGTCACGACCGCACAGGGTACCGTCACCGGCCCCTCCAGGTGGGTAGTTTTAAACATGATTATAATTTACATATTGTGCATGCTCACTCCCTGCCATGGTAATAAGTGAATGAGTGTGCACAACATGTACAATTTTAAACCAACCTGCATAGCTGACAGTGATGATTGAGAATGGGTTATACGTATGTGATGGATAATGTAAGCTCTTACACTATCCTTGCACTGACAGTGTGGCAGACAATTAAATAAGGTAGGTAAATTTATAAATAATTGCTGATTATGAGATATCTTTGTCTCTCATTCTTTCTCTCTCTTTCTGTATGTATAATATATATATATATATATATATATATATATATATATATATATATATATATATATACACACACAGGAATCATAATATTTTGAAATTTTCGACTTTCCAATAGAAAGGCATTAGTACAGGTTTGCCTTTCAACAGAAAAATTTGCCTTCCCCCAAACATGCATCCCACCATCATATCAAACTTTCAGTTGCATTTGGCTCGGTGTAAACCTGGTTCTGCCAATATACATGCCGTGCTATATGCATACTAGTATATATGCAAAAAGAACTGAATGTTTTCTATAGTAAGACTAATATATCAGAAACATAATTGTGCAATGAAAAACAACAGGAAAATATAGGAAGAGTATAAGAAATAATAGACCATTCATTATATAGAAAAATATAGGAAATATAATGAGTCAGTGGAACGACACCTGTAAATTATATCATTTATGTGTGTCATGAATGTTACTACTTAAACTTAGCTACTATTGTGGAAAACATCTGGGTGTTCACCTTTCCGACGGATTGGTACAAAATGAAAATTGGCTTTCCGTGCACATGTTTGCCTATCTGAGACAGGCGGAGAGGCATTATTATGACATCTGATATATTTATGTCTATATATATATATATATATATATATATATATATATATATATATATATAAGAGAGAGAGAGTGAAGCCTTCCCAGTGTAAAAAATATTCTTTGAATTTCCAAGATCTGACAGATTGTGTAAATGCCAGTCAGAAGCATTTCAACTTTTCTACATGACTTTCACACATCCCTGGTGTCATCCCCAGTGTGTCCTGATATTACCTAGCCTTTACCTTAAGTAATATCTAGTTAGCACTGAGACACATCTTGTTAACATAGGAATGACATCAGGACACATTGAAACAACATGAGATCAATATCAACAGCATAAGGTTTATCAAGCGAGAAGACATCAGGACAACACATTAAGACACATCAAGGAGACATTGGTGTATTTTGAGCAAGCCTTTATGAGGTTACATCTTATGTTTTGACTGACATTACTGTCCATCAGATAATGTAACATTGTTGTGAATATTTTATTGACATCTGACTAATATAACATTCATCTTGGTACATTTTTGGGGGATTGAGCACAAACATAGCTCATTTGTTGCTATTTCCCTGTAGGTTTCATACAAGTAAACATAATCAGATAATTGAGAATGAAAATTTTGTGTCATTTAAAACATGGTAATGTCCTTCATGAACAAGGTAACAGTAATATATATGCCAATCCTGGAAAAAGAGTCCGTTGTGTAAAGGGTAAACATGGAATGTAAATAAGAAGAAGAAAGGGTAATATGGATGGTTGGATGTTGTGATAAAATAGGTGATGATTTGAATCCATATTGTAATAAAAATTTTTATATTTTCACCTCAGCTGACTATAAGTCATCTGAGCTATAGTCGTGGTCCGTCGTCCGTCTGTCTGTCGTGCCGTCCGTCCGGCTGTCCGTCTGTAAGACTGGCACGTTTCCACACAATAAGACCTACGAATCTGAAATTCGGCATACAGTAAGATATCCCCAAAATCTCCTACCTTGCCGAAAATTGGGTCAATAGGACTTTGTTCCTTTGAGATATTAAGGAAAAACCTCAATTTTTTATTAGAAATCTTTTTTCACACTTAAGGACTGCCTAATATCAAAACCACTCATCTGGTTTTCTTCATATACCAAAAATAAGATCAAAATCTTTTAAATTTTTAGCTCAGCTGACTATAAGTCATCTGAGCTATAGTCGTGGTCCATTGTCCATCGTCCGTCTGTCTGTCCGTCCGTCCATCCGTCCGTCCGTCCGTCCATCCGTCCGTCCGTAGATGTGGCACGTTTTGAAACCGTAAGACCTAGGAATCCAAAATTCAGCATAATGTTAGATGTCCCCAAGATCTCCTACTTTGTTCATTATTTTCCTGCCTCAGCAAAATTTGAGATCAGGCTTTGTTTGCCCCGTTTTATGTTGTTTATTAGCTCTATTTCAACTGTATACATTTCATTAAAAAAATACATATATATTTAATAATATATATTATACAAAAAAATATATCCAATTGAACAAATGTGTAAACTACTGAAATGTCAACAGTTAATCGAAAAACCAACTAATGATCATGGTAATAGTACAGATCATTTGTTCACAAACTGCTCACATGCTTTAGTTTTAACATTAGGAAACACATGGTCAGGTCACAAATTTTTTTTTTGCAACAATTTCTTGCTCATCAATACAAACCAATCATATAAACCAACCATGGCCTTTATTACCTCTTCCTCTTACACTTTATCTCCATTTGATATTATTTTAGATTTTTACCTTCAAGGTTAACGTCAGCTGAGCACAGTGACCCATAGGTCCCTTGTTTAAAATATTGGCAAAAATATAAAATTGGTACCTTAAATTTTGCCCACGTTTTTTTCTGTAACTGCTGTGGATTTAATTTTCAAAGCATGTTTTTGTAAGCATTTCAACTGTTAACACCAAAAATTTGAAACCAGTTGATCAAAAACTAGATTTTATTCAAGTTTTCAAGCACTATGACACATATTGTTTACATCAAGCTAGTGTTATGCAGTTTGCTAGAGCTCAGCTCCCCAGCTTCAGCTCTTAAGTTCCTTAAATTTGGCATACAGTTAGATGTCTCCAAAATCAACCACCATGCCAAGAATTTGGTCACTAGGACTTAATTCCTTCGAGATATTAATGAAAAACTTCATTTTTCCATTAAAAACCCATTGTTACACTTTAAGACTGCCTAATATCAAAACCACTGATCTGACTTTGATCATATATAATATACATATTTTTCTATACATTTGCTATGCACATGCCAGAAATGATGTCAGTATTGCGTAATTGTTTTAAGTTATGGGCCCAAACATAATGCACTTTTTAAAAAAATAAAAAAATATATTTACCTCTTAACAAGAGGATTGCTGAAGGTAGAGATTTTTTGTCAGGGATGTAACATTGTTTAATCAAGATTCAAGTGAAAACCCAAAATTAGTTCTAAATTTTTCAAATTTTATAAGTTATTAGTATAAATATAAAATTAGTACCTTAAATTTTGCCCAACTTTGACCATGGCTTGTTTGTTTCCTGAGAGCACTGTTGATCTAATTTTCATATCATGCACACATAAGGATTTCATCTTTGTAGTTTAGAAAGCTGAAAGAAATTGACCAAATATTGTAGCTTTTATTAATGTTTTTATGAGACCATGTCAGACCCAGGCTCTATCAGCCCCTCTTAAATCACCTGAATGTTGACCTTGTTAACCTTTCATCAAATTATGCACGCTTGAGGGGAGGCATACACTGGGGCAGCCAGGCAGCTAATGCCCAGCCACAGTTGATCCAGGTGTCCAACCCAACTCATCTAGTAGTTGTTTTGAAAAACAACATAACAATAAACAATGAATTAATAAATTTTTATTGGTTTTTAATTAAAAATTAAAGAAAAATTAATAGAAAAGGAATTTGTTAGTTGATGAGTAACAGAAAATTAACTTGCAGTTACTGTTGCTGTAAGAATCTTGTATGGATGGATAAAATGTCAATGTTATTCCAAAAACACCATGCAGTCACTTATGGTATTTTTCAGTTCAATTTTAATGATAAAAAAATCATTATTCATTAATAATCATTAAGGATCATATGAAGGAAATTAATGATAGACAAAGATGCAGTTGATAATATTAATCTAGATTCCTACTGTGTCTAGTGTGTAGATAGATGTGAAAGTAGTCCAAAGTGAATATATTACATTTATTTTAGCTCAGCTGACTATAAGTCATCTGAGCTATAGTCGTGGTCCATTGTCCGTCGTCCGTCCGTCTGTCTGTCCGTAAGACTGGCACGTTTTGACACTGTTGGACCTACGAATCTGAAATTCAGCATACAGTTAGATGTCCCAAAAATCTCCTACCATGCCGAAAATTGGGTCAATAGGACTTTGTTCCTTTGAGATATTAAGGAAAAACCTCAATTTTTTATTAGAAATCTATTTTCACACTTCAGGACTGCCTAATATCAAAACTATCATCTGGTTTTCTTCATATTTGCCATAAATATTCCTCTATATAGTTCCTATGTACATGCCAGATATTAAGTCAGTATTATATAATTTAAAAAAAGTTATGGGCCCAAACATAATGGACTTTGTAAAAAAATCAGGAAGATATTTGGTCACTTTAGACCAAAAGTGTTAAAGGTAGGGACTTTTTTACAGTAATATAACTTTAATTAATCAAAATTTAATTGTATACCAAAAATTAGATCAAAATCTGTTAAATTTTTTTTAAATATTGGCAAAAATATAAAAGTTGTACCTTAAATTTTGCCCAACTTTGGCCACGGCACGTTTTTTTCCTGTAAGTACTGTGGATTTAATTTTCACAGCATGTATACATAAGGATTTAATCTGTTAAAATCTGAAATTTGAAAATAAAAGCTGCAAAATTAGGCTAGTTATTTAATTTTTTTGGAGGCTCTTGTTGTATTCCCTTACATTGTCAAGCAGTCCACTTTGATGACTGTAGGTCATTCAGTGCACATCTCTATGCTCCCCAGGCTGTTGGCATAATTTTAGATGTCCCCGAAATCTCCTACCATACCCAAAATTGGGTCATTAGGACTTTGTTCCTTCGAGATATTAAGGAAAAAAAACTCTGTTTTCCATAAAAAAAGCCATTGTTACACTTCAAGGCTGCCTAATATCAAAACCACTGATCTGTTTTTGATCCTATTTAGTATTCACATTCTTTCATACATTTTCTATGAACATACCAAAAATTAGGTCAGTATTGGGTATTTTTTTTTAAGTTATGGGCCAAAACATAATGCAATTTTTTAAAAAATCAGGAAATATATTTACTCACCTAACATGAGAATTGCCAACCTAGAGACTTTTTTTCAGGAATATAACTTTATTTAATCAAGATTCAATTGTTTACCCAAAATTAGATTTGAATTTTGCAAATTTTTCAAGTTATTAGCATAAATAAAAAAATCAATACCTTAAATTTTGTCCAACTTTGGCACTGTTGATTTAATTTTCACAGCATATATACATAAGGATTTAATCTTTTAAAATCTGAAATTTCAAAGAAATTGATTTGAAAGAATAGCTTTTATTCATGTTTTCATACACCATGTCAAGTGTTGTTTACATCTAGCCCACCTAGTAGTACAGCCTTCACTTGCATTATGTAACCCACCCCAGGCAGCTTGCCTTGGGTCAGCCTTCCCCCCCCCCCCCCCCCCCCCCCCCGATGGTGCATAAACTAGATGAATGTTATTATTTTCTGTATTTGATTCATTCTTATTCTAGGCTATGCTACATTTTAGATTTTGTATTGTACCACCAGGGTTACAATGATTAAAGTGTACATTTAATTGTGTCCACAAAGTGGTGTATTGCTATGAAAGTGTGGATTTTCATCAGATAAGTAATTCCTTACTTCAGAAGAGTAAAAACTTCACCAGGTGTGAAATTGACTATTAATTCCAGTAATAAATTAAAACTGGGATAGTAAGATAGTAATTAGCATAGTTTCAGTTTTTTACTCTGTATATATAATGATTGCAACTTTTGCAACAAATCTAATATTTTAACTTATATTTTCAGGTTTTTTTATTAAAAATTTATAAAACCTGTAAATAAAAAAATGATTCAGATAAAAACTTCTTAATGGAAAAAGTGGATATGCTTAAAAAAAATAGGATTATATATAAACTTAAATGCATTATTCCCTTGAAAGTGAAATAAAGGTATTAGTCCATTCTGTCCACTTGCCTGTCCATCTGTAAATTTTCATATGCATCACAGTATCTCAAAATTTTACTGTTTTTCTTCATGACAGTCTTGTCAGAGTATTAGTTTGCAATCATATATTTAGAACTTTACTATAACGAAGTAGGAGGGCCCCTTTCCTCTTAGCTTTTCATATTCTTATATAAATGAAAAACATTACAATAGAATATTTCTACATCCATCTTCATGCTGCCCTCACTTTTCCCTTCTCCGTACCCCATCACAAAGTCAGCCTCAGTAAGCAAGAACAAGATGAATCAGATATATTCATACTTTAATATTTTGTATAACTATACGTCCATAGGTACCTATGTACATGCCAGAAATTATGTCAATATTGTGTAATATGTAGACATAGTGGGCATCACAATAATGTACCTTGTCAAGACTAAAGAGATTTTGTGTCATACAGTCACAAATTCATAAATCACTTCATCAGCATAGTTAATCATAACATCATATCTGTCAAATTGAAAGCTTGCAGACTACCATACACTTTAGATCCTTCAACAAATAGCCTTATCATCATTCTACTACTGCTTATTACTTATTCATATTTGCTCAAATATATCACAATATTCAACCCCTCATAAATAAATAAAAAATAAACCACTATATTTGACTCTATTAATCCATCAGTCAGGTAATTTCATTTATCATTTACTCACATATTACATTACATTCCTTTATAATAGCCTAACATGTCCATGATATTCATAAGCTTTATCGACTCGATATAGTATCACAGTGGAGAAACATTTATAGTACAATCACGATCAGCTGAGCACCCTGACCCATGGGTCCCTTGTTTTTAATATAAATAAAAGCCATAAAACCAGGTACTTATGATCATTAATTAAATTTGTGAATTTTGTATATTCTGGATTCTCAACATCATTGTTTGGCTAAAACTGAATAAATACTAGACATGGTGCAAATGCTTTGCAAATGTATTTGAATACGAATATGAATATGTACTGCATTATAAAAATTTATTGCATAAGAATTGGAATTCAGGTAAAAATGAAAGTATTTTAATACCAGTGCAGATACTTTCAATATGTATTCATGAATGCATTCATGAATATATTCTATAATATTATTTGAATAATCATTTCAGTTATATTTTATTTTAAACAATCATATGATTTTCTTATTATTTTTTTAATAAAAATTATATTGGCACAATATTTGTTATTAAATTTTAATAAATAGTTAAACTCTTTTACTATATGTGCTGCTTATAAGTTATAGTGCCAAGTCAAAATCTGTGTGACAATAGCACTCCATTTGTTAATAAAATAAATGAAATCAATCCTCTTCCCTGTATCCAAAGATACAATCAAAATCTTACATAAGCTAAACACCAACAACACATAATAAAGCTTATATTTATTACCACACAAAACTAGCATGTGCCTCATTCCCAAATCATATTTTTTATCATATATAACAGCTGAGCGCCATTACCCATGGGTCCCTTGTTTTATTACAGAGACATACTAAGATCAGTTGAAACATTTTGTATCTTCAATATAATTTTGTAGGCACTGGAATAATTTCTTATTGAATGAGGTATCTTTAGTAGGGTCACCATACAGAATTAATTGGGTGTTGAGAGTTATGTCCTTATCTTTTTCGAGGATGTGAAGATGTATGTGTCTCTCGTTTTTATAAAGATGTTACATTATCATTTATACAGGGACGATATGGACAAAATGGATATGATATTGCACTCTGGTTCATGATGTAGATACATGGGTGAAATTCACAGCTCCAGCATGTATCATTTAAAAAATCAGTTTCAGGATATGATGTACTTTGTTTTATCTTTCAGATTGTGAAAGTGATGGGAGCGGTGACTGGGGGTCAGATTTTGGATCAGATGGTGAACCAGATCCACACGATGATCGTAAGTTCTGTTTATAAATAGAAACAGTTCATCGAAGTTTGTAATAACATATTATTATATCAGAATAAACAACATAAGCTAGGAGCTCACACTTCCCCTAAGATTTAAAACTTTGTGTATCTTACATTCTTTAAGTACATTTCCTACAGTGCTGTCACCAGAAAACAAACTCTGACCACTGATGGGACCTTCATAAAGTTAATGCACTTGTGAGGTAGTTTTCTAAGAGAGGTTAGATTAGCAATGATCTAACACCAGCCAACATGGCAGTATGCTCTGTGACCTGCATACAGCTAGTCTTCATACTTTGCAAATACTGACTAAGTTTTCCCTCTTGTTACATGGGATTTAGCTTTCTTCAAGCATATTATGCATACCTGTATATGCACATGGGCGTCAAACTTGGAGGGTTCAGTTGAAAAATATAGTGATTTTAGGCCAAAAAAGGTATGGTTGTAGGCCCTTTTTTTCAGAAATCAGTGCTGGTAGGTGTTTTTTTATTACTGTAGATTCAGATAATATCGTGGGCTTAAAATTTCGTGGTTTTTGTACAAAACGCATATCGTGGTGTATTTGAATTCGTGGAAAGACAAAGAAAACTTTAGGAAATTATGTTTATGAATACCTCCATGTGCGCAAGGAAGACGAGCCCGATGTACACAGGTGGTTCGGCTTTGATGCTTATCACACGGTGCGCCTGTACCACGGTCAATCGGGTCAGTCTTGAACAAACATGCTCCGCCCGACCCGAGACTAACAAAGAATTAATCAGCCGTGATCGACAAGTGCCGGGCGATACATCGGCTGTTAGTTGTAACAGCCGATACATCGGCTATCAGTTATAACACCCGATCACACCACGTTCACAGAAAAAGTAAACTATCACTTGACCGGAGGAAAAATGAAACGGGACCGTCCACATGAAGGTTTTTAACTTTTTTTTTCAAATCTAGGCGGTAGTCACATGTGGCGCCTGTAAATCCCTGACGGGGCGATGAGAAGAGACACGGTCGTTCGTCATTCATCATGTCAGCCATATTTTGAGATTATAAAGAAATAATTTGCCTAATAGTATTCTGTGGCGCTTACCTACGTTAACATTTATGTACAATATCGGCAATATTCGGAAGATGTACCGCCTGCATGAATTATTAATGGCTCACTGTTATGCACGCAACTGTTGTCGCAATATTCGGAATAAGTGCTCTTTCGCGTCCCGCGGTAATGCAAATGAGTTTACACGGCTTGTCTTTTAGGTAGCGTATGTCTCGTTAAATATCTATTGAAAGAAGATTGAAAAGGCCGGTTACAAAAAAGCCGTGCCTCTGTAGCTGTGGTTACGAACATGGGAACTTGTGTACCGTTCTTGGCGTGTCAGAACTACCGCTTTGCCCGACAGAAATGTGTTATTGTTCTTGAATTTTTCACCTGAAATGTTGATGAGAGGAAATGTGGGGATACGTTTTCAGTTTAAATTTTACTTGATATTGTTTTATTGTAAAGATATCAGGGGGCCGTGTTTGTACGATATTAGGGGAAATAATTTAATTGATAAAAGAATATTTATAAATCCCGTATTTTTATAGTATTTTACGAAAAGTGATTCAGTGCATTTAAAATGTATCAAATACAATCATAAAATAGTAATAAACAATTTTTGTATCTTTATTGAAAATAGCCAGCGGTAACAATTATATATATAAAGTCGACAACCAGCTGCCGTTAAGATACCGTATATCCTCTGACCGTGTGATTTTTTGCTCGTTGGAATCATGAATTCGTGGATTATCTTGATCCACGAAAACCACGAAAATAAAACCCCAACTAATATTTCTGAATCTACAGTACCTTTTTTTGTATGTTTCAATCAAAATGTCATAAGATCAAAGGAAAGCTTGACAATAACATATTTTTTTAAACAGGTAAAAGAAATACATAACAAAGGAAAATTTATCAAAATTGTTTTATTTTATCTTCTTGAAAGATGAAAATAAAAATAAAAATCTTTGATGCAGGGGGTTAAAATTGACGTTGGGTGGTGCTTGAGAATCATATCTTTTATTTTTTTTTGCCTTATAAAAGATATTTGTTTCAAGATCTCATTGTTTCTCAGGTATCAAACAAATTATAAATGAAACTGTTAGCTACATCTATATGTTATATACTGATCAATACAGATGGACAAATGGATTTGATATCTGGATTCTGCAAAGTTCATTATATCAGCAACAACAAAAACGGCAGCAATAAGAATAATTAAGGATGTGGAATATTGATATATCATGATATGCAATTACCATATTGTGTTTTGCAGTATTGTTTTCCTGTATCAATATTTTCAGTACTTTGTTAAAACATGACAAAATGGATTATTGTTATGATACTTGCCCTAATTTTAACTACTACGTTGTGTAATAATACATCTCAAGTCGTATGGTAGGAAATGTTGAAGTAGACTTGATACACTATATATATGATCATAGGTAGCAAAGGTTGTCATTATATTGAACATGATAATAAATTAATAACATTTGGGGTATTTAGGTGTATATATACAAATATATTATCCATCACTGGTTTACAAACATCCACTGAAATTCAGTATGAACAGTCCTTTTGATAGCCATCCAAAATTTAAATATTCATTTTTTTCCACATGATAAAAATTGATTTACAGTTAATCTGAAGAAAAATTAAATCTGTTTGCTTACTCAGCATAAAGAATTTTTTCTTTATTGTAATCATAAAGAAATAATCAAATCTTGATATTATTAAAAAATTAGATAAGCTTTTTAATATCTTTCCATTGCAGGAATAACACAATAATAAAAATATGATATTCAACAGGATTTCTGTGGGAAAATATTAAAGAATTTAGGGTATAAACAAATCACCTTGGACACTGGTCCCTGTCCAGACATATATTTTTTATATTTATGTATATATAATTATATATATATATACAATTAATATATATATATATAGACTGGGGAATATATATATATATATTTAAATTTATATATATATATATATATATATATATATATATATATATATATATATATATATATATATATATATATTAATAGTACAGGAATCAGTTGTTAAATTTATTTTATCGTTGAAAGATAAACAAGGACTAATGATTGATCATTAATTGTACCATCTACATTGCCATGAATTATGCTGTATAGAATTATATCTAAATTACTGACCGAGTAAAGTCAATTTAACTTGTATATCACGCTGAAAGGTCAGGATAATGGCTGGGTTCCTGACACTTATTAATGACATAAGCCTAAGATTTAATGCTGTTTGCTGTTTTGTCACCAGTCTTTTATATATCACTGACAGAATAAAAATATTTTATTTGGATAATATGACTTCATTGGATGTGCATATTGCATACATAATGGATCACAAATGATCACCAATATGCAAAATTGCAATATATTTAATTAATTATGAAAGAAAAGCATCAATATTCAGGGTAATTGATTAATTCGCATACCCCTAATTTATATATATTTATATATATATTTATATATATATATATATATATATATATATACATGTGTTTGTGTGTGTGAGGGTCACAGAGATTGGTAAGGTTAGGATTTTGCATTAGTCCTTTAAAAAAGGATGCGAGTCATGTCGTCATTGGCTAGATATAAACTAATATCAACACTGACAAAAAATTGTATGAGAGCTAGTAATTTCAGTCCTTTGATCCAGCAGTGGCTTTTTACTTTTTGTTGAGTTTATAGAGGATTGGGAGTGGTGAGGAAACTTTGTAAAAGTGAAAGTCAAACATATAGGAAAATAAACATAGAAGAGTGACTTTGCACAGGATGTGGCTAGTCATAGCTTCTTACTGTGTCATGCCCTGCTGTGTTGACTAAGTGGAGTTCCTTCTTATCAGTTGGCTTGTAGAATTTATTATCTCCTCATAATGATAACATGATCAGGCATACTGGCCTTGGCCTACTATCTTTCTTGAAAATAGTATAGTATTTGATCATGTAATAACATGTTTTTGTGTTTATTGTACATATTATATAGATTGAAATGATTCCTCATTATTGTAAACTTTAATACTTATAGTTGTACAGTGAAATCCCTCTATAGTGGAGAGT
This sequence comes from Sipunculus nudus, assembly GCA_026874595.1. Taxonomy (NCBI): domain Eukaryota; kingdom Metazoa; phylum Annelida; class Sipuncula; order Golfingiida; family Sipunculidae; genus Sipunculus; species Sipunculus nudus. The sequence goes on from CM049306.1 coordinate 54,444,581, forward strand.
CACTGGACCTGATGATTTGTCCGTCATAGCAGGGTGTCCGCCCCATAAAGGGTCTGGCTCCCTGGGCCTGTTGTACCCACATGTAGGAGACCAAGGTTTGGGACGTAAACAACTATGGAAGATAATATATTTGATCTTACATATACATGCTAGATACGAATAACATTTATTACCACTTGTGGTTACGTTTTATTTTAAAAATGAGACTTTAATTAGTAACTGGAACAGTAACGTCATAACTTGTGAGAAAATAATGTTCTAACATTGATGGTGGAGATTTGTTTTGGATTGTCTGTCTGAAAACAGAAAGAAAATTTCCCGTTTGTTCCCAATTCACAAAAAATATTATGACATGTGGAGACACCGTCAGGGGACAATAAAAACTAAAACACAGGCACTATGACATGTGGAGACATCTTACAGGGAAAATAAAAACAAACAAACAAAAAAAATATTCAGAAGGCAAGCATGAAGACCATAGGAAGCTAAAATAACAAGAGGCAGAGGTGGGGACATAAATTCCACAAATTTGTTTGTTTCATATTAATTTTCATATAAGTATATTGTTGTTGCTAGATTTAATCAGATAAAAATAACAGATGATATCATGGAGTACAAACATGAGTCTGAGGTTTGAACAGCATATTTTTTGTGGGATTTAATTCCGGATAGTATATTGTGAATAACACAGAGTGATATCTGTGATGCTGATGTCTAAATTCTAGTCGAAAAACATTTATTAAAAAAGCTAACTTTATCCCGAGGAGGGTTGGTTCAGCAGTTCACAACCTTGGTAACTAGACTCTCTGGTCACCAAAGTAGTGATAAACAAACAATTATTCATATTTTTAGAAAATCCTATCTAAATGTCCTTTTTCATTGGAGGAGAAAAAAAGGTTTATGACAGTTTTTAAGTTATTTTTGTTCAATTTTATAGTATTTTCAACCAAAGGATGCCCGTTATTTTAATACATAATTTCTTAAGCAAATAGAGACCATGATGAAAAAAATGCCTTCTGTTGAATAAATGATGAAATGTGCTCTGGTCATTTTATAGAAATAAAACAAAAGTGTAGTACTGTAGATTGGAAAGAATATGTGTAATATAATTAGTGTAGTACATGAGAATTGATTTTCATTGAAGTTAGAGCAAAATAATAGGCCATCATGAACAATCCAGCTTGATAGTTGCAGATTGTATGTGACTGCCATAAATACTTTGAAAAAGAAATGTGTTTAGAAATGATAATTGGATTACTCAGCCCCTTTATTTCACTAGGAAACATCCCGAATATTGCTAAAATAAAATGAATATTCATTATCAGTAAACAGTATGCACCTTTTCTTGTAATTTAATTGTCTAGCCTTGTTAATTCTTAAACAGCACGATGTTCATACCTTCTTAACTTCACAAATATTAATAGACCCCTGGATATTTGTCCTGACAATGATCAAATCCCAAACAGTAGTGACCCCTAGTGGTAAATTAACAATCTATTTCACTGTGTCCTCACAGTATGAACAGCAGTCCTGTAACTACATTTTGGTGGCAGGGACAAGATTACCTCTTTTTGTAGCACACCACAAAGAAAAGTGATAAATTATTTAAAATTTTATGTGTAATTTTTTATTTTTTTTCATCAATTTTAAACTGCTGCTCATTCCAGAACTATCCTACAAGGCGGATAGGTACATCTTAGTAAAATTCATATTATGTAATCGTATAGTATTAAGTTTTGTTTCATTTTTTTTAAGTTTTTTTCAGACCGAATAGCCAGTCCCTTGGCCTGTATTAACAAACTTTGTTTCACAAATCCATCAGGATTTCAGATAATTTTTTTAAATGTCTATATTTTGAAATTTATTTTAGAAATCAGCTTATGAAATGGACAACTTGATATAATTATTTAATCTCAAGTTTACAATGTTCAACTTTCTGGAATCTAATCCATGATCTGACAGAGTAAATGCCTACCTGCACGAGACTTATTCCTCCAACCAGCTATATGCATTTTTTTTTTAATAATTTATAAGACACAGTTCAGTTACATACCAATAACCATGCCTGTAAAGGGTGTAAACATGTTTTCTAGGTTAATAAACTAACAGGATTTATTTAATTTCTTGAAAGTAGATAATTATTTCCTTATGGTAAATTAATTGCATGTTCCTGTAATGTTGTGCTTTTGTGTACATACCAGTACCCATTATGTTGAAAGTGATATGTTTGTATGTGACTCTTTAAAGCCTCCTATTCACTAACATTTTCTGTAGAATTTATGAGGTTTTAGGCTTACATATTAATGAAGTGTATAGGTGATTTCTGTCGAGAAAAGTTCTCATCACACCTCTGTGAAAGATGAATGAGCATGTTTATCAACAAGCTGTTGGTAAACAGCACACATGCTAATGTTGACAAACAGAAAAAAAAAACGTTACCTAAGGTGGCTTGTTGTATATGTGTGGAAGTTAAAAGGTCACTTGTTGCAATTCTTTGCAAAAATCTGGTTTGTCTTACTTGCCGCCAGACACCATTATTGAATATGTTTGGATTATTTTGGTGGGCCCCTTAAATGTTTCAATATAATAGATATAAACAAAACTAACCACCTGTGTGTGGTGAGATATGTGTTTTCTGACCTAAATATTATTATTAAAAGGTTAAAGTGATTATCTTTAGTTAACAGACATCAGATATTGGAATAGGCCCCTTTAAAGTGAGTGTATCGTAAAATTTGACCTTAAATTTCCTTCTAATATATAAGTTTTGGACACAGTTCTTATATTTTTGCTGTATATTTGCCTTTGCTTCTTTTTCAACTGACCAAGACATGCTTGGCTTTCAACAGAATTTTGTGCTTGTCCCTTACAGTATTGTAAGATTAAAGATACATAAGTTTTTATAAGTAAAAATACCTAGGTACAGCTGGGCGGCTTCATGCAAGCATGTTTTTCAGTGTAGTTGTATTGACTCTATCCCAATAATGTCAATATGTATAAAGTTGATCTCCCTTGGCCAGTATCAGTCATTCAGTTTCATTGCAATAGGTGACCTTTCGGCCTTACCCCTTGAAAATGGTGAGGCCTGCATGAAGAAGGAAAGCAAACCTCTGGTATCCATCAAGAGTCCATACATGAATTTATAACTGAAAAATGATAAATGATGATTTGGCTCATTTGAAATCAATATTGAGATGTCAGAATGGCACCACATGCCATGTTTAAAACCGCACTGAAAATTTCAATAAGGAAACTGAGACTTTCATCATTTTTCACAATGCCTCAGGTAAAACCAGGGTGGCAGTACCATGTCATTTAGAATAAACTAAACCAGTGGTTAAGTGTGTGTTTACCTTCAAACAACACACACAGGTAATGTGATTGGCTGCTCATAATATTGCATTTTTGTGAGGCACAAAAAATCACCAAGGTCACCATGTAAGATGGGATATATGATTTGTTTTTTACATAATATATATAGTCATATAGTCACTAATTTAAAGAGCAAGTCTGTGTGGACACATTTCTATGCCCTATGCAGTTTCTGAATGCTGCATAAACAGACTGGTCTTCAGGTTCTTTTTGAAAGTCAGAAGTGAAGATGGCTTGCGTAGGACTTGGCTTTGTGTATCCCATAAGTGGGAGCTACTACTTGGAACATTCTTTCACCAGGTGGTGGGAGCGGCCTTTGTTGACAGGTAAGTGATGCACAGTGGTAGGACTTGGTTTTGTGTATATCATAAGTGGGAGCTACTACTTGGAATGGTCTTTCACCAGGTGGTGGGAGCGGCCTTTGTTGACAGGTAAGTGATGCACAGTTGCAAGACCTTACGTGACCCATTTGGAATGGCCGCTGTCAAAAGGTTTTGGCAGAGTTGTCTACCTTGTCATATTACAAGTAATAACACGGTATTACCATTTTATTATGGGGTAGTTTGACCTGATTTCGTTGTAGTATCTCTAAGAATTTGGAGATATGAAGACTTTATTATCAATAGGGATTCAAGCACCTGTGTTGTGAACAACCTTGAAAGTCAGCAAGAGGATTTTATATATGATTCTCTGGTCGACTGGGGAGCCAGTCACACAAGCATCCATAGACTCCATTGACGATGCTGATCATCACAAGCTGGCAGCATCCTTGAGCTTAAAGTGCTTGTACATCTTGGTGTCATCTGCTTACCCATGACTAACGTGGGACTAGGTGCTGTTGAAAGATGGCTCTGAGTGGCTGGACATAGCACAGGAATAGCAGAGGTCTCAAGATAGACCCCTGTGGGACACCTTGTGGAGAGGGAGTTCTTCTTTGACCTGCATTATACCAGCCAAGTAGTCCTTAAACCACTGGAGAGCCACATCACATACACCAAAAGTATGTCTCAGTTGATCCTGGAGAATATCAAGACTCACTGAATCAAAGGCCACAGAGAGATCCAACATCAACAACAATGTACCCTATATAGCTAGCTCCCTGGTCCATGGCCATGTCAATATCACTCTTCACTTTTAGCAGTGCTGTCTCCGTGCTGTGCCCACAGCAATAAGCAGACTGAAGGGGGTCATGCATGATCATTCTTGGAGACATTGATATTTATCTTTTGCATTTTATTCTTGCTCCTGGTCTAATCTAAGATTATTTGCTTTATACAGCAATATCATAGGGATAGTAACAAGTATGGATGATCATTATTGTGCTAATATTGTGTTGGTGTCACAACTCAAACTAGTGCTTATTGGTACAGTCAGAATACCTACTAGGTCATGTTTTGATGATTATGACTGTCATATCTGGTTAGTCTCTACACAAGACCATCAGTGGTGTTAGATGTCTGACTGAAGTCCACAGTATAAATAATATAGATGGAGGCCTTGATACACTTCCCTGTGCCAAGAAACAACCAGGACAGTGAATTATTAATTGTTTGGACTGGCAATCTGCCATTCACTTCTCCATGTTTTTAAGGCCACACTCTCTACCCACGTCCTAAAGTAAGTTATGCTTGTGTCTTTACATAGTTTGATAAGATAAATATCACCTATTGTAAAAACCTGATCTGAATAAGAGCTTTAAAAGACTGCATTAATGTTCTGTATGGTCAGCATTCATGTGACATTTTTATATTACCTGTACAGGCAATATTATTATTACCCAAGCCAGAAAGCAGAAATAAGGTCTGTTGATGCTCTTTTAGTATTGTGTTTTAATCAAGATCAGACATAGGCAATTACAGTAGTCATAGAGAAGGGAAGGTATGGGGGGGGGGGTTAAAAATATGAAAACCTAGGCTGTAATGTTGCAATCTTGGGTAGTTTAAAATGGACCAATTAAGGCCCTAATTCTGGTGCTTCTTTTTATGTTAAGTTGTTCTATATTTCTTATATGTTTAAGGTTGAAAGATGTGGGTGTGTAGGCCAGTTGTATCCCCTTAATCTGCCCCTGTTAATTATATTTTTAAACCTCAAAAGGAGATTGTCCTTGAAAGGGGTTAAGGGCCCTCGGAAGACTCCTTTTGTTAGTGAATCTGTGGGCTTCTGCAATGGTGTAGTGTAAGTTATCCATCTTCTGTCGACTTTATGTTAACCTATACTCTCTCAAAAAGAGCGCGAGCAAGCATCACCAAATGTTATGCAAAAAAACAGTCATCTAAAACTCCTTAGGATTTTCCTTTTTTTTGCTATCTGCATTTACCTTGATTTTATAGGGAAAAAGCTAAAAAAATCTTAAAAATTCTTCTTCTCTGACACTGTCCAGCCAAATGTTCAATATTTCACAGAAATAATCCCTGAAACAATCTCTCTCAAGTTTGTTCGAATGGTTCAAGTTTGGCGATTTTTGGCCGAGTTACAGGAAGCTGTACTTATTTCTTTTACCCAAAAAAGGATACTAAAATTACAATATCAGAAAAGGCTGGAGCTATCATCACCAAAGTTTATGCAAATGTTCTTTACATGACTCATATTTGAAATTAAGGCATTGGTGGTGGCACCTGCATCAACCTTTTTTGTACGCGGGTCATCAGTCATCAGTACATTAACCCATAATTCTCAGGAATAGCTGTAGCTAGCATCCCAAAATTTTATGCAAAATACTGCCACATATCAAATGTTGTGGTTCTGGGCTTTTTGTGGTGCCACCTGCATTAACTTACAAAAAGGGGGGAAAACTTTAAAAATCTTCTCCTCTGAGATCATTCAGCCAAATTGTTCAATATTTCACAGAAATGATTCCAGAGTTGAGTTCTATCAAGTTTGTTCAAATGGTTTGGGTATGATGAATTTAGGTGCAAGTTACAGGAATTTGAACCAAGTCATTTGGCCAAGAAAGCAAAGTAACATAACAATCTCAGGACAAACAGGAGCTGCATGACTCATATTTGAAATTGAAGTTTTTATGGTGCCACCTACATTGACCTGTTTTTTACGGGCAAAAACCTCATAATTTTAGCCTCTTTCAGCTTAAAAATGTCTTATGATGCAATTATCAAGCTGAATCGTTTTTTCAAAAGAATTATTCTAGGGTAGGATTCTTTCAGTTGTATATGAATATTTTGGTTCATTGATTTTTTAGCTCAGCTGACTGAAAGTCATCTGAGCTATAGGGATCACTCCTTGTCCGGCCTCTAAGGTCTCTGTTTCCCATATTCTTTGAGCTATGAGGTTTAAAAATAGCCCCCCCCCCTCCAGAATCATTAACTTGGATACTAAAGCAGGGTTCAAATCATAATCATTGGACCTAAGATTTTCTTACCTGACATCCTGAGAGTTCCTCAAAAGTTCTCTTCAGACAACTGAAATTAGGTCTCTGTTGCCCATATTCTCTGAGCTATGAGGCTCAGTAGTACCCCAAGAATAATTAAAAGTTTGATTCAAGAAGTGCAGTATCAGAACAACCAATGCCTTGATCACAATGATTCATACATGCATATTGATCAAGGAGTGTTTTGTCATTTCCTGCAGACTGGTGGTGCCCCTGGATTTTTAAAAAATTTTAACACATTTTTTTTTCTCTATTTTTAAGACCTTTAAAGATACGGTCGTCCCATAACTGGGCACAAATCCTAACCATTGGTCCTAGAATATTCTAACTTGATATCCAAGGAGGTCTGTGTAAAATAACCTTGGAAACCTGAAATTAGGTCTCTGTTACCCATATTCTCAGAGCCAGGGGGCTTATAAGCACCCCCCAGAATAATTGAAAATTTGATACCAAAGTAGGGCACAAATCATAACCATTGGACCCAGAATCTTCTAAATTGACTTCCTGAGTGTCCCTCAAAAGTTCTTTCCAGAAACCTAAAATTGGGTCACTGTGATCTATATTCTCAGAGTTTCTGGGTATGTTTCAGCACCCCAGAAATAATGCAAATTACACACAAATTGCCAGATTCCTCAGGAAACCTCTGCTAAACTGTTGTTTCATCTTCTGTTACATTGCAAAAAAATTATTCTTAGGAGGCCTTTGTTCAAATAAACTTATATGATTTTTGGCAGAATTATTGGAACTTTAACAATGAAAGGACTGCCTCTTGAATTATTATAAACATTTTGAAACAAAACTTTATGAATATGTCAGCTTGAAAAAACGAAATTGTAGCCAAAGTCTTTCAGTACGTGTAAACAGATTTACAAACAGGCCAAGATCGTGTCTGTATCTATAAATAGCTTGGCAGACTGCTAACTATTTCAGGTTTGGCAACAGGCCAAAGGTCAGTCTGGATCTATTTATAGCTGCAGCTGGAAATTTGTTCCAGTTCACTCAGGGCAACTGCCTGCGTCATCTGAGCTTGGTCAGCCCAGTGCACCTGGCTCACTAGAAGTTTGATGTATTGGCATGACATTTTGACTTTTCCATGCATCTTTGATGGCTTTCTCGTACCCAAGACCGGTGTCTCCACCTGCAATGATTTTTGCATAGTGTATGGCCCTGCTTATTTCTCAGGAGGGATTTGATATATCATCCTGAAATTATGCATATCTGTACATCTGGGATAGCTTCTTCATATACAAGACTGGTAGCCCAACATACAGAAAATTTGCAGTTTATTTCCTTGCTAATATCTTATGAGATATGGACATATCAGCTAGAAATTGAGCCTATAAATTTATACATCTCAGATAGCTCTGTCATATACAAGACATGTGGTGCCACCTACTATTGTTTTTGGTTTCATACATCTGTGCATATAGCTCAAGAGTGGTTTGAAGTATTTGCCTGGAATTTTACATTTACATATATCTTTGATGACTTTCTCATACATGACTGGTGGCGGCACCTATAATCATTTTTCTCTTGTGTACATCCATGCCAGTATTTCAGGAGTGATGTTTGTGTAATTGGTGCTTGAACTAGAGTTTAAAATGTTTAGTATTTGCATCATACATGTGCATGTCACACATGTAATTGAAAATTAATGAAGTACTTTTCAAATATTGGTCAGGCATGTTATCATTGTGCCATTATACCTGACGTATATCCCATTGCACAGGTTCACATTAGGCCTGTAGGTTTTGTTACTTATAGATATGTTATTCTATGGGGCTTTGAAAAAAGGGATATTGATTTATGTTCATGTTGGGGGTGCCTGTTAACGTAACTTTAGATCTATAATATGTGACAATGGGGCTTTTTAACAAAAAATTATTTAAGATTTCTGGTGAGCATGACTGTAACATACTATGAGTAAATGTTACTTTCCTTGTTTTAAATTACTCTCCATGTGTATATGTGATTTTGTTTTCAAACTGGGGTCACATGGTAAATTTGTAAATTTTTGTGGACACAGGTTTCAATGTAGTTTGGTTACTGTTATATATACCAGGGGACACTATAACTTCCTGGTGTTCATATTAAAGATTAGGTGAGACTCCAGATAAAATCACAGTCAAAGCATCCTGTTATTAAACAAACACCTACAGTCCGTGTACATTACATGTGTCACAGACTGTCAGCTGAGAACATCGTGCAAGTGTCAGTCAGCTAGGTAACATTCTAGTCTTAACTACAGCTTGTCATAAGGAGTATTATTATTATCATTATCATTATTATTAATCTCATCATGAGCTTCATGAGAATGGCACCTACAATGATGGATGATGATTACTTAGAACTACAACTAGGTAAGATTAAGACATCAAATGATCTTGTGCAGGTATATATACCGTATTTCCCTTAATTGTAGCTGCGGCAATGAAAAGAAACTCATGCCTGAAAATCTGGACTTCCCATGTGACCTTAAATAGCTGGTTTAGGTGTGCTGCAAACTATATATAACAATTATATATATAATTATATATGTAAATTAGATTATTTTTCTAAATTATAACTGTGACAAATGATATTTTTCCTAGAAATCCTCTGCTGATTTATATTTTACAACCCGATAATCATGCAGTTGGCACTTCTAATGTTCTGTATCAGATGATCTTTATTGTAAACAATACACCCATGGAAATGTAATTTTATGATGAGGTGGAGTGAAGCTCTGGCAACAGTGTGGTTTTGTTACCAGTTATTTCCGGATAATATAATAATATTCTTTCAACCTGTGGACCTCATGACTCTGTTTTGAAAAATGTAAACTTAGGTGAAGAAGACTTGCCAGTCCTCTATTTTGGTATAAGATAGAAAATATTTTTCTTTTATGAATATTCATGAATATTAACCACAGAAATGTTCATTTCCTGTAAGGATATATGCTTGTTGGGCACCTATACTTATCAGAAGTATATATCAGCCGACCCTGAAATAAATATACTGGTACAAGACTGGTCTGGTGCAAGTAAACCTGATGGTTTACATCACATAACCTGTCTTGTCTAATAATCTAATAATACATCAATTGACACTGGTCATCAGTTAGCCAAAATCTCTCCCACCAAAAGGAACCTATCATATGTTTCTTTACAGGCAAAGTTCACATAGCAAAATTACCCAGGTTGTACTGCATGATTTATAATGTGATCAATATGTAAGAAAGTAACCATTGTAATTTCAATGAAAAGGTAAATTTACTATCAGACAAAAGTCTTTCTATCACAGATTGATTTTGGTGACATGCATAAAAAATCATATTTGACAGAAGGTGATTATATATTGGTACCATAGATGTTTTGAATTTTAGCTCTGAAGCTGATGATAAGAAATCTGAGCTTTAGAGATGGACCTTTATCTGCCATCTGGCAGTCTGGACATTCTTTAGAAGTGCAAGCTTTGAAACCACTGGACCTACCACTCAAAAATTCAATTTACAGTTAAATGTCTCTAAGTTCCCCTGCCAAAAGCAAAACTTTGTCACTGCAAGAAAGCAATAATAAGGATAAAACTCAAATTTCCAGTCAAACCCTGTTGTTACAGCACTGTCACCATATAAAGTAGTAGCAGGGGCAACAAGAAACTTATAAAAAATATAAAGGTGAAAATGTTGAATTAGCTATTTAATTATTGGTAACACTGCAGTCGCCAAAATTATTTGTCTTCCTCCAGTATTTCAGTGTAATATTTAATATTATCATAAAAAACATTGATCGTAACATGGTGGGATGTACAATTGCATCCAAAGTCTTTCTAATTACTTATACAAAGATCTGCCAATTATCGATACAAACTTTTTTTCTTTTTTTTTTTTTTGGTGGAGGTAACCGCCTCCATTTTTTTTTAATGCTGACTTATCTAATTCTTAACCTTAGTATGTACATCTGCAGAGTGTCCATTTTGGTTTGGGACTACTTGACAGGGAGGTAGCACTTGCTTCCTATCATTTTTATTTTGTATCCTGGTGTCACCCAGGCCCGATGTCTACAGCACCTGCAGGTCCTGGATGTGTAATCATCCCCATTGCTGGGTCATAACATCAAGGAACCCCCCAAAGACGCACTCATATGTGAGTGATGCATGGCTGTGGGGCACAGCCTTCCCATTGAGCCTGCAGAGCGCTCACCCTGGGTAGGGGCCAACCGTGAAAAACCTCACCGCCTCAGCTGAGATTCGAACCCACAATCTCCTGGTTTTGAGTCCTGCGCTCTACCCCTGAGCCACAGAAGTTGGTTCTCGATACAAACTTGCATCCACCAATGGATCAACTGGTAGTCAATCCATGACCACGCTAAACCTTAAACATTGGATTTGGTATAAGGAACCCAATCTTAACTCTAACAATTAAATTTCAAAATTTAAATTGTATTATTAAAACATTAAAAACAGTAATTTTTTATTACAATTTATAAAACGATTCTTGGAAAGGAAAAAAAAAGAAAAAAATATATATATATTAGAATATATGTAAAGATAATTAAGAATTTAAGGAGTATTTTTTTTTCAGTTACATTTTTGTCTGTTTCCCTACTAAAAATTGTGTGTTTATTTCCTATGACTTTTTTTTCCCTACACAAACCAGTGGCTTTTGTTCTGAGACTTAATTTCAAAACTTTAAAATTCTGACCTTATTTCCTGTGACTTTTTCCCCATCACAGTGTAAAACAGACCAAAAACCCAGGAAGTTGAGATAGCATGTGAATACATAGATGTATATCTGTAAATGTCCATAATATACACAATACAGCCTTGTTAAACTTGATTCCACATTTATTGTTGTGGTCATGTAGCTGTTATTTCCAATTAATATTACTTAGTTCTGCATTTACAACAAGTTTCTGTTCAAAATGAGTCTTAGGCAGGCCTGACATGGTGCTGTTTCCTGCAGTTTTATTAGCTCAGCTGACTGAAAGTCATCTGAGCTATAGCGATCACTCTTTGTCCATCGTCCGTCTGTCTGTCTGTCCGTCTATCGGTCTGTTAACCAGGCACAAATCGTTACAGCTGGACCTAGAATCTTGTATCTTAGGATTCTGAGAGGTCCATAAAGATCTCCTTGGAAACCAGAAATTAGGTCTCTGTTACCCATATCCTTCGAGCTATGGGGCCCCATAGTACCCCCCAGATTTGTCAAAAATTTCATACAAAAACTTCAATATCTCATTAACTACATCACTGATGGTCATGATTTTTGGCATACATATTGATCATGAGATGTTTTATCAGTTTCTGCAGACTGGTGGTGCCACCTGTATTTTTCGATTTCTTACGAATAGTTTTCTCTATATTTGAGACCTTTAAAAATGTGAACATCTTTTAACAGGGCACAAATTGTAGAATCTTCATTCTTGACACAGTGAGAGACCTATGAAAAGTCTCCATGGAAACCCAAAATAAGGTCCCTGTTACCCATATTCTTTGAGCTGTGGGGCTCCCAATTCCCCCCCCCCCCCCCCAGAATAATGGAAAATTTGATAAAAACAAACTGCAACATCTCAATAACTACAATACTGATGGTCATGATTTTTGGCATACATATTGATCAAGAGGTGTTCCATAAGTTCCGGCAGACTGGTGGCGCAACCTGTATTTATTCAAATTTTCACAATTTTTTTTTCTCTTTTTTTGAGACCTTTAAGGATGTAGTTATCTGTCAACAGGGTACAAATCGTAATGACTGGACCTAGAATCTTCATTCTTGACACACAGGGAGACCCATGGAAACCTGAAATTAGGTCTCTGTTACCCATATCCTTTGAGCTATGGCACTCCAAAGTACAGCTCAGAATAATGGAAAATTTGATACAAAATCTGAAATATCTGAACAACTAATGCAGAGATCACCATAATTGTTTGCATGGATATTGATCATGGAGTGTTTCATCAGTTACTGCAGACTGGTGGCACCACCTATATTTTATTCAATATATCGATTTTTTTTTCTCTATTTTTTAGACCTCTAAGGATGCTGTCATCTGTTATGTGGCACAAATTGTAACAACTGGACCTAGAATCTTCATTCTTGTCATGCAAGGAGGCCCATGAAAAGTGCCTGTGGAAACCTGAAATTAGGTCTCTGTTACCCATATCCTTCAAGCTATAGGACTCCAAAGTATCCCTCAGAATAAATGATAATTTGAAACAAAGGCTGAAGTATCTGAACAACTAATGCAGAGATCAGCATGATTCTTTGCATGGATATTGACCATTAAGTGTTTTTATTAGTTTCTGCAGACTGGTATTTTTGTATCCGCCAAAACGTTTTGCGGATACTATGTTTTTGACGGGGTTCCGCCGCCGCGGCGTTTGTTTCTTGAGAACTCCTCTGAGTTACTGGACTGATTTTTCTGAAACTTACACCAATTATCAGGACACATGTGAACTGGTGCCTAACCAATTTGCGTTGACCTCTGACCTTTCCTTCCTGCCCAGCGTCCATTTGTGCATCTGTTTCAACACATAAACCTCATATCTTGGGAACCATTTGACCGATCAGGAAAGATTTTTTATACAAATGTAGCCCTTGGATAGCTTTATAACATACACAAGAAATGGTGGCGCCAACTGCAGCCATGTTTGCACAGTGTCCATCTGTTCATCTGCCTTGGGTTAAAATCACTCATATCTCTGCAGTGAATTGACTAATTCGGCATGCGTATACATCCTGGATATCTTTCTTGATTTTTGACAGGTGGTGCCACCTACATTCACGTTCACGCTGCAGACATCCAAGCTCATATCTCGGGAACAGTTTGACCGATCAGGACAAAATTTTGCATGTGTATAGATCGCCACCTGCAACCATTTTTGCACAGCGTCCGTCTGTTTGTCTGCCATGGGATAATATCACTCATATCTCGGCAGTGGTTTGACATATCTGCCTAAAATTTTGCAGTTTTATTCATCCTGGACAGCTTTCTTGATTTTATGACAGGTGGCACCACCTACTTTTTAATTTATGCTGCAGACATCCAAGCTCATATCTCGGGAACTGTTTGACTGATTTGGCCAAAATTTTCCATGTGTATGGATCTCACATAGGTCTTTATCATACACAAAACTGGAGGGGCCACCTGCAACCATTTTTGCACAGCGTCTGTCTGTTTGTCTGCCGTGGGTTAAAATCACTCCTATCTCTGTAGTTGTTTGACATAACTGCCTAAAATAATGCAGGTTTATACATCCTGGACAGCTTTCTGGATTTGTGGTAGGTGGCACAACCTACATACACATTTAGGCTGCAGACATCCATGCTAATATGCAACACACCTCACTCTATTTCCCCTTGCCACTCAATCCATGCCTCACTCCACCCATTCCACTCTGATTTTGGCGGATACACATAGTTGCTTGTTGACTACCAGAATTCTAGTTTTAAAGTTTACGCATTTTTTCTCTATTTTTGAGATATCTAAAGACAGACACAATCCTGGCCTGTTGGTTAATCTGTTTGATGCTTCAGTTGAATTGGTATATACTACCATTCTGATGATAAAATTTCCTTTTGCAAATCTCTTCCCAGTCAGCAGTGTCAGGACCCATGGGTCACTTGTTTTTTTTATCTTATGATTTTCAAGATTTAATAGTGAAAGTGACACCGAAAGCCAAAAAAAAAAAATTAAATAAATAATGAATCTTTTCAATGATCTCTCAAAGTTAGTGTAACACAGAGTAGCAATCTGCAGCATTTTGTAGAATGTCATAGAATTTTGAACATGTTTTGAAGTTGTTTATGGTTTAAGGCTTATTGTATCCGCCAAAACAGAGTTTTGCGGATACTATGTTTTCAGCTGGTCGCCGCCGCCGCCGCCGCGTAGGTGTCCGGAGAACTCCTCCGTAACCGCTGGGCGGAATTTTCCGAAACCCGGGATTATGTTCGGGTCACATGTGAACTGCTGCGCCCCGATTTTGTTTTGACCTCTGACCTTTCCTCTGCGCTCTGCGTCCGTTTGTGCGTCTGTTTCCACACATAAACCCACATATCTCGGGAACCGTTTGACCGATCAGGAAAATTTTTTTGCACAAATGTAGCCCTCGGAGAGCTTTATAACATACACCAAAAATGGTGGCGCCACCTGCAACCATGTTTGCACAGTGTCCATCTGTTCGTCTGCCTTGGGTTAAAATCACTCATATCTCTGCAGTGACTTGACTAATTCACCTGAAATTCGGCATGCGCAAACATCCTGGATAGCTTTTCTGATTTTATGACAGGTGGCGCCACCTACATTCACGTTGACGCTGCAGACATCCAAGCTCATATCTCCGGAACCGTTTGACCGATCAGGAAAGATTTTTTATACAAATGTAGCCCTTGGATAGCTTTATAACATACACAAGAAATGGTGGCGCCACCTGCAACCATGTTTGCACAGTGTCCATCTGTTCATCTGCCTTGGGTTAAAATCACTCATATCTCTGCAGTGAATTGACTAATTCGGCATGCGTATACATCCTGGATATCTTTCTTGATTTTTGACAGGTGGTGCCACCTACATTCACGTTCGCGCTGCAGACATCCAAGCTCATATCTCGGGAACAGTTTGACCGATCAGGACAAAATTTTGCATGTGTATAGATCGCCACCTGCAACCATTTTTGCACAGCGTCCATCTGTTTGTCTGCCATGGGATAATATCACTCATATCTCGGCAGTGGTTTGACATATCTGCCTAAAATTTTGCAGTTTTATTCATCCTGGACAGCTTTCTTGATTTTATGACAGGTGGCACCACCTACTTTTTAATTTATGCTGCAGACATCCAAGCTCATATCTCGGGAACTGTTTGACTGATTTGGCCAAAATTTTCCATGTGTATGGATCTCACATAGGTCTTTATCATACACAAAACTGGAGGGGCCACCTGCAACCATTTTTGCACAGCGTCTGTCTGTTTGTCTGCCGTGGGTTAAAATCACTCCTATCTCTGTAGTTGTTTGACATAACTGCCTAAAATAATGCAGGTTTATACATCCTGGACAGCTATCTTGATTTAATGACAGGTGGCGCCACCTACATTCTAGTTTATGCTGCAGACATCCAAGCTCATTTCTCGGGAACTGTTTGACCAATTGGGCCAAAATTGTGCATGTGTTTAGATCTCACATAGGTCTTAATCATACTCAAAACTGGAGGTGCCACCTGCAACCATCTTTTTGCACAACGTCTGCCTGTTTGTCTGCCATGGGCTGAAATCACTCATATACATGTAGTGGTTTGACTTTTCTGCCTAAAATTTTGCATATGTATACAACTTGGACAGCTTTCTGGATTTGTGGTAGGTGGCACAACCTACATACACATTTAGGCTGCAGACATCCATGCTAATATGCAACACACCTCACTCTATTTCCCCTTGCCACTCAATCCATGCCTCACTCCACCCATTCCACTCTGATTTTGGCGGATACACATAGTTGCTTGTTGACTACCAGAATTCTAGTTTTAAAGTTTACGCATTTTTTCTCTATTTTTGAGATATCTAAAGACAGACACAATCCTGGCCTGTTGGTTAATCTGTTTGATGCTTCAGTTGAATTGGTATATACTACCATTCTGATGATAAAATTTCCTTTTGCAAATCTCTTCCCAGTCAGCAGTGTCAGGACCCATGGGTCACTTGTTTTTTTTATCTTATGATTTTCAAGATTTAATAGTGAAAGTGACACCGAAAGCCAAAAAAAAAAAATTAAATAAATAATGAATCTTTTCAATGATCTCTCAAAGTTAGTGTAACACAGAGTAGCAATCTGCAGCATTTTGTAGAATGTCATAGAATTTTGAACATGTTTTGAAGTTGTTTATGGTTTAAGGCTTATTGTATATAAGACTTATCGGATACTATGTTTTCAGCTGGTCGCCGCCGCCGCCGCCGCCGCGTAGGTGTCCGGAGAACTCCTCCGTAACCGCTGGGCGGAATTTTCCGAAACCCGGGATTATGTTCGGGTCACATGTGAACTGCTGCGCCCCGATTTTGTTTTGACCTCTGACCTTTCCTCTGCGCTCTGCGTCCGTTTGTGCGTCTGTTTCCACACATAAACCCACATATCTCGGGAACCGTTTGACCGATCAGGAAAATTTTTTTGCACAAATGTAGCCCTCGGAGAGCTTTATAACATACACCAAAAATGGTGGCGCCACCTGCAACCATGTTTGCACAGTGTCCATCTGTTCGTCTGCCTTGGGTTAAAATCACTCATATCTCTGCAGTGACTTGACTAATTCACCTGAAATTCGGCATGCGCAAACATCCTGGATAGCTTTTCTGATTTTATGACAGGTGGCGCCACCTACATTCACGTTGACGCTGCAGACATCCAAGCTCATATCTCCGGAACCGTTTGACCGATCAGGAAAATTCTTTTGCACAAATGTAGCCCTTGGAGAGCTTTATAACATACACCAAAAATGGTGGCGCCACCTGCAACCATGTTTGCACAGTGTCCATCTGTTCGTCTGCCTTGGGTTAAAATCACTCATATCTCTGCAGTGACTTGACTAATTCACCTGAAATTTGGCATGCGTATACATCCTGGATAGCTTATCTGATTTTATGACAGGTGGCGCCACCTACATTCACGTTTACGCTGCAGACATCCAAGCTCATATCTCGGGAACCGTTTGACCGATCAGGAAAATTCTTTTGCACAAATGTAGCCCTTGGAGAGCTTTATAACATACACCAAAAATGGTGCCGCTACCTGCAACCATGTTTGTACAGTGTCCATCTGTTTGTCTGCCTTGGGTTAAAATCACTCATATCTCTGCAGTGACTTGACTAATTCACCTGAAATTTGGCATGCGTATACATCCTGGATAGCTTTTCTGATTTTATGACAGGTGGCGCCACCTACATTCATGTTTACGCTGCAGACATCCAAGCTCATATCTCAGGAACAGTTTGATTGATCAGGAAAATTTTTTTGCACAAATGTAGCCCTTGGAGAGCTTTATAACATACACAAAAAATGGTGGCGCCACCTGCAACCATGTTTGCACAGTGTCCAGCCGTTCGTCTGCCTTGGGTTAAAATCACTCATATCTCTGCAGTGGTTTGACTAATTCACCTGAAATTCTGCATGCTTATACATCCTGGATAGCTTTTCTGATTTTATGACAGGTGGCGCCACCTACAATCAAGTTTATGCTGCAGACATCCAAGCTCATATCTAGGGAACCGTTTGACCAATTGGGCCAAAATTTTGCATGTGTATAGTTCTCACAAAGCTCTTTATCATACGCTTAACTGGTGGCGCCACCTGCAACCCTTTTTTGCACAGCGTCCATCTGTTTGTCTGCCAAGGGCAAAAATCACTCATATACAATATAGTGGTTTGACTTATCTGCCTTAAATTTTGCATATGTATACAACTTGGACGGCTTTCTGGATTTTTTGGTAGGTAGCACAACCTACATACACAATTTGGCTGCAGACATCCATGCTGATATGCAACACTTCACCCGTTCCACTCTGATTTAGGCGGATACAAGTAGTCGCTTGTCGACTACCCGTATTCTAGTTATTAGAAATATCAGACAACATCAGAGAAAATATTGCCGACAGTGAGGTGTGGAAATTGGCAGTCTCTGTCTTAAATTGTTGCAAAACAATGTTCCAGCTAGTGCACACCAGTCGTGTTGTTGAAATTGTGACATATGAGGGATCACACATAGCTGTATGATATAATTTAATGATTAGCACTATCTCAGCAAATCACAAAAAATTGTTGGAAATATTTGAAATTGTAGGGGAAAACACTAAAAGTGTATAGATCCTTTTTCGCGAACATGTGAGCTTATGTGATGGTGCGTCGTTGTGCGTTGTTAGTCCTGCGTCGTCTGTACGTTAACCATAGCTATCTCAAAAACGACAGGAGCTAGCATCACCAAATTTTTTGCAAATAATCAGTCATCCAAAAAACTATATCGGATTTTGTTTATTTTTTCTAACTCCATTTTCTTAGATTTTATAGGGTAAAAGATAAAAAAGCTTTAAAAATCTTCATCTCTGAAACTGTCCAGCCAAGTTGTCCAATATTTCACAGAAATGATCCCTGGAACAATCTTTCTCAAGTCTGTTCGAATGGTTCCAGTTTGGAGATTTTTGGCAGAGTTACAGGAAGTTGAACTTTGTTAACTGTGCAAAAAGCATATTAAAATTTAAATCTTAGAAACGGCTGGAGCTATCATCACCAAATTTTATGCCAATGTTGGTTACATAGGTCATATCTAAAATTGAGGTATTGGTGGTGCCACCTGCATCGGCCTTTTTTGTACGGGGTCATTAGTGCCTGTATCTCACTGAGGGCTACAAAAAACTTCTTCTCTGAAACCATATGGCCAAAATGTTTAATAATATCACACAGAAATGATCCTAGGGTAGTGCTTTCTGAAGTTTGTTTAAATGGTCTTTTTTCAGTGACTTTTGGCTAAGTTATGGGAAGCTGAATTAAGTCATATGCCATGACAGCCCATTATACTATTTTTAGCTCAGTGGCTACAAAGATCTTCTTCTCAAAAACCACCTGGCCAAATTCTTAAATCTCACACATTAATTATCCTCAGATGTTGATAATTCAAGTTTGTTCAAATGGTTTTGGTTCAGCACTTTGTGGCTGAGTTACGGGAAGCTGAACTTAGCCAGTTTGCTGTATCTTCCTATATGAGTTATAAACTTGTGAAATGTTTTTCGACTGATGCCACTGAAGCCAGTTTGTTAAATATTTTACAAGAATAATCCCTACAATAATTCTTATAATAATTGTTATCAATGGTTCCACATGAATGATTTTTGGCTGAATTATGGAGATTGAATTTTACCATATATGTTAGCTGTGTGAAGCTGTTACATCTAGCCTGGCACCAGTTTATCAGCATCTATTTCATCATGCTACTAGACATTTAGATTTCAGGTTATATTTGGTTAATACTGACAAGAAAGTTTTTTTAAAAGCTTTTAAAAAATTTAGTTTTATGATTTAAGTTATTCATCATACCAGGCAATGTTACAATCATGGATATTCTTCTCTCTGTTGCTATATAAAGACAACTGTACGTGGATTATAAATTATTGGTATCCATACTCAACTTAATTCAAGAATTTGCCATCACTGAGATATATCTGTATTTTAATATTGCATTCAGTATGCATCCATAATAATTTTACATATATTCCTTATTTCTTTTTTTTTATAAAAAAAAGTCAGCTGAAAAGCATTTTGTTTTGGGAAATAAATTTCAAAGTTATTTCAAGTAGGGACCACTTTTGTGTACAGATGGCAGCACTTGGTTTACCATTGGCAGATTGCCAGTGCCATGATGTTGGCCATTAGCCAAGATGATGTCAGCTCTATAAATAGTTTTGGCACAGTGCCAGGATTGGAAAAGTGCAGCCAGGTATTGGTCAAGAGTTCACTCAGTACAGTAGCTGCATTCTATTTATAGCTTTGGCAGACTGCTCACTGCATCATATTTGGCACCAAAGTTCAGCCTGAATCTATTTATAGCTTTGGCAGACTGCCAACTGTGTCAGATTATGCAACAGGTCAAGAGTTCACTCAGTGCAGCCAGGGACAGGTCAAAAGTTCACTCACTCTAGCCAGGTGCAGGTCAAGAGTTCACTCAGTGCAGTAGCTTGAGGCAGCAATTTGTCACAGGTCACTTGGGGGCAACTGCCTTACTCACCTAAGCCTTGTCAGCCAAGTGCATCAAACTCTGGGGAAGTTTGATGTATGGGACTGATACCTGTCTATGCGTCTTTGATGGTATTTTCATTTACAAGACAGATTGCCACCTACATTGACTTTTGCAGTGTATGCGCCTGCTTATTTCTACAGAGGAATTTGATACATCAGCTTAAAATTGGGTATGTTCATACATATCGGGTAGCTTTATAGTGTACAAGACTGGTGGCGCCACCTACAATAATTTTTGCACAGTGTATGTCCCTGCTTATTTCACAGGAGGGGTTTGACATATCAGTCTGACATTGGGCATATGTATATATCTCTTCGTTGTATATAAGACTGGTGGTGTCAGCTACAATCATTGTATCCGCCAAAACAGAGTTTTGCGGATACTATGTTTTCAGTCGGAAGCTGGCGCTGCCGCCATCCCCGCATAGGTTCCGGAGAACTCGTCCATAACCACTGAGCAGAATTTTTTAAAATTCAGAATTATGATCGGTCAAATGTGAACTGCTGCGCCCTCATTTTTGGTTGACCTCTGACCTTTCCTCTCTGCCCAGTGTCCATTTGTGCATCTGTTTCCACACATAAACCCACATATCTCGGGAACCGTTTGACCAATAAGGCTAAAGATTATGCACAAATGTAGCCCTTGGAAAGCTTTATAACATACACTAAAATGGTGGCACCACCTGCAACCATTTTTGCACAGCGTCCATCTTTTCATCTGCCTTGGAATAAAAACACTCATTTCTCTGCATTGGTTGGAATTATCCACCTGAAATTTTGCATGTGTATATATCCTGGACAGCTTTCTTGATTTTATGACAGGTTGCAACACCTACATTTATGTATATGCTGCAGACATTCAGGCTTATATCTCAGGACTGGTTTGACATATCCCCCTGAAATTTTGCATGTTTATAGATCTCCCATAGCTCTTTATCATACGCAAAACTAGTGGCGCCACCTGCAATCATTTTTGCACAGTGTCCATCTGTTTGTTTGCCGTGGGATAAAATCACTCATATCTCGGTAGTGGTTTGACATATCTGCCTAAAATGTTGCAGGTTTATACATCTTGGGTAGCTTTCTGGATTTTGTGGCAGGTGGCGCCACCTACATTTATGTATACGCTGCAGACATTCTGGCTTATATCTCAGGACTGGTTTGACATGTCCCCCTGAAATTGTGCATGTGAATAGATCTCACATAGCTCTTAATCATGCCGCCATTTTTGCACAGCGTCCTTCTGTTCATCTGCCTTGGCATAAAAACACTCATATCTCTGCATTGGTTGGACTTATCCACCTGAAATTTTGCAGGTTTATACACCCTGGACAATTTTCTCGATTTTATGACAGGTGGCGCCACCTACCTTCACGTTTACTCTGCAGACATCCAAGCTTATATCTTGGGAACTGTTTGACCGATTGGACAAAAATTTTGCATGTGTATAGATCTCACATAGGTCTTCATCATAGGCCAAACTGGTGGCGCCACCTACAACCATTTATGTACAACGTCCATCTGTTTATCTGCCTTGGGATAAAATCATTCATATCTCAGCAGTGGTCTGACTTTTCCACCTGAAATTTTGCAGGTTTATACATCCTGGACAGCTCTCTTGATTTTATGTCAGGTGGCGCCACCTACATTCACGTTTACTCTGCAGACATCCAAGCTCATATCTCGGGAACCGTTTGACCGATTCGGCAAAAATTTTGCTCGTGAATAGATCTCACATACCTCTTTATCTTAGGCAAACTGGTGGCACCACCTGCAACCACTTATGCACAGGGTCCATCTGTTCATCTGCCTTTGGATAAAATCACTCATATCTCAACAGTGGTTTGACTTATCCACCTGAAATTTGGCAGGTTTATACATCCTGGACAATTTGCTTGATTTTATAATGTGCAACACACCTCACTCTATTCCCCTTTCCACTTAATCCATGCCTCACTTCACCCATCCCACCCTGATTTCTGCAGATACACATAGTCGCTTGTCGACTACCCATATTCTAGTTTTAAAATGTCCTAGTCTGAAACTTTCAGGTCCAAAACATCCATTTGCTGAAATCATAATGACTAAGGTAGATATGCAGGACTCAAGAGGATTAATATTAAATTTTAAAAATAGATCTCCATTCATACTCCCAAACTTTGCACAGGTTCGCATTAGGCCTGTAGGCCTTGTTTTTGTGTTGTGCGCACCCATGCCAGAAATGCAGCAGTGATGTTTGTTTAATTGTTTCTTGTTCTAAGTGTGTTTAGTACTTGCATTGTTCATATACATGTTACACATGTTCTTGAAAAGTAATGGTCCAGCATTCAAGCATTATACCTGGTGTAATCTCATTGCACAGGTTTGCATTAGGCCTGTAGGCCTTGTTCCATTTTTTCACATGCGATTTTCACATTAGATGAATGAAGTACTGAAGAGTCAGTTCAAAATGTGCAAAAAAGTTGCACATATTTAACAATGAAGAAATTGTCACTTTCTACCTTGTTCAACTAGCTGGATCTTGAATTAAATGAAAACAAATGTTATTAAAATTTTTAACAAAATAAAAGAAACACTTTTAATTTAATATCACATCTGATAAAAAAATTGAGCAGATTAAAAATATATTTCATTTTTTTTTAATTTTGTCACAAAAATGAAGCCAGCTATAGTCAGGCCATAGTCAGTCTTTGAATAAGACATTTGTGTACATGTGTCATGTAAATAATGAGAGTGAGATATATGTATTCTCATGATGTCTATGTGTGTATGCTGCTTTTAATTGTTATCAAGTTATCAAGTTTTGATTTACAGGTTTTATACTTCCCTGGATTTTGTACCAGCCATACATAATCTGATTGAATAATGTGGATTCAAAATAGGTCATTTTGGTTCAAAGTTCATGGCATTCTTGGGTAATCAGTTGATATCTATATGAAAACTCAAAAAAGTTTTGTTAAATATATTGGGTTTAAGGTGAATTGAATCAGAGTAACATTCTGGAAAGGTGAATCACTTCATGCATTAACTCCACCTCTGTATTATACACAGACCATTGGCCAAATATTAGATGACCAAAAGGATATGTAAGTACAGGATATGTGGAGAACTAGAGTATCTGACATTAATTTTATCTCACTTACCAAAAGACTCAGTGAGTACTTTTGGTCATTTCTCATCAGTTGCATGATAGACATCAGGGAATGTCTTTATAATTATATGAAACTGTACAAGGCTGGCTGATTCAAGACACTTGCTTCAGGGGTTTTTCTATGCATTTTCCATTGTATCTTTCAGACTTTATTTGACATCATTACATCATTTCACTGTCCGAGTCTAACTACATGTATCATATAAATGCTTCACATGCTTTGCACTGTGTAAATTTGAAAGTTATTCATCCAATCAAGTCTACATACAGAATGGCAGAAAGACATGAGAGAATGGTAATGGTTTAGTTTTTCATCCAAAAAAATGAAGTGTAAAAGTATGGCTTTCAGCAAACTGAGAACAAGGCCTTTAGAAATTTTGGAAGATTATTGATCTTTTTGTGTCAGACTACATAGTGTACAGTTGATTTTTTTTAGATAAACCCGAAGTTCCAAGGATTTCTGTTGACAATTGTTTTCTTTAATTGTTTTATCACTGCAGATTTTAAGTTATTCCAAGCAGTTAACACAAGTAACTCATATATTTTTGCTACTGTACATCTGTCTGAGTATGTTGCAGTAAATCCTTGGTAGAACTAGTTAACGCTGTTAGTGTGATGCTTTTTACTTACCTGTCCGTATTGGTTTCGTGATTTTTTGTAGACACGCCTGACTATCTGGACCCCGTTGACCATCCAACATCAGGTAAAGTGTGGCCCTGTGCACCAATAGCATGCTGTAGTCTAGTCACATGCAATTTAACATGAACTTGACTTGAAGGTATGGTCCTTCAGGTATCTGTAGTAACCTGTCAGTAATCAACCTGCTGCAACCATTCCCACCCTATGAAACACAACAATTAACTATTGTAGCAAGCTAATAGTATCACATTGATTGCACCATTATCTGATAAAATTATTATATCAAATTTCACCGGTATGACAAAGGCATGCACCATCTGTTGTTCACACTCTTTATTCATAGCCAAAGGAGGGAAGACTTCTGAAATTATCTGTGTCTGTCCTTCTATCAGTCCATATTGAACCCTGTATGACAAGGGTCTGTTTTTCACTGACTTACTGCAATGTTAGTCTCTTTTTTTACCAGCCAAAGGAGGAAGGACTTCTGAACCAGTCGTTGTCTGCCCTTCCATAAGTTTATCCCTCCATAAGCCAATGGGTTGCCAAATGTCTAAAAAAACAATGCATCTATCCTTATTTTTCACACAACCGGTACTATTCAAGCCTCTTGGCCCATAAATGCTTGACACACCTTGGCTGAAGGTTGCAGCAGTTCAGTTACTGACAGGAATCTAATAGGTATCTAACAACAGGTATCTAATATTCCCTATTTTCATGTCAAGTTCCTATGCACAAGCTTTGCAGCGTTTCATGTGCACCGATAGCTGGCTAGTTAACCTGAGCTTAGAATGTAGTTCCAAATGTCAAGTCTGGCTTTTATGATAGACCTGATGTTAGTGAAGAGAGGATGATGGTAACAATTTTACATAAACAATGTTGTATATGTATAATAAAACTGTCTTAATTTACCTTTTTATAAATACCTTTGGTGTTCATCAGCTGGATCAAATGTTCATCTTCTGAAACTGACTCATGCAAAGATGGATATTTGCTTCAATAATTCATTTGCACATTCTAACAATAAGATAGATTAATAAAAATGGAAGCAGAATTTTAACATCATAAAAGCAATATTATTCCTGTACCAGTATGATGTTAGATGAATATTTAAAAAAATCATTCCAAATTTGAATACTAGGTGGCACTGATAATCAGTTTAGGTAATACTGTAAATATTGCTGCCATGTCTGCCAGCGTTTGTGTGCACAGTAGAACAAGTCATCAATTTACAAAAATATGTTTGTTGTGCCTCATGCAATGTCTAAGGTACTTCAGCAGATAAGATAAATTCTGACAGTGAAAATGAGGACCTCAGTTTGAAACCAATGTGCTTGCACATTCAGAACATGTAAATCCCAACTCCCAACTTGTGTGGCCATTATCCATGCAAGTTACACTCCAAAAGCAGCAATAACCCAGTAGATGTTAATTTAAATTGGTTTACTCAAAATGGTTGCACTTACATAAAGGAGCATGCTGGTCTTGACTGCCAGGTGCAACAATCCTTTTTATCACTGTTCCTGTATCTTGAGAGTGCATCCATGTTGATTTGAACACTTCCTTACCCAATCAAAGTTTGTGTATCAAAGTTGCATTTGAATGCATACTTACCAATAGCCAATCAGATTTTGTGACCTAGCATAAGTGGTTCCAAGAAAACCATGTTTTGTCCAAACCAATCAAACTGGCACATTTCACTCAACTCTTGTGAATGGATTCTTAATTACATGCTGGTACATTCTAGGATACAAGTGCACAAAGTTCAAACTATCATGCTTCTTTGATAGCCCTCTCAGGAAGTAGGTAGAGATTTTGCATGGTATAAAATAATTCCCATATCAGGCATAGTGCATGCATTAATTAAAGATAATTCTCTTAATTTTCTCTCACATATGCTTTTTGCTGAAAGGACATGCATATGGCATTTAGCACTTGCACATTTGCAAAAGTTTAAGCTAGAGAGAAGACACACACACAAGCACCCCTATGGTTACACATATGAAAACCAAATGTACATGCAATATAGCAAAAGCATTTGGATTTTATTACATGCATGGAAAAATTTTTTTTTCTAAAGAGATGAAGGTGAAAGAAAAAAAATTAATAAACTTTACTGATTTAGTTATACACTCTTACCTGTTAACCCCTACTAGTGGTGGGAGTCGGTTCCTTTCTCATAATCGATCATCGGTTTGGGCAAACCTATTGATGATCGATTATTAATCGGTTCAGACAAATATAAAGAAATGTGCAATTATCTGTGAAACTGTGAGAGCTCTCTTAACCCAGCCGGCTTGTCTTAGTAATTCTACCTGACGAAAAGAAAGAAGTTTTGCCTTTTTTATATTTTCCTTTTATCACTAAGATATGCTATTCAAAGTTTCATTTTAATTAATTATAGTAATCAAGAATAAAACCACAGTCCAGGACATCTACTTGCTGGCCCTCATAAAATACTCCTGCGTATCATTTTAACTTCACCACCAGGACTTTCATTTTATAACAATTATAATGACTGCCGACATGCATACTGGTTTAATAGGCCTGCCAGAAAAATAACAGGCAAATTTAATTTTTGGTAAAAATTAAAAAATAAGTAATTGAAAGCTATAAATATAATTACTCATGCAGCAGCGGCACCTGATATCAGTTGAGGAGAATATTTCTAAGAGAATCTTGTGAAATTGGCATAGACCTGGAGAATATATGGAGCATTTTAACGCCATACCGCCCATATTTTGCAATGAACATCTCTATAGAAAACTCTGCGCTAATTCTGCAGCTCCCTGCCAATTCACAGAGGTTTCACAAGTCCTCCGTTCTCTCATCTCCAGTGTCATACTCAGTTATACATGGAGGTTATTCGGGAACACAGACTCATTATATGAAGCTTAAGCGCGGAATGTTGTAAAAAATGGAAGAGTAATTTTTGCCTTTAACTTAAAGAAATTCTGGTAAAAACAGTCATGAGTATGCTGTAATCCATAGTTGGCTTTCGTAATCGAGCGCTTGAAAGTGGCAGCAAACTGACTGACTTTCGAAAAAACTTGATGATCGGCCCACCACTAACCCCTACCCATCTTGGGCACCTTTCAGGTACATTTGGGTTATTTCAGGGGCACATTAAAGGCACATGGGCACTTTTGGGCACAGTTAAGGTATGTGGAAAATAAGAGCGGGTTTCTACCCCATCCCAAGAAGGTACTGAATAGATACTCTTAAGCACTGAAAAGGTATATTTTAAGTACCACAGTGGCACATTTCCCATTGGCAAAAAATAAGAAATTTACCTTAAATATACCCAAAATTTTCTGAATTTGGGATAGTCGTGGGGTATTTTTGGGTACTTTTTCTCGGGGGCACAAAATAGATAAATTTAAGGCACTGACTGGGTATTTTTAGGCACAAAATGGGTACACTTTATACTCTGAAGGGGCACTTTTTAGGTACCACATTGTGAAATTTGATCATTAAAATTGGTTATTATTACATCTAGTAGGGTTTTACTTTTATCATTTATCCTTGTTGGTTCCTTGACCTGTTGGATTAGGCCAAGTTCTTGTAATATGACTTTCAGTTTTGGCTTAGGATTTTCAATTAGTAAATCACTGTTTAGGTCCCCTAGTATGATATGGTTCATTATCGGTATTGAGTTAAGATCAAAGAAGTAGTCCTTTAACATCTCCCAACTTTCAATGTTTTCATTTGGGGGTTTGTAGATAGTTGTACATATTATTTTTTTGGGTTGATTTAGGATTTCGATACTGACACTTTCAATTTTATCATTTTCAAGGTCATGTCTTCTTTTAAATGGCAGATTATTTTTTACATATACTGCAATGCCACCTCCATATCTATTTCTGTCCCTTCGTATCGGTTCTTGGAAGTCTGGTATTAGTAAATCATCATTTGGTAAGTTGTGATCGAGATGTGTTTTTGTGAAACAGATTACGTCAAATTTTTCAATTTCTATTATGATATCATCTATTTTGTTGATTAGACTGTTTATGTTAATATGGTAGAAGTCCAATGTTGTGTTTTGAGGGCCTGGGTTTGTTTCTATATCACCTGATAATATTAGCTGTATTATGAGGAAATTATTGTGATAAATATGATAGTGGTGGTATTGTTTAATAATTACAGGTGGTTTTTCGGTTGTTTTCGTACTAAATGAGTTGTTGGAAATTCTTGTGGGGTTGCTGGTGCAAGTTCCGTTTCTGCGTCTGGTTGGCGTTAGTAAATAGCTTAAGTAAGGAGGTCCGGTAATAATTCTAAAGGTTTTGTTTTTAGTATTTTTAAGATGTTTACCTATGATAAACTCATCATCTGTAGTGGATGATTGGGTGGGAGCTGTGGGGGGGATTTCCGATTTGTTCATGTCTCTGTTACCCATGATTGTGTCGACAGCGAAACTGTCAGTAAAATAATAAGTAGGACGTATATATATAAATATATATAAAAAAAAAAAATAGTCCGACAAACGTTTGAGTCGCTTTTTATTTGTGCAAAATTCGGCTTGGTTACCTTTCAGTTTTGTCTCTCATTTGATTGTGTAGTTCATGCGTTAAGAAAAAGGAAGTTCTTTTTGTTTATGGTTGTTGCATTATGGGAATTTTCTAGCTTTCGGTTTAGTTCTGTGTAGACTTGTTCCCTTCTTCTGTCAGTGCGATCCATTCTTTAAATTTCTGAAGTGTCGACGCATTTTTTATTAATGTAGGGATATCCTCTTTCTCTTGTTTTGCATAAATTACATTCCCCAAACACTACAGCGACCATAATGCAGTATACATGAAACTATATTGGAATAAACCTGTCCAAGCACTCCATCCCTTTAGAGTTTGGAAATATAAAGAAGGAAACTATATTAAAATGAAAGACATGCTCCAGAAAATTAACTGGGATAATATTGTAGACAAAAAAGAATATATTGACATAGTTTACGAAAAATTTACGTCCACAGTCCTCTGTATATCAGAACAATGCATCCCAATAAAAACAGTTAAAAACATAACTACCAATAAAGAATGGTTCACTCATGAACTAAAATTAATAAAACGCAAGTGCTTAAGAATCAGATCCAAAGCAATGAGAACCAAAAATACAAATGATTGGGAATTATACAAAAATTCACGTAACAAATTTAATGCCGAGGTCAGAAAAGCCAAAAGTAAATATCCTTTAAAACTAGCACATGATCTGAAGGAAAATCTTCATAACAAGACATACTGGTGGAAAACCATAGAAGGCCTTATGAAAGGAACAACACATAAGACACTACCACCACTGGACAAAGGAAATGAATTGTATGTTACACTACCCAAAGAAAAAGCAGAACTGTTAAACAACCAATTTGTACAACAAACAATACTAAACCACAATAGCAACTATGTTCCCTTAACACCAAGAAAAACAAATAACAAATTAGAAGAAGTACAATTCGAAATAAATGATATAGAATCAATTATGAAATCCCTAGATACAAGTAAATCTAAGGGACCAGATGATATACATCCATTCATTCTAAAGACATGTTATAAAGAATTATCATACCCTATTCAAAAAATCGCTGAACTTTCCTTTAACACAGGAAAACTACCTACCCTATGGATTACTGGAAAAAGGCAAATGTCACACCTATCTTTAAAAGGGGTGATCCTAAACAACCAGTAAACTACAGACCCATATCACTAACAAGCTGTATATGTAAAATAATAGAGAAAATTATATTTGCCAGAATGCTTAACTTCTTTAAAGAAAACAGAATTATATCAGCATACCAATCAGGATTTTTACCTAGAGACTCTGCAGTGTATCAATTAACAGACTTGTACAATACTATCACCTATGATTTAGACAATGGAAAAGAAGGAATAGGAATCTTTCTAGATATAAGTAAGGCTTTTGATAAAGTCTGGTCAGATGGCCTTCTCAGTAAGCTACTCTCAACAGGAATAACAGGTAAACTGCACAGATGGTTATACAACTATTTAACAAATAGACAACAACGAGTTATTATAGAAAATGCTCCCTCGGAATGGAAATTCCTACAGGCAGGGGTACCACAAGAATGGATCCTAAGACCCCTACTCTTCTTAGTCTTTATCGACGACATAGGAGAAAAACTCACAAGTAATATTCATCTCTTTGCGGACGATACAATGTTATACCTAGCCATAGAAAATCCCATCCGAGCAGCCCAGATACTAAATGCTGACCTTGAAAAGATTTACCAGTGGTCAAGGAAGTGGCTAGTCACTTTCAATGCAGGAAAAACTGAACCGGTACTCTTTTCGAGGAAAACAGCACCTGTAAACCTCCCTGACTTATACCTAAATAAAACAAAAATAACTAGACTCAAAATGCACAAACATTTAGGAATAATCCTTAGCAATAATTGCAAGTGGCAAGAACATATAAACTACATTGCAGCTAAAGCAATGAACAAACTTCTAATCTTAAGCAAGTTAAAACATCTCCTAGATAGAACAACCTTACAAAATATATATTTCTCATATATCAGACCCCTCTTAGAATATGGAAACATCTTATGGAGCAACTGTACCCAGGAACAAGACCAGACACTTGAAAAAATACAACTGATAGCTGCAAGAATTGTAACGGGAGGGGTAAAAGGAACATCACATGAACTCTTATATCTTGAATCAGGATGGGAAACTCTCCAAAAGAGAAGAGAAAACAAACAAATCCTCCTTGTACATAAAATGATTAACAATGAAAGTCCGCAGTATCTACGCATTCTTCTTCCACCTCCACATAGTAACATATACGAAACCAGATTTGTAATACACAACCTTACTCCAATACAAGCAAGAACTGGTTTATATTTCAACTCTTTTCTCCCAAAATCAATCAGATTATGGAACCAAATGGATCTTGATAAGAAAGCTTGCTTGACAAGTGCCTCATTAAACTACCAATTGAAAAAAAACAGCTCCAAGAACTAAAACACCTACGTACTACAACTCAGGAACCAGAAAATCACAAATAATCCATGCACACATGAGAATGAAATGTAGTGATCTAAATTATCATATGTACACAAGACATATTAGCGACACCAAAAAATGTCAATGTGGCCACCCATCAGAAGATCCCAACCACTACCTACTGCAATGCCACCTCTATAACTCCACTAGGAAAACATACTTACCTAGGGATACCCCATTAAAAGTTCTACTTTTTGGTGACCCAAAAATAGATGACAAATCAAACAAGGAAATATTCGAATTGGTAGCAAACTTTATTGAAAACTCAAACAGATTCTAACATAAAAAATTTTGACGATTTTGACAAACTCATCCCACACCCACCAAAACTCTCTCTCCTCTCAACTGGCACCTTACACT
Source organism: Sipunculus nudus (assembly GCA_026874595.1). Lineage (NCBI taxonomy): Eukaryota > Metazoa > Annelida > Sipuncula > Golfingiida > Sipunculidae > Sipunculus > Sipunculus nudus. The sequence continues at coordinate 54,476,244 of CM049306.1, forward strand.
TTCCAAATCACAACTAAAAACATAGTCATTATGCTATCCACATCTTCCATGATACTTCAGTCATCAATATGTTAACATCACACCCCCCCCCCCCTGCCATGCATCAGAAAATTACCACTTTAGGATTCAGGAGCGAGCTTCATAAGCTTTAAGTAGCTTGCGCTCAGTCTATTGATACATGTTTATATTTATATATGTGCTTAGGTAGAATACCACATGAATGTACTTACTATGTATTGTGACAATAAATCATTCAAACTTTTTAGGTACTTTTGCTAAGGGGTAAAAATTAGCTCTCTTATAAGCTTTAGGAAAAAGCAGGTCTTACCTGAGCTGACTTGAGTCAGCTGAGCTATAGTGATTACCCACTATCTGTCTGGTAGGCTATATATTTACCAGATTTACTTTACAACCATGAAATCATTATTGTTGCATAGAGTTAACATTGAGCAAATTATATGATTATGCTGTATCCTATCATTGTGTGCATGTTTCTTCTGATTACAGACTGAAAAATTCAGTTGTACCCTAAGACCCTTTAAAAACTCAAAGCTCTCCTAATTCCTACCAATGGTATTTAATCATTCAAATTGGGCATATATTAAGTGCTTCCAAGCATCATGTTTCAAGTATGACCAGTATTGGAAATTAAAACATATACACAATAAATACTGAACCCATTACAGCTAGACATTTCTAGATTGGTCTACATTCAAAAAAGAAGTTCTAAGTTCATACTTGAAATTAGAATTGCATTGTGTATTCTAATTGAAGCAAAATTACACTTGTTTCCTGAACATTCCATCATGCTAGCTTTGTACATTCTTACCATGATGCCTTATTTTAAGTGGTATTTATTTGATCAATAAAATCATTAATGTCAGGGCACCTTTTAAATATTAGACTTAATGCAAGAGGTTGTATGTGATATTTTTTATGATTCTGCTGTATACTCAGCTGACCCTGGCCTGCATCTCAGTTCACACCTGATTCAGGTATTCTTAATTTCACTTACACCTGTTATCACATGACTTGGTAGGCATTTTTATTGGGCTGGTAAGCCTAGCTTGAGTCGTGATACAAGCAATACTAGGGCATGCATTGCAAGTTAATTGACATCCTGTTGCATTGATAACGTGGGAGTTTTCTAAACAGCAGATAAAATTATAATCTTAACATTAGGCTACAAATGATGAATTAACACATAAGAATACATGTGATCTTACAAAAAAAACTGAAAATCTGTCTCTATGGTAATGAGTCATTTCCTGTATCACATACAAGTTGCCTGCTGGCCAGTAACCCCTGCAAGCCATGCTTGTTTGATACCTGTTGTCAGAAATTCAACAAACATGTAGAGAGACTTGCCACTATACTGAGATATTTATTGCACATGGTAAGTGGTGTTAGAAAGTATACTACAAAGCTAACGATTGGTCTTATTTATGTTAAGTGACAGCATTCTTGAAGGTATTGAGGCATTGTCAAAAATGACGAAAATATTTGTATCCTTATAGTAAGTACGGTACTCATTGAAGGGAATGTAAAGGCAGGCTGATGCTTGTCGTAAAGACTCTCTAATGTCAGAGAGCTGAAATGGCTCTGTTTCACTACCTGCCACCATTGAAGATGGCTTCCTCTTTCACTTCCAATATGATAACAATACAGTGCTAGGCTTTATCATAAGCATTAATCATCCAGATCAATCAGTTACTCAGTATTTTTCAGTGATATACTTATTCAATAGAATGCATCCTAGCTGGCTACTTCTGCTGTGAAACCTGCTTTATTCTCACACACACATGTACACACACACAAACACATATGTACCAAGAAACAAACATTAACTTCAACAAACACAGACAAGGTCCAAGGTTGGTGGTTTTCTCCGGGTCCTCCAGATTCCTCCACCCTTACTGACTACCAAGCACCAACATCTGAGCCATAGAGAGTGCCTTGTATTAGTTATTATAACTAGTTGTACAATCCATGTAAAATAAATATATATATTATATTTTAACACAGACAGAGTACCACATACACAGACACAAACATTCAACCATGCTAATCTAGCATTGCACTCCTCATGCTGTGGTTATATATTTCAGGTGATCTATATCTCCTTCACATTCACCCCTGCTTTCTATATCAAATATTCTAGGGATTACCTCCCGGCCTTGCACAGGGCTAAGAACTGCAATCAGACCAATGAGAGCCAGGTTTCACATTGTGCATCCAACTCCAAGTTTCAAACTCATGACAGCCTAATCTTTTTGGTTAAATAACAATACTTGGCCTTGTGCCGAATCTGGTGTTGAAACTCCAAATATTTTGCTTAATTAAGCAGCAGTTAAAGCAAAGAAGAGACAGAATGGCTGTAGCATATAATCGCTGTGTGGGGAATGTAGTCTACAATACACCTTATACCGAGTACAAAAAATACAACTTAATTTAGTATCATTGTATACCACGAAGTTGGGGATGGCTTAAATAGATATCTTCATTTAAAAAAAAAAAACTTTCAAAATTTTGCAGAAGGGTTATTTAACTTTGCCTCAGCACATAATCTTTCTACCTGTCTCTTATTTCATTGGACCTGGGCCAGTAACTGGCTACACTGAAAGTGAAACCACACAAGATTTTATAATGTCAGGGAAGTATGATTATCATGTATTGCATAATTTTCAGCTTTTTTCAGTGCTTATCAACAGAAATATAAATTTACAAATATGATTCTATACATCTGATGATGTTAACATGTTGGTTAAAAGTAAAAGTGATCAGAACAGAAAAATTTGGAATTTACAAATTAGATAAAGAAAACATGTTGCAGTTCGTGCACTTCGTGTGTGTGTCAGGTTCAGGTTATACATTTCTAAAGCAGGATTAAGTAGTGATACCAACTTACTTTCATGCTAATTAAGACACAAGAAATCTCATGGTCTGGCTCAACTGACCAAAATCCAAATTCTTTCTCTTTACATTAATTTAAGACAAACCATGTACACTGAGTACATTTCATTCTAAATTTCTTCTAAGTTATCTGGATCAAAATAGTTGTTCTGTATGTCTGTTAAAGGGGCCCAATCACCTATCTGACCTTTGTAAAATAAAGGTAATACATTGGAGCTTTTTTAAAAAAAAGGTCATAAAACATGGATATCACCGCCTATAGGCTGCATGTTTTGTTTATTTCAACGTGTTTATAATATGTTAGGGCCTGCCAAAATAATCAAAACAAATTCAACAAAGGCATCTGGCAGCAAGTCAGATAATTTTGTTTGCAAATGATGTTTTGCTACAAATGACTTTCTACGTCCACATATATACAACCTATCACCTTCGGTTACATCTTTTTCCTGTTTGTAAACTTTGCTGTGTTTACAAATATGTTGTTGATAAACAAGTTTATACATCCTTCATGAAGGTATTATAAGAACATTTCATGACCATAATTACCCTGAGATAATTAATATATACATAGAGGAAGCAAGAAATCACATAAATTCTTTTTCAAAAGGCAGGTGAATGGGCACCTTTAAGTTGCCAATGCATACCCAGTAAATTTCTAGATGTCACATTGATGTTACATGTGAGTGTATGTGAGCAATACCTGATATAATCATAATATCTGTTATCAGGCTGGGTCAGACTCCTGATGAGCTAAGGTCAAGAATATTGATTTAATAACTTTGCTGAAAAGTCAATAACATTTGAGAGGTGATAACATTCTAAAGTGTATATCCTCTGGGCCATTCGCATAATGCTACAGTGCAAGGTTTGTCAAGGGTTTCATGTGCATTGGAAGATGACTGCAATAAACCATTGAGTGATATATATACCTAGATAACATAAGAGTACTTTAACAGCAGGTATATTATACCAGGTAAGGCTGACTTCCCTTACCAAAATGGAAAGTACTCACATATATGTGCCTTATATGTCCCTTATAAGGGCCTTATATGTCCCTTATAAGGGACATATATTTCCCATATAAATGCTATGTATGTGAGTTATATGTATATTGCAGCTATATGTTTAGTCAGGCATTGTTATATGTGAGTTATAAGGGAGTTGTATGTTTGTTATAAGTCAGTTATAAGGGAGTTGCACATGAGGCCATTCTGTATATTTCATTTATATGTGACTTGTATGGGAGATATAAGTGAGTTGAATGTGAAGGGGTTCTGTATATGTCAGTTATATGTCAGTTATAAGTTTATATACTGTGAACTTACTGTTCTATAAGATAGGACTTAGACATTTTCCAAGGGAACACAAATGCTGCAGAAACTTCTAAGTCCCAGCTCCATTATGGTTTTAAGAAAATAAATTATAATTGAATAATAAATACTGAAGAAGTATGTTAAAATGGGTATCAAAATAACCAGCTTCCTCAGAACATTATGTATATTAGAAAAATAATACTATAAATAATTTTTTTTCATCTGATTTATACATTAAGAGGTGTAAACTATAGTAATCATGCATGCAGTAAAACATCATTGACTCAAAACACAATACAAAAAAATAATTTGACTATATTTCACATTGGTTATAATTTGTGCCCTTGATAATTATTAATAAGAAAAAATAATTCTTTTGGAATGTAGTGTATATACAAACACTACAGCATCTAATTGCAACTGATAACTACTTCATAAATACAGAACAAAGGGTATTGATGTAGTGTGCCACTGACCAATCATGGGAATACATAGGCATTGACCTAATGTCATATTGGTTTTAGAAACAGCTCAGCACCCACACATTCAAGCTGTAAAATATTGCCATTGAAAATCAACAGCATTGATAAAAGCATAGGTACTTAAAAAAATAAGTATCTGCATTCTTATTGTGACAATAACCAGCATTCTAATCAGTAAATTTCACAAGTATATGTAACATCCCCCCCCCCCCCCCCAAGCAGACAAGCTTGCTGTACAAGCTCTCTCTACAATGGACCTTTGACCTTACTGTACCCTGCCCCGGAATAGTGGTGACGTCACATGAATACTGTACAGGCTGTGCACAACAAAGGCATGCAGAGTCAGTTTACATCTGAATGATAACATCCGGTAACCGTTAAGGGAGTACACACTTTGAAGAGAAGTTCTTTGTCAAGCTGCTCAAGCAGAAGGGGAATGTACAGCTAAAAAACGTCTCATTGGTGAGTAATCTTGCATTATTTAAGATATTTGCATAGTAAACCAGTGATTGCATGAAGATGACTTCACCTATCTTGGTTTGCCCTGAAAAAAAACAGAATTTGTGTGTTTCAAGATAACATTTTCTATTGGGTGGCCCATTTTTTCAAAATAACACATTTTTGACAAAAAGCTGATGCTGTTGCCCCTTTATAGTGACAATGTGCATGTTCAATGCACCAACAGGAAGTTAAGAACATATCCTTTTCAGTGATGCTATTTGCAATTTGGTGTGGAAAAATCAAGAGTCAGCAGCAGGCCCCAAAGTTTACATATTGATGTAATTTCTTAATGTCCCCTACCTGTGAAGGGATGATCAGTTAACCTACATAAAGCTTAATCAGCACACAAATGCTATGAGTACCACATACTACCATTTTATTTGTTGAACCTATGGCTATTGACCATGTTATTATTTAGCTGAACTCTGAGTCATGAAAAAAAAAAGCTGCTACAAGGTAAAGATGTTCCTTTTCATTTTCCAAATGGACCTGAATTTTTTGTCTTGCTAGAGTGCCCAAAAGTTATAATATTGTTAATTATAAAAATTGTTAATTATACAATGTTCATAAGTTTTTCTTTCAGGCAAAGTAAACATTAAACACTGTTGGTCATTGCTGAATTGACAGCCACTGTCTCAATTTTGGTGAATGTTTTTTTTTATAAAATTGAAGACAGGTTTGCTGTACTCAACCAAAACATTTAAACTAATCTAAAAAATTAATCAAATATTTTTTACTATTAGAGTCTATCACACAAAAACTCCTAAATTAAGCTTTAATTTCATAATATGCCCTTCTACATGTCATTTACATATACTGTAAACACCAATTTATTAACAATTTGATACATAACACAGTATGTTTCATAACAATCCACAAACCATTCATAATCATATGTATGAATTTAATCTGAATTTGACATCAGAAGGTCAAGAACACCCTTTAACTTTAATGGGCTTGGTCCTCTGACTTTTTTTTTTCATTTGAGGTTTCTTCTGACATATTCACTTTCATTACAAAAGAAAAATCATAATTAATAATTTGGAAATTTGTTTCACTAAGGATCAGATGATTTCATTAGGTACTATTTTGATTCCCAAAGAGAAATCAAATCTTGTTCAATTTACAGGTTAATCAAAAGTGCATTTTTAGTCCACCTTGAATGATTTCTTTTTACATGTACATGTAGTAGTGCCATTTCACCATAAAAGATCAAGAAGTCATTTTGAACATCATTGATGTACTGTTTTAGTAATATTATTGATGTGAGGCCCTTTTTTAGTCCATTTGTCTACTTAAATGTCAAAATATGCAAGACTCCATGTTCTTAATTATTTATTTCCAACAACCTTTGTTTCTATGATTTGTAATGGTTTCTTTACTTTTCCAGTATGAAGAAATGGTGCAGAAAGTAAAAGGAGAGCCCAGATATCTCCAGCCCTTGCAAGAATTGTCTGGTAAGCATAATCAGTTAATCATATAAAGTAACATTTAACTCTTTTAGCAAATGGGAAATGTTATGAATTGTAAGTTTTTTTTTTATCAAATAGCTTGAACTTACCATATTTGAAGTGCAAATTTGGTGGTTAACATTTATTGTGCATATGGGATATTAATATATTATTATAAACTGTTTACATGTTAAAATTGTTTCAACTGAGTAACCTACTTTCTGAACCTATGAGCATCTTTAGGCCACAGTGTCTGTCCTGTGACCAGTATATTTGATAATCTGTAATGTTTGTATATACTCTGTATAACTGGAAAACTCTTCCTGTGTTAGTATTTACTTATAATCCTAAATGTTAAACAGGCATATTTTTAGAACATTGAAAACCCCTTTATAGAGAGCAGATGTACTTTCAGTGAAATAAACTCTTTTCCTTTTCTGACTTGTGTGTTGCCTCCAGATAAGGTAAACTACTATACATGTTAAGAAAAGCAATACTAAGCATCAATGTCAAAAGATATTCTTTAAACTTATTTAATAAAATAATAAATGTTAGCAATAATGACTATATGTGTATACTTAGACTGGTCAAATTTGTTTTTGCAGGTCAAACAGGAGGGGACTGAAAAGGATTTAGAGTGTGGCAAGGGTGTATATTTCCTTCCAGCCTTCATTCTCTAAAAGGACAACACTCTCAAATCTGACTGAACCAGGGAGTTTTAAAAATCTTATGAAAATATTATTTTCAGTTTACAAATGTGTAAATAAACATTAATTTTGGCTCTTGTATTTTCTTACTTTTATGTTTCATGTGTTTGAGTCCATATGACTGTGTGAAGTTGATGACCCCCAGTGTGACTGCAGGCCAGCATTGATTTCAAGGAATTGCACAGTGCAGGAAGCTCACCACACACACACAAACCTTAATTTCTATCATCTACCGTAATTCCTTGTGGAATAAAGAAAAGAGTAAACACCTTTCAAAACAGAACATACAACAGACAGTAACTGAGCTATTGACAAACAGTACAGAAGGTGCATACACTGACTTATGTGTGAGTTATATGTCACTTATAAGGGACATATATGGCACTTATAAGGCTCATATATGTCACATATATGGGAGTTATAAGGCACATATATGTGAGTTATAAGGCACATATTTGGGACATATATGGCAGTTATAAGGGACATATATGGGACATATATGGGAGTTATAGGGGACCTATATGTGGAAGCCTTATAAGTGACATATAAGGCCCATATATGTGACATATAAGGCTCCTACCTAATTTGCATATAAAATCCATATACCGGACATATATGTGACATATATGGGAGTTATAAGGTTGGATATAAGGGACATATATGGCACATATATGTGCCTTATATGTGCCATATAACTTTCACATATATGGCACTTATAAAAATTTTTGGTAAGGGTTTGTGTAAATATTTACCTGTAAACAATTGATTTCCTCCACACTGCTTCTCTGTCTTTACTCGCACCAAAGTTACCCCATATTGTGACCATTTTTCATAAAATTATAGCTGAGTTTTCAGGTTGACTAATTAGTAAGATACTGGACTTCAGAGCTGAAACTTGTACCAAGATGTATGATGGAGATCTTTTGATTTTAAGTGTAAAAAATAAACATGGTGACCTCAGGATTATTCATAGATATATACAATGGTCCACCAGAAATGGTTTCTTCTCAAAATAACCTTTTTCAGTTTCAAATTCTGGACATCTAGGACTTCTTGTCTAATCTGTCAAAAACTCAAAATCAAAATTTCTCACAGTTCAAGGAAACACTTATTTACATTGTACTGACAATGACACATGCTTACATATTTTTACTTATTCCATGAAGTCCATACCAAAAAACCATCAATGTTCATGTAATTTGCCTTGAAACAATTCTCATCCAACATAGTTTAATGGAATATGTTACCCTCTTCCCTTCATTTATACCTGTGGCACTGGTGTTATTTAGATGCCCCAGGGCATTGTGTGGAAATATTTTCTTTACCAACAATATTAATTAACCAGCCATGTACTGTCATGAGTCCTATTCTGTGCAGTATGAGTAACATAGATAACAAGAGTATAAATTGCACAAGCCTGAGGTATGATTCTCTGATTAAGTAACAGGTTGTTTTCATCCTCATTTGCATGTCTAGACAAAGCCCTTGATATGACAGGATAAGACAGTACCATCAATATCAATAGGTAGAAATACATGTGTGTAATATGTCTTTTGTTTTGTTGTGATTAAAGCTAATGCATAAATAAGTTTATTATTCATGGGTCTTCCCTTGCAGCCATTAAACATTTAATTTCTTGGGAAGTTTCAGAACCATGGTCTTGTGTAGAATTCATAATAATATTGACTCAATAATTCCAAGGTCATTGGTTTACTAAATTAGTTATTGTGTTTGACAGCTCCATCATTAACCAAAATATAGTCTTCATCTATCAGGTGCAACATATCTTCTGTCATGTTCATCCAAAAGTCAATGTAAATAAAAACATTTCATAAGCAGAAAAATTCTTACTCGGCATACTATGGCAGGGAATATTGAATATATATGTGAAGATTTTTAAAACATCTTTCAAATGGAACCATAGTTTTTCCAAATTTGAATTGAAGGTTCCACTTACATGTATAATCATACGGAAAAAAATCTTCCGTGTTGGTAGAATGTTTTTTATCCCTTTAAGGAATTTTGTACTGTTTATTGCTTAACACATTTCAAATACAGCAGATTTATATATGGATGTTAGGACTACACTAACAATCATTTGCTAATCAGAATTTTTAATTTGTTCAGCTTGTAGTGTCCTTTACAACTATCAGCCTTTCCTTCAGTAAATGATAGGAGTGTTGATTAACACCTAAGTCCTCTCCTGTTATTTCATTGTAAAATTTAAGACCTCATGTTATTTGCAGAAGAATTTGTTTTATAAATAAAAAATCTGAATAGTTATTTCAACATATACTTTAAAGGTACGTAACTGAAGCTAACATAATTGAATTTGCCACTAAAGGTATATATGTAAAGTAAAACATAGCATTAAAGCAACTTGAGCAACAGTTAATCAGATGTTGTCGTTTATGTAAAAATGCTGAAACAAAAAGCTGGTCACTCACTGATATATGCGTATCAGTGCATTAATAGCCGTTCCCTGTCATTTGCAGGTATATTTAATGTAAAATGTCTCCATGAGTATACTTTTGCTGTGTTGACTGCATGATAAACCATGGTATTTCTTAGACCCAGAAACTCATTTTGATTTACTTAATAATCCAAGTTCGCCTCACAACAGACAGGCAGCACTGTTTGTATCACCTTAGAACAGATGCAGTTGTTTTGACCTGACTCGTGTATACTGGTAGATAGTAGATACCATTTTCACTTTGTATATACAAACAACAATAAGGGGCTTCTTTTTTACCAGATCAGTATGGTATATTCACTTTCCATTTAAGGTCAGATTATTTTAATCAAGATTCCGTAAATATCATATAAAAACCAAAGTGACAATACCCAGATTGTTCTTAACATTTGTTTTTATACGTCCGTCATATGACAGGAATATTATGTTAAACCGTCTGTCTGTCTGTCCGTCCATTAACTTTTAGTGTCAATGTGATAACTCACCAGGGCTTTGATGGATTTTCATGAAACTCACCATAAATACTTACCAACAGATTATCTAACCCCACATTAATTATGGGCAACATCCACCTATATTTAATAAGGTCACAGGTCACTAGGCTACTTTGTCGTGTTGCACTTATAACTTATGAAGACTATGAAGGATTTTGATAAAACTCATCAGAAATGTTAATCAATAAAATATCTCCACAAAAATCAGAGGTCAGCGGTCACCGCACTTTGGAGGCACGATGGTGACTTACCAAAAATCTATGGATTTTCATGAAACCCATAAATATTTACCAATAGAGTATCTCACCTGAATTACCTTTTCATCAAAATTCACACATATGTAATGAGTATTATGCATGATTGCCATGCTCTGGTTAAAGAATATCTTTGACTGGCTTGGTAGTGGAACAGGTCTGTTAAATAAGAATGTAGCTTTATAATATGAAGATTCAGTTTTGTCTTGTAGACTGTACAGTGGATCAGACCATATAACTTTGTACCATTGGATATGAAGCCGGTGAGATGAGCACCCTAGAAACAAGGCTATGTCTGTTCTGATTGTTTGGGAAATTTTTTGTTATTTTGTGTAGAGTGTTTACTGTTACATCAGCATACATTGATAAATTAAAAATTACGCAGATTCTCATCATCTGTCTGTGCCAAACATAGGAAATGGGAATAAGTTGGAAAATATGCAGAAAAATTGCCCACCCAGTACTTGAGAACTGTCAAAGATGAGAATGAATAATTAAATTTCACATCTGATTTTTTTTACTGTATGTGTGGGTGGATTTCCTTATTTTACAAAGCATGCATGGTGATTTGATCTTTATGTATTTCTTTTCAGTTTCACACATTATTGTGTTTTGTGATTGATATCGTAAGCAGTCATGTCAGAGTTTCAAATCTGATAAAATAAGTTCCAATGAATCATATCTTTTCATGACTTGACTGATCAATAAAAAAAATTCTATCAATGCAAAGTTAAAAGAGAATCATTGTATCCTCAGACAAAGTAGGGATACTATGGTTTAAGCACTGTCACCCCACCACAGAGATTTCTTTTGGATGCAATAACTCAAACAGTATTTCAGAGATCTTTAACAAACTTGACAGTTGTGCATATATATGGGTGAGAGGACGAAGCCTTTTTGAAACGGGGTCATGACCTTTAGTAGGAGAGTGACTTTGACCTTGAACAGGTCCATTTTGGGAATAAATCACACAAATTCTAAAATATCTCCAGAAATCTTGCATAGATTGATCCAAAAATCAAGTTGACTGAAGATCTTGGATAGTGTTGACATGTACCAAAAACTGGTGGTTCTTGTTTTTGTGGCTCCACCTATTATCCTTTTCTTGTTTTTGTGTTGTTTAATAGCCCCTTCATTGCCACTTGACAGTACTGTGAGCATTAAAAGTCAAAAACTAATTGACAGATTTCTTTCATAATATGCAGTTACATAGACATGGGCTATGGGATGATGTATATTTAAATATGGGTCATGACCTTTTTTTATGAGATTTGCCTTGACCTTGAATATCACCATATATGGTGAAAATCATACAAATCTTAAATATCTCAATAAGGGATGCATGGATTGGTCCAAAAATCAAATTGACTGAGGATAGCTTTGTCTTCTGCGGAAGACAGGTGATGCCACCTTCTGTTCTTTTCTTGTTTTGGTTCCTTTTTATACCCTATCATTGCAACTTGACAGTACTCTGAGCATTATAAGTCCAAAACTAAAGGACAGATGGGGTTGAAATTGTGCATGTCCATTGATCTTGGATACCTCCTTCTCATATTCAACACAGGTGGTGCCATCTGCATTCATTTTCGTGTGGCGTCCACTCGTACATTTGCTCCTGGTGAAAATTGCTCATATCTCTGGAGTGGTTCAAGGTATAAATCTTAAATTTGGCATGTCCATCCATCATGGAAAATTTTCTTGTAAAACAGACAGGTGGGGCATCTACCTTCCTGTTTCCGTTGAATAAATTAATGCTCTTTTCTTAGGAGTGGAGTACTGGTCTAAAACTTTGCATATCCATTATAGATCTTGGACTTCTCCATCTTGTGCTCAAGACTGGTGGTGTCCATTGTTGGGTGGCCTCCACCAGTACATTTGTTTTAGGTGAAAATTGCTCATATCTGAGGAGTCTGCAATTTCGCATTTGCCAAGTGTCAGTATATGCTGCTGAAGATTGGGGGCCTATTCTTAAAGGGGATGGGGGATTGATTGTCTAGGGATACTATGGCACTGCAGGTGCCAAGAAATGTCTGGTTGAGTCTGCTTCTCATAAGTGTTATGTGCCCAGATATGAAGTTTTCAAAGTATCTAATTCCAATAAAATAATTAGTATGGATATTATCCGCACTTATAAGCAGGAAGAGGTTCGGGCTAATTAGTTTATACGCACTTATTTAACACTAATTTGTGTTGCAAGTGAAAGACCTTTGTTCAAAATAACAGGTTCTTATCAATGCAAACTATGTTTGACATGTACCATAGCATATTTCATGTAAATTTTGTCATATGTGAAAGTGCATGGTGTAAATTTTGACAAATTTTCCGCCTATTCTGTATAATTTAGAGTATCTGGCTCATGACCGTCATGAAAACAGTAATTTATCACTGTCAGTTCAGTGTTAACAGGATGCTGTGGGTTTGTCCAGTATGTATGTGTAGGTTGTAATGTGATCAACAGTGACTCAGTACGCAGTGTTTACAGGCCAAACAAGCTGGCATTTCTGGATAAGAAGAGTCTGTCTGACCCTCTCAGGCAGTGTTATAACAGTATTTGTGATTTTTGCATCTGATATCCAAAGATACCCAGTGTTGCTAAAACATTCAAGCCTATAAGATTATAGGAGAAACTAAATCACAGAGCAGAGAGAGAGAGAGGACCGTCAGTTAAGCCTGAGAGATACTTAGATTAAACCAGTTGTAACTCCAGCTGGAGGGCTGAATAAGACACCCAAGTGTTGTCTAGTTACCCTGCCACAGCGTGTTGCCTGGTTTCCATATCATGAGAGGTAGGAGATACTCAGTTTTGCCTTGTTATAACATCATCAGATGTACACCCAATGTGGCCTCATAACCCTAGCATTAGAAGTAAGAGACACCAAATGTTGCTTAGAATCCCTGGAATGAGAGGTAAGAAACACCCAATATTGCCTAGTAACCCTTGCATGAGAAGTAAGAGATGCCCAATGTTGCCTTGTTACCCTAGCATGAAAAGTAAGAGACAATGTTGCAAGTTCCTAGAATGAGAGGTTAGATTAATGTAAGAAACACCCAGTGTTGCCAAGTAACCCTAGCTTGATAAGTAAGAGACACCCATTGTTGCCTGCTAACCCCAGCATGAGAAGTAATTTTTGAGATGCCAAATATTGCCTGGTTACCCTGCATGATAGGTATGAGACACCCAAAATTGCCTAGTTACCCTAGCGTGAGAAGTAAGAGACACCCAATGTTGCCTAGTAACCTTAGCATGAGAGGTAAGAGACATCTAATAATGCAGAGTAACCCTCCATGAGAAGTAAGAGACCCCGAGTGTTGCCTAGTAACCCTAGCATGAGAAGTTAGAGACACACAATTTTGCCTAGTAACCCTAGCATGAGAAGTATGAGACACCCAAAATTGCCTAGTAACCTTAGCATGGGAAGTAAGAGACACCCAGTTTTGCCTAGTAGCCCTAGCATGAGAAGTTAGAGACACACAATGTTGCCTAAGAACTCTAGCATGAGAAGTAAGAGACACCAATGTTGCCTAGTAACCTCAGCATGAAAAGTAATTTTTGAGATGCCAAATATTGCCTAGTAACCCTAGCATGAGAAGTAAGAGACACCCAATGTTGCCTAGTAACCTTAGCATGAGAGGTAAGAGACATCTAATAATGCAGAGTAACCCTCCATGAGAAGTAAGAGACCCCGAGTGTTGCCTAGTAACCCTAGCATGAGAAGTAAGAGACACCCAATGTTGCCTAGTAACCTTAGCATGAGAGGTAAGAGACATCTAATAATGCAGAGTAACCCTCCATGAGAAGTAAGAGACCCCGAGTGTTGCCTAGTAATCCCTAGCATGAGAAGTTAGAGACACACAATTTTGCCTAGTAACCCTAGCATGAGAAGTATGAGACACCCAAAATTGCCTAGTAACCTTAGCATGGGAAGTAAGAGACACCCAATTTTGCCTAGTAGCCCTAGCATGAGAAGTTAGAGACACACAATGTTGCCTAGGAACTCTAGCATGAGAAGTAAGAGACACCAATGTTGCCTAGAAACCTCAGCATGAAAAGTAATTTTTGAGATGCCAAATATTGCCTAGTAACCCTAGCATGAGAAGTAAGAGACACCCAATGTTGCCTAGTAACCTTAGCATGAGAGGTAAGAGACATCTAATAATGCAGAGTAACCCTCCATGAGAAGTAAGAGACCCCGAGTGTTGCCTAGTAACCCTAGCATGAGAAGTTAGAGACACCCAATGTTGCCTAGTAACCTTAGCATGAGAGGTAAGAGACATCTAATAATGCAGAGTAACCCTCCATGAGAAGTAAGAGACCCCGAGTGTTGCCTAGTAACCCTAGCATGAAAAGTCAGAGACAATGTTGTAAGTTCCTAGAATGAGAGGTTAGATTAATGTAAGAAACACCCAGTGTTGCCGAGTAACCCTAGCTTGATAAGTAAGAGACACCCATTGTTGCCTGCTTACCCCAGCATGAGAAGTAATTTTTGATGTGCCAAATATTGCCTGGTAACCCTGCATGATAGGTATTAGACACCCAAAATTGCCTAGTAACCTTAGCATGGGAAGTAAGAAACACCCAGTTTTGCCTAGTAGCTCTAGCATGAGAAGTTAGAGACACACAATGTTGCCTAGGAACCCTAGCATGAGAAGTAAGAGACGCCAATGTTGCCCAGTAACCCCAGCATGAGAAGTAAGAGACACCTAATGTTGCCTAGTTACCCTAGCATGAGAAGTAAGAGACACCCAATGTTGCCTAGTAACCCTAGCATGAGAATTAAGTAAGATATGCCCAATGCTCCCTAGAAACCCTAGCATGAGAAGTAAGAGACGCCCAGTGTTGCCTAGTTACCCTAGCATAAGAAGTAAGAGACACCCTATGTTGCCTAGTAACCCTAGCATAAGAAGTAAGAGACACCCAATGTTGCCTAGTAACCATAGCATAAGAAGTAAGAGACACCCAATGTTGCCTTAAAGCACCAGTGTGAGGGGTAAGTGATACCCACTGTTGTGGGTGTCTTAGGTGTAAGAAATAACCACATTGACACTGCACCATCATAAGTGAAAAGGCTTTGAAATGAAGTTATATGCAATTACTACCCGTACTCAAATAATGGGCTAAGATGACCAGGACTTATGCAAGTACTCAACTACCCCAACTGTGAGCACCAAGATCATGTTTAGAGTATCACATAAAGTGATAAGGCCTGCCTGACCTGTTCATTAGTCTGGACTAATTAGTTAGTTGAGGTTATAAACGTGTTCAATTGTCTGCCATACCCACAGTGCTGTTATATAAACAGTTGTAATGACTTCCTTAAAAATCAAAATATACAGAGAAAGTGCATAAAGTGACACCATACTGATAACAGGGCCAGACATCCTGAAGTACATACAGGTTTAACTCTTGAATAATGTATAGATCTCAGGGTAGGTTGTAATTTTCATATTGTTAATAAGAACTGATTTATATTTATGCAAAATGTTTTTGATAATGAACAATTTATATATGTATAATGAAGTGTTTATGAATATTAAGGCTGAAAAAAGTTAATATCCAGTTGTTACTGGGTGCCATTGGTCTTTTGTATTTGACTTGAGTCTTGGGGAAGGCCATTGTTAGTGTAGTACATTTATGCTATTTTGGTGCTCTGACAGTAGAGTCTCCAACCTTCCTCAGAGTGCCACACTTGATGAGGATGAAAACATTTTTGTTATTTTTGACAAGGCCTCATGGCCTACAGGTACACTGGCACTTAACATAAACCAGACCAATCATAAGAGTATTTTTTAAAAACACCTTCTATGTGAGAGAAAAATTCTGTTATAACTCAGCATATTGGTAAATCTGCATGCATGTTCACTTAATTTCTGACTGCATATACACAAGCATTTTAAGCACAGATTATTGGACGATAACCAATTTGTGTGACACTCAGCAATTCACCTGTTACCATAGAAACATTTAACACATATGATTTGTGAGCTCACATGTATTCTTTTGGGTTAATTCATCACTCAAAGCCAGATGTTAAGATAACCTATTTTTTACCGTGGAATGGTTCCAACAGAATGGATGACATTGCAGTGCATTCCAGCTTGTGGCTTGAGTCACATCTCAAGTACTGATTTACTAGCTTACTTTCACAATGGCTCTGGACTTAAGCCAAAGGTACAACTTAATTAATTTTTATATTCATGCATATTTAATGAGGTCAGAGGTCACCGCACTTTGGTCTTAGTGGTCTTAATTCACACATGGTATTACTAGACAGGTCAGTTGTAACCAATGTGAATGCATTCATTTCACTCAAGTATGGTCTTAATAAACAGGTGGTCTTATTGACCGGTCTTACTGTTCCCTATATGTATTGATCTGGTACCTGTAAGATTAGGGATTGAAGCGGCTTCTGTGGCTCAGGAGTAGAGAGCTGGATTCAAAGCAGGGAGATGGTGAGTTCAAATCTCAGCCAAAGGGGTGAAATTTTTCATGGTCGGCCCCCACCCAGGCAGAACACTCTGCAGGCTTAATTGGGAGACTGTGCCCAACATTCATGTTTCACTCCAAAACAAGTGTGCCTTTCCAGGGTTCCTAGGTGTTATGACCAAACAATGGGGATGACACACTACCAGGACCCACAGGAGTGGTACATTGAGCCTGGATGACACTAGGATAATCGAGTATAAAGCCCTGTCACGTAGTCCAAAACCGGAATGGAACTCCATTGTAATAGTTAAGTAAGCAATAAAAAAATTTAAGGGATAACCTCCACCTAAAAAAAAGGTGGTCCGATTGACATGTTCTATTGTACCTTTTATGTGTCATATTTGGTATCATATTGTAAAATGAGGGATTGTTGTAACCTTAATTACAACAGATCCCAGGTTTCTTTTAGTTTTACACTCACATGGTCTCTGCTATCTGGAATGGGCAAGCTGGCTCAGTTCATTCAAGAATGGTCTTAATAGAGAGGTGGTCTAATAATATTGACAGGTTCTTTTGTACCTTATATGTGTCGTATCTGGTATCATATTGTATGATGAGGGATTATTGTAACCTTTATTGCAACAGATCCCTGGCTTCTTTTAGTTTTACACACACATGGTCTCTGCTACATGTATATGGACCGGGCAGGCTGGCTCCTTTGTGGATAATTTCAAAGCATCATCTGTTGGCAAATTGAAAGAACTATCTTGCCATAAGGGGGTAACATATATTTATATATAAAGAGCACTTAATACTTAATGTACCAGAAAAATAATAAGGAATTAGTATGGAAAAATAGTTTTCAACATATTCATTTGACTGGTACCAATTGTATCATTTAATGAAAACAAATATCCTCACAAAAGTCTTGTTATGAGGTATTAGGAAAAAAAATGAAAACCATACATATGTACATTTATGCTCATTTTAGACACAATATATGGACTGTAGGGGCACATGTGGCCTTGTTATGAGTATATTATTGTGATTATCAGCCAATATGAACACAACCATGCTTAAAGTCCATGGCACACAACTGAAAAATGGTATGTATTGTTATCTGACCTTTCAAAACCACTAGCAATATGAATTTCTCATTGTTCATCCATCCTGTCAACAAGGTATGCCATTACCTAATACTTAGGCAACATTTTATCAAGTTTTATGTAAATTATATAAAAAATATATAAAAAAGGGCATGAAGTAAATATATACAGTGCTGCCAATTGGTATTATTTAAAAAGTCTGAAAGCTGAAAACAGATTGTTACTTTTTAAACAGTAATAAAACTTCTTTTCATTTTTCTTCATACTTTTTTTCAGGGATTAATACTTTTTATAATTTTTTTAAAACATTTATCCGCATGTGGTGATTGTAGGCTGTTGACCTTGACTTATTGAGTGCAGTAGACATATTGCGTCTATATTTAATGAAAGTGTCATTCTATGTTTGATTGTTTTTGTGATCTTAATTGTCAATATGTTTGACATAATCAATAGATATATGGCATACTGAGGTGTCATACTACAATTCACCATAAAATTGCAGATTTATTGCCTGAAGCTTTTTTTGAAGTATCACACTCTGAAAAGTTGTAGAAAAATTGGAATTTATTATATTTTTTATCATACTTTTTCAGACAATTCGATACTTTTTGCATGTTAGTTTTTTACTTTTTTTCCCCATAAAATCGAGAGTGGCAGCACTGTAAACATCTGAAGGTTGAATTTTGTATTAAATTCATGAAGTATTTTATTTACAGACGTGCCTTGATAATCCGACACCAATTGTGAATGTGATATTTATGTCGGATTACAAGGCTGTCGGTTTGTTAAATCACGGACGTCAAAGTGTCAAACGGGGGGGGGGGGGGGGGGGGGGGGGGTTGGCTACTGCGATGTTATGGGCAGTAGCATTGGTGAACCACAAGAATAAGGCATCCTCAAACTTGGCGTGTTTCGGCTGTGTTATCCGTGTCGATTTCTGTTCGGCGCTGGTGACTGTTTCACAGGCTAACCACTTTTCACTCTGCTTGAGGATGTCCGAGATAGTGGAACGTCCAATTCTCACAGAATACGTTTCCTCTGCATACTTGACAAGATTTTCTTGGGAGCATCTAGGGTTGTCTTTCTTATACTGACATAGAGCCTTCTTAACTGCAACTGTGATCTCTGTACGTTTTCTTTTCGCTGGTCTCTCCATGATCGCACATGTAGGTGCGTGAGTATTACAGTGAACTTATGTGTAAATATCTGACAATATCGACAGCAAAAGCGTGATTAAGTACAGCAGAGAACTGAGTAGTAGCGATCTGACTGTATGAATGATGGTTTCAATATTTGTTCAGTTTATATAAGATACAGGTGTGCTCACACGGAAACAGCTCAGGTGTCAAAACATGTCACTCCGTACTTTAATTTCTTAGACATTAAAGATCTTCAAAGAACCAAACAAAATGTCACTATGTTTATGTGGGGACAACGGTTGTTACCATCAAAGTGATACAATAATGTAATTAGTGCGGTCAGGTGACAATACCGGGAGGCCAGCGATGTTTGTTTTCCCATCCGTAGTTAATTAGCTGGGCTAGTCATCATCAGCCACGGGGCCGCGCGTGCCACCTGGGCCGACAACTGACATCAAAGGGAATGGGTTTCAGGTCGGATTGTCAAGGCACGTCTGTACGTCGGTATGCTTGTTTGTGTCGGGAAAAGTTATGTCAGAGTCTGAATCCAAGGCTGTCGGTTTGTCAAGGCTAATTCCTATGGGATCCATTCGTGTTTTACTAAAAAACGTCGGATTGCAAGGTTTCCGGATTATTAAAGTCCGGATTGTCAAGGCACGTCTGTATTTATAAAATATTAAAATAAATAACTGCCTGGGTGTTTTGGGAACTTTGAAGGATAACATATATTTAGTACATAAGATGACATAGATCAGCTCACTACTTCCATTATTATTTTCATTCTCCATCTGTTTCTATTAATATAGTTATTAACAAAGAAATGAATAAAGATCTGCAGTAAGCTATTCTTGATCAATCAAATGTGTCATTATGACAACTGATTACACTGACCCCTATTAGTGATTTCACTGACCCCTGTATCACAATGACTACTGATTACATTGGACCCCTGGATCACTATATTACTTCTGTTTACACTGACCCCTGTATTACATTGACTACTGATTACACTGACCCCTGTATCACAATGACTACTGATTACACTGACCCCTGTATCACCGTGACTGTTGATTACACTGACCCCTGTATCACAATGACTACCGATTACACTGACCCCTGTATCACCATAACTGTTGATTACACTGACCCCTGCATCACAAGGACTACTGATTACACTGACCCCTGTATCACCATGACTGTTGATTACACTGACCCCTGTATCACAAGGACTACTGATTACACTGACCCCTGTATCACCATGACTGTTGATTACACTGACCCCTGTATCACAAGGACTACTGATTACACTGACCCCTGTATCACCATGACTGTTGATTACACTGACCCCTGTATCACAATGACTCCTGATTACACTGACCCTGTATCACAATGACTACTGATTACACTGACCCCTGTATCAACATTACTGTTGATTACACTGACCCCTGTATCACAATGACTGTTGATTACACTGACCCCTGTATCACAATGACTACTGATTACACTGACCCCTGTATCACCATGACTGTTGATTACACTGACCCCTGTATCACAATGACTACTAATTACACTGACCCCTGTATCACAAGGACTACTGATTACACTGACCCCTGTATCACCATGACTATTGATTAAACTGACCTCTGTGAATATTGATCATACCTTAACACCTTGAGCACCAAATTTATTACAACTGACGTGAGCTGAGCTGTAATACCAGTAATGGGTCTTTGACCATCGTCATTCCTTCCAGCCATGTGGAAGGCACAAATTATAAAATTTGGTAGGCACAAATTGTAAATTTAGAATGCACAAATTGTAGAATTATATCTGGAATATTCTTGCTTAATAGCCAGACAGGTCTTGATAAGATCAAATTGAAATTAGGTCACAGCGACCTATTTTTTGTGAGCTACATAGCTAATACGTAATTTTCAGTATTTTCAAAGTCAAACTCTTCTAGGTGTTCAAGGCTTTTGAACAAAAATTTACAATTGGACCAAAGAAGCAAAATAATGTAATTTATTTACACATGCTATTGGAAAATTAAAATTTACTTAGTTAGTTGATCTGAGATTTATGCATTGTATGACACCTGACGAACACTATAATTTATTTATTTTTACTTACTGTAAAATAGCTGTAAAACCTGTAAAAAATGTCAGCATTAATAAAAAGGGTTTGGTACTACATAAATTTTCCCAGAACTCCCGTTAAATTGCCAGCAAATTCCATAAGTCTGCACTAGTTTCAAGCCCTGTATAAAGACACCAGTCTTAACCATGTGATTACTTGTGGTTTTAATGTGCATGTAAAGTACATTACACCCATTTGTCAAAGACTCATCACCATTTATTTATAGGTAGTAATTATGACTGCTATGCATTGTAGACCACAACATTTTACATCAAAATAAGCAGGGCAGCAGGTCACATAATAGGTTTCCTCTTTCATTTTGAATCATTCATATCTGGAGATAAGTTGCTGTGTTCTCCTGAGGTAACTTTTAGTCTTGCTGGAAATGGCTAGAAGATGGGTTGGAATTAACCTGAACCAGTGGCAAAGGCCACAGTTTGGAACTGAGAGCATTGATGACAATACGTATCAAGATATGGGTGAGCTATGTACATGTATCCACACATCCTTATGTTTTAAGTTGGATTTTCGACTTACTGTTGTTGTAAGTGTTTTTTTACCTATACTACAGCAAATAACAGTGAAGTCATTATTATGTGGAATGGTAAAATCAGAATCAGTTGGCAAAAGAAGAGAGCCCAACATTAATGGTTAACTGCATGCCTCAGTCAAGCAAAAAATTTTAGTATATGGTGGTAGGGCAACCAAAGTGGGCTCCTACCTGCCCAGCTGGGCAAATGAGCCCAACAGAACCTCTACACAAAAGGCTTAATTTTTACTTATCTTAATTTAGTTAGCCATTGTATGTCTTGGAGAAATGAAATCCTCCACCTTAAATTAACTGCATGGTTATTGGTGCAAATACTTAAGAGAACTATCATTAACTGGCGGCAGTCACTGATTATTGAAGGACAAATAAAAGTAAAAGCTTGTCAAAAAGTATTACTTGCCCTACTGGGCAAATACTTTCAAATGTTAATAATATGTAATGTTGAGCCCTGGAGAAGTTAAAGATGCACAAATATATCATACAAATGTCAGGCAATACAAGAAAATTTATGTCTTTAACGAAGAATATATGGATATTTTGATGTAGGAGGAAATTTTAATGAAGTTCTGTCTTTAGCGACAGAGTGAATACGTGTATGTATATGTACACTTGCAGTAAGCCTAAACCATAAAAACACTATTTATTGCAATGTGCTCTCTGCATTACAAACAGGGATTTCTTTTGCCTGAAATGGTTCACTTAAGATCCAGAACATGAATGGTACATGTGAGATCTCAGGTTTTACTTTGTCTTTAAACTGTGACAGGTTTAAAACAATAAACTCAATAAACTTGTTCATCTATGTATCATACTCATGCTTAATGCATGTTTCCATGTGTGCATATATGTGTACATGCATGACAAAATAGGTGTGTTTCCATGTGTGCATATATGCTTATATATATATGTGAACTGGCACACTTGTATAATTTGTACAGTGGAACAAGCAAGCCTTCCATAAAAAGATGAAGTAACGTAATTTTACCCGGAAACCCTTAGATCATGCAGACCTTATGCTTGAAAATCGCTCATGTAGCACATGTACGCATATACGCTGACAGACACATGGAAACACCACAGTTACAAAATCATAAGAGCGATTTTTCACGTATATAGGCATAATATGCAAATACGCGCACATGGAAACATCCCTTTATTACAGGAGCTAAACAATAAAATATGTGACAATAATATATCAAGAGCATGTGACAAATGACAATTATTTATGAGCAAACAGCTTGCTTGATATATATTTGGTATGTTTTTTCACCGAATCAAGGTATATTGTGTCTACAATTACTAACAACAATATACACATCTCATCCTGTAAAACATTTTTTCCTATTCAGAAGTAATATAAAAGCTACCTGTGATGGGTCTTTCAGTAATTTAGTTAAGAAACAAAAGGAAATTTGGTTCAGAAACAAAAGAAAAAAGGTTCTGGCTGAGGCACATTTCTTTAGATAAGTATAAATTATGTTTCATACAGCTTGAAATGTATATAAAGTCATTTTTATTCTTTTTTTATAAAAATTGTTTCATTTTATTTCAGTTATTTAGAACTCTTAATAAACAAGTAACAATTCTGAGTGTTTATATATTTAGGGAAATGACGTACTGGTTATGAAAAACACAACTCAACAGCCATTCATGTATTACAGTCTTGTACCTGTCTGACTGATACCCTGCTCATATTTTCACATCAGCCTGATAATCTGTGTTCATCAGTGTTTGTTTGCTGTTGTAGGAAGAGTCATGCAAGGCAGTGGTCGCACGGGTCGAAGACCTCCTCCAATCCCAGGGGGTGGGGGCAGAGGGGATGTGCCTCAGGTAAGACTAAATCAATCTACTGGATACTTAGATTTATATAACATCATAATTTTTAGCTCAGTTGACTAAAAGTCATCTATGCTATACTATCACTCTTTGTCTGTCGTCTGTCTGTCTGTCCATTAACCAGCACAAATTATAATTGCTGGACCTGGAATCTTCATACTTGACACCCAAGGAGGTCCATGAAAAATCTCCTTGGAAACCTGAATTTAGGTCTCTGTTACCAATATCCTCTCAGCTTTTGGGTTTATAAATACCCTCGCCCCCCCCTGAAAAATTAAAAATTTGAATCCAAAGTATTATTATCTGAACAATTAACTCATTGATCAATATGATTCTTTGCATGCATATTGATCATGGAGTGTTTCATTAGTTCCTGCAGACTGGATATATCTGAATTTTTACGCATTTTTTCTCTATTTTTGAGACATTAAAAAATGCAGTCATCAGTTAACATGGCACAAATCATAACCATTGGACCGAGAATCTTTTAACTCAACATCCAGGGAGGTCCCTGAAAAATCTCCATGGAAACCTGAAATTAGGTCTCTGGAACCCATATCATTTTAGTTACGGGGCTCAGAAGTATCCCCCTCTTTCCATGGCTCTTTCCTTGTAACAGCGTTTCATTAGGCATTGGTGTTAAGGAAGAACAATATATTGTTTTCCGACAACGGAAACAATCCCGTTCATAATGTTTTAAATGTTTCTTTGAACAATGGTTCCAGTTTATAGCTCAGCTGACTTTCAGTCATGCTGGGCTATAGCGATGGGTCTTTGTCCGGCATCCTTCTGTCTGTCCATCCGGCCGTCCGTCTGGCCGGCCGTCAGTTAGCAGGGCACAAATCGTAACCGTAGGGGCTAGGGCCATAAACCCTATGCAGTTTTAGAGGTTCTAAAAAGATCTCCTTGCAAACCTGAAATTAGGTCACTGCGACCTATATTCTCGAAGTTATGGGGTGTGTTTGCACCCCCCAGAAATAATTCTTTTAGCCAAAATTTTCATCCCAAACCTTTCATCTTTCAAATACAGCTCACCTACCAACAGGGGAAGAACCATAATATTTTGAGGTCACAAGGTCAAAGGTCAAGGTCACAGAACCAACTTCTTTGAAAAGCCTGTGGATGCATTTTAAGCCAAACCTTTCATCCCAATTCTTTGATCTTTCACATATAGCTCACCTACTAAGTGGGAGAAGAATCCTATAGATGTTGAGGTCACCAGGGCAAAGGTCAGGGTCACAGGATCCATTTCTTTGAAATGGTTGTGGACACATTTCAAGCTAGACCTTTCATTCCAAACCTTTCAGCACTGATATCGCTTCTCTGCCAACAGGGGAAAAGACCTGTTGATTTTGAGGTCAAAGGTCAAGTTCACAGAACCCTCTTCTTGTGTGGAGTCATTTATAGGCAAACTTTTCAATCTATACTTTCTATTTGTCATAAATGGCTTACCTACCAATAGGGGAAGAAGCCTATTGATATTGAGTTCAAAAGGTCAAAGGTCAATGTCACAATATTGTTCTAAATGCTTGTGAACATATTTCAAGTGAAACTGTTCAACCCAAACCTTCAGTCTTTCACATATGCCACATCTATGCATCACTCAATGTGATTCAAACTTCATATTTATGGGTCTTTTTGCATGAAGAAATAACTAATTGATTTTGAGGTCAGCTGGTCAGGAGGTTAAAGGTTGCAGGTCTAAGTTATTCACTCATTGGTTGCCAAGTAATTACATCCTGCCAGATGTAATTGGTTAGTAGTTACCCATCATTTAGAAAGAATCCAGTTGTTATGTGGGCAAAAGGCCAAGGTCATAGGTCAGGTCAACTTATTTTGTAGACCATCTCTATTTTTCTTGTATATATAAGCTTGCACTCCAGCTGGTACATCTCACCGTGTGGCTGTAATTGTGAGTGACACTGGTGACATATGACTCCCTTTTGTATCAGGCTATTAAGTGATAAGGCTGAGTGATAAGTACCTCGTTACTGCATAACAAAACTCTGTTGTTGGAATACTTCAGCCAGGAATTAACACTATGAGAGTATAGTATTAAGGTTTAGCTACTGATTTATAAGATGATGGGAACATTTTGCAGTTTATTTTATGGAATCATAGCAATAAATGTAGTTTCCTAGATATCTGAATATTTTTATATAAATCACCACATATAAAAACAAGTGTTTGTTCTCATAATATGTGGATGTGTACTTGATTTAGGATGGCTTTATTTTATTACAAGACTCTTAGTCATGCTTTCTGCATTTCTTTTCTTTCAGGTTTTGCAGTTTACCAACCCTGCTGACCCCATTGAAAAGCAGAGTGATAATAAAAAATATTGGACCTACACTTTTACATTTGCATTTCTATAAATTTGATATGGGCGCCTGAACATGCCTTTTGAATTGTTATGGACATTCATTACTGTAACATCATTTGGAGAATTTGCCCCAAGTTTGGTCTCTTATTGGAGGATGTGTGATATCAAATGTCAGACTTGTCAGAAATCCATTTTGTCTGCCAGTTAGCCACCTTAGAAATCCTTTTTTCAGTGCAGTTTCAGTAATTTTCCTTCAATTTTTGGTCCAATTTAGAGAATGGTTGTTATCTGATTTCAGACCTGTCAGAAGTCCAAAATGGCCACCAGGCAACCATCTTTAAATTCCTTTTGATCATATTATCTCAAGAACTGTTAAAGTGAAGGCAGTAGGATGTATATTAATGTAATCTTGCAAAGGATTGGGTCAAATATTTCTTAATAAATATTATCATCATATATGAAAGTGCAGTACAGTTGGCTTGTATTGAATAAAAATTCATACAGAAGCACCTGTTTCTCAATAATTCTTGCATGGATTTCCTTGATTTTTTGCTATATATTTTGATCTTATATTTGCCCTTTGTGGTGTTCCTTTTGAGACTGACAGGGATCAAGTAAGCTATGGGAATAGTTCTGGATACCTGAACAATCATACATTTTCCTCAGACCATCAATTCGCTGTGTTTTAATCAGACATAGGTGATATATATTTCTGTTGTCATAGAAAATTTCAACAAATTGGCAAATTGGTTCTTCAAAATTTGACTGGAAGTTGTGAATCTCAGCCCATGATGTCGCAGGTCATGCTTGGCAGCTGAGCGTCATGACCCACGGGTCACTTGTTTAACATCAGAAGCTATTTACGATTGTTTTTACACACAATATCCTCACAGGTCTATTACAAAACACATGAGATGTATTCATGTCTTGCTAGGCATGGAAACTTCCTCGGCTGATAACAGATTGGACAAAACAAGAAGAAACAATAAAAGGATAAGAGATGTAAGGGTACAGGAGCCCTGCTTTTGATTAATACTTCTGAATATGAACCCTGCCTTGAGGTTGTGAGTTCTGGGTTTGGTTTAAAGGGGAGGTTCTTGGTACTGACTGTCTAGCGGGATATCATGCTGGATTTAGGCAAAGTCTAGGTGTGGTTTTAAATAGATGTGTGCTTTTTAGGGTATAAACAATATTAGGAAAAATTAAATTTTGAGAGTGCCTGGGTGCTAATTACATCTAATACAGTACAGTCAAGTCCGCTTGTTGTCATGTCGGTGGTGCATGCATTAATTATGATAATAACCGGAATGTGACATTATGCGGCCTTCAACATCAATGTCCTTTTGAGTCATAGAAGAAGCGTTATGTCTGGAATGATATTAAATACCGTATTTATTCCAATTTGGCGATCCCTCTTATTTCTCGACCCCAAAAAATATTTTGAAAGCATAATTTCTAAAATGACTCTAATTTCACGACTGCCGACGATGTTTTCTGTCGACGATGTTAAGTTGAAATGTTTCCGTCTCTCACAGGCACCGCAGTTTGTATCTGACTCGATTCTTATTACATTGAGCATCCACATCAAACTTGTTTCCCATAAAATTCTGAAGATACAAAGATGCGTTTTTCATAATATATAAACATGATAAAGCGTTCAAGATCAAAATGGGTGTCCTTGACGAAGCAAACTCGTGTACCATTCCTGGTACACACGTGCCTCGTGTGCATTTCACATGGGATCTTCAGTAATTATATTTACAGCATATGGGAAAGCACGCGCGATGGAACAACTGAGACACAGTTGGAACTGTCATCTTAGTTAAGTTTAAACGACCCCGGTTAGTTTTTTGGATGGGTGACCGCGCCTACCAAATAGGGCCCGATCGAGGGCACGCCAGCTAGGACCATTTCTGGTTGAATATATTTTAACGCGCCTTTACTTTCCTATATTCATTACATATTATGCAAATAAAAGTTATCTGATAATAGGCAGTTATTTTTTATAAAGTCTTCTTCCAACTTCCTTGCAGCTGCTTGTCCCTTTTCGGCCCGCCGATATCGCCGCCTGGTGGGTTAACTTGAAACAACTGGTAGTTACATGAGTTGCCGTCTATGTCAAGTGATCGTACCTATACGCGAAGTAGTGATCATTTTGTGAAGTGATTGAGCTCAGTTTGATAAATCATTTGCGGACTCCATATAATTCATGTGACGGTTGGAAGCCCGTTTGTAGGAACTACTGTTAAGCTAACATGACAAACTTATAAACGACCAAATTATCACTCAATTCATATGACCCCTTGAGTGTCAGAGCGGCTCTGCGGCTCTAGGGAAGGTTATCAAACCGCATGCCTCTAAAATCTCGACCACCGCAAATTCTGCAGGAAGATAATTTTCAAATATCCTCCATTATCTCGACCTCTGAGAAAATTAATTATTTTTAAGTGGTCGCCAAATTAGAATAAATATGGTAATTCGTCAACAAAAAGGCAACAGAAACGTTTTTGAATATTTTTATTGCACAACGGCATATCAAATTACGTTTACATGATGCCACCTGACAATTCATTTCCTGTAAGATTTGTGCCGCATGCCACAATATCTGACAAATAATCAACTTGCCAACAGAAAAGACCTAGCGTCTGGGTCATGATGTCAAATGTCTGGAAATATGCGGCACAGTTATAAAGTTATGTGTAGGCAAACTTTTTTACCAAATAATTATTTCCCCGACTATTGCGCCGTATATTCCGGATATCTTATTAATGACTCAAACTTCCATTATCGTCTTTATGATAGGACTGTTGGGGGAGCGGGCATCCTCATGCCATTGTCAACTGAAGTTTCGCCACGATTGGGGTTTTTGACCGGGTATCTCCTCCAGTGCTCACAAAACCTCCAGCTTTTCGTGGACCCTTAAAGGGGATTTCCAGTCGTAAGCAACATTCAGAGCTCGCGCTTCATATCATCTCGGCGAAACGTCACCGAGATATAAACAACGGCCTTGCAAAGGCCAGGAGTTCATTATGTATGACATGTAATAGAAAACATCGCCCTTGTTAACATACGAAGATGCGCAATGAACTGGATTACCGTGGTATCTTAAGACGTTAATTAGCTAAGTGATGGGAAGTGACCTGCATGCATCACTGCACTTGGATACGCCTGACTGATTACAGGCTCTTGGCCTCGTTGATGGCCACGTCGGCGTCTGATGTGATATTATCTGCAACCTGGTATCACTGCCAAGGGGTCCAAGCATGACAATAAACGGGATTATGACAATATTCTGTGACATTAAACGGTCAGAGGTACCATTGTTTCTATAGGAAATGGTTTGGGATTTCAGATTTATGTGACAATAAACAGGATTTTCTATTAACGGATATGACACAAAGTGGGCTCGCCTGTATATGTATTCTGTGAGCTATTGGGTTAAAAGCATGATTTTGAGCACCCTGAAAGTCAGACTTGTTAGTTGTGGGTGAGTAATTGCAATATTTTAAAATACTATGTATTTGCATTCAGGCATAATGTAATATCTGTTACTAAATATCCAAGGAGTTAGGGCTGCCACGTTTACACATTTAAACAACTCTGTTTTGATTAATTTGTGTAAATGTTTATAGAACTACAGATCATTTACACTAAATGCATTGATTAACTCTGTCAGTCGGCTTAACATCGTTGGTTAATGTGTAATACTGATATATTAGCATATATTATTTGAAGAAGCAGAAACTAATAGCGAATCAGGTGGACTTTCCTTTGGAAATTTAATGAGGGTTTTTACAATTATAAACTTTGAAACAGAATCTTAGCCTCTGATTTATTATTTTACAAGATTCTTTTTCATAAGATGTACAATCGATCAGTGCGCCTCCAGAATGGAATTTGACATCGCCCCTGTGAATATGCTCTCACTATAAACCACCGTTGTAAAAAAAAGTAACACCCAAAAAATGAATGAATTAACATGTAGCTGTTATGCCGCAAAATGTGCATTAAACCATTAGTGAAATTACCACCAAAAGTTCACTTAATCATTCGTTTTTATACCTACTAGCACAAGAGCACTGGTTCAGGTGACAGAACAAATAGGAGTACGTATGTACCTGAATAGGTAACCATGGTTATAGTAAGACGACGGGTCATGTCTTTGGTTCATTTAACTCATTTGCATAGCCCAAGATGGCACTTCTTCCGAAAATTACTGACTAAAGCTACCATGCATACAAGTGGGCCATTTATGAGTCCTTATGGAAAATGCAAATTTCGGTGCATGGTGGCAATTTCGAAAGATCTCAAATTATAGTTCTTAGAAGGGTTATGGCTGTCAAACATGCATAACGGAGGCCACGTTCATAGCCAGGAAAGAACTACTAATATCTCTAGTGAACCATTTTTAATATTTATGCACCTATACCCGGCCTTCTATAAAATAAAAACACCTTGTGATAAAAAACTGTTGCGCAGAACTGCCTTGTCAGCTGACAAACCCCCGTATGCATATGACCGTCCACCCTCATGGTTTTCACGGGCATGTCGGAACAGCAGTTCTTGATACAGGTGAACCGTGATCGATGTCACATCATACATTTCTCAAAATAAGCCCTGAATTTTAAAAGTGTCAGGAAATAACATAACGAGAATGTAAGAATGTGCTCGACCGGCTGTTGAGACATATCGCGAATGTCATTTGGCTGTTCCAATTATTGTAGAGAGCTACCACTGGGGTGACATTTTGTTACACTGATTTGACCACAGAAACTCTCCTTTTCTAACTTGTGTATTATGGTTATTTTAGATTAAAATGTGTTTAGGTAGCTTTAAGGAGTATTAAGGGCTCAAACAGATCCATTAAAACCTGTTAATCGGAAACAAATTTTTTGCCCAGGTCTGGTTATCTTACACCTGTCAGGTCTTACGGAATCTCTCATTCCAACAGTATTTCTAAAAACCGTGATGACTGTCACTCGCGAGTTGGTGTGACCACATTTCTTATGCATGTTCAACCACATTTTGGATGATTTAAAGAAGTTTAATGATGTTTTCAGATGATATAGTAGTGTTGAAACAGGTAAAATGAATAATTGGTAAAAAAATTTAGGATATACCAGGCAAATAATGTGTCCCCA
Organism: Sipunculus nudus; assembly: GCA_026874595.1. Taxonomy (NCBI): domain Eukaryota; kingdom Metazoa; phylum Annelida; class Sipuncula; order Golfingiida; family Sipunculidae; genus Sipunculus; species Sipunculus nudus. Next base: position 54,507,487 of record CM049306.1, read on the forward strand.
TGGCTAATGTTCAAAGATCTATGAGTATATAATTCTACCTGCAGATGTACTATACAAGTTATTTCAGGGCAATGACTCATATATGCTTCATTCATGTAAATCCTGTTTTATAGGCATATATATGGCTTTTGTTAGCTCTGTCTGTTGAATAGGATAAAAAATAGCTCTATCATAAAAATGAAATATATTATCAATGAAATTTATTGAAACCAATGAAGAATCTACACTGCTTATAAGCTGCCAAGCATTTGTACTTTTCCATTTATCTAATACCTTTTTTGTCTCACTCCTAAGTTTCCTACTTTATAGAGAATCTGTGAGCTTATGCAATGAAGTGGTGTCATACGTCGTGCGTCATCTGTACATTAACCCATACTATCTCAGAACCAGCAGGAGCTAGCATCACAAAACTTTATGCAAAATATCAGTCATCTAAAAAACTCTAGTAGATTTTGCTTATCATCATCACAATCACAAACAAACACACCCTCTCACACACACACAAACACACACACACACATATATATATATGTATGTACTTTATCACATGTCAGTTATATTGCAATTAATTATAAGATTAAAAAAAAATAACGTATTATGTTTCCAGTATAAGTTAATTCCAAACCAGGTTTAGATATAATATTTCATTGTAAACTCATTATTGGAACTAAAGTCTAGATTTCTATGTATTATTATATATTATTTTCAATATATAAATATTATTCTCTGAATAGTGGGTGGGGGGATGATTACATTGACCATCCCCCAATTTTGAAACCCCTGATTTAATGAGGTCAGAGGTCACCAGACTTTGTTGGCTCCATGATGCCTCACCAAAAATCTGATGGATATTCATGAACCTCATTATCAATATTAACCAAAACAGTTTCTCACCTGAATTACCTTCTCATGATAATTAAGATGTATTTTATGAGGTCAGAGGTCACAATACATAAGAGGGGTATATTATGCATTGTTTTAAACTTTCATTCCCACTTTTGTCCTACTTTTATCATTAAGAACATGCTGAACAGCTTGTGCTTGTGATGATTTAATATAATGATTTGTTTTTGAAAGAGGTAATATTTTTGTTTTTAATAATTTCAGCCCCCAGGATCTGTTGCCCCAAACTTTCACAAGCCCTCTCCTGTAGGAAGGCGAGGAGTCCCTCAGCCACCTGGCCCTGCATATAACAGGAAGAACCCCATGCCCGCAGTTCCTCCAAGAAGTGCACCACAACTGCCAGATAATGACGATCTGTACGAGGTGCCAGATCCAGACGGCGATGAAAATTACGAAATGCCAGAGCAGGACCACTCATTTCGGGCCCCAGTTCCAACCCCTGGTTATAACCATAATCGAATGCCTATCCCAAAGCCAAAAGCTAGTCCACATACTAACAAATATAGAGGTAAGCAAACCAGTCCACATACTAACAAATATAGAAGTCAGTAAACTAGTCCACATACTTACAAATTTAGAGGTAAGCAAACCAATCCACATACTAATAAAATATAGAGATAAGCAAACCAGTCCACATACTAACAAATATAGAGGTCAGTAAACCAGTCCACATACTAACAAATACAGAGGTCAGTAAACCAGTCCACATACTAATAAAATATAGAGGTAAGCAAACCAGTCCACATACTAACAGATATAGAGGTAAGTTAACCAGTCCACATACTAATAAATATAGAGGTCAGTAAACCAGTCCTAATTCTAACAAATACAGAGGTCAGTAAACCAGTCCACATACTAATAAAATATAGAGGTAAGCAAACCAGTCCACATACTAACAAATACAGAGGTCAGTAAACCAGTCCACATACTAATAAAATATAGAGGTAAGCAAACCAGTCCACATACTAACAAATATAGAGGTAAGCAAACTAGTCCACATACTAACAAATACAGAGGTCAGTAAACCAGTCCACATACTAATAAAATATAGAGGTAAGCAAACCAGTCCACAATCTAACAAATATAGAGGTCAGTAAACCAGTCCACATACTAACAAATATATAGGTAAGCAAACCAGTCCACATACTAACAAATATAGAGGTAAGCAAACCAGTCCACATGCTAACAAATACAGAGGTCAGTAAACCAGTCCACATACTAACAAATATAAAGGTCTGTAAACCAGTCCACATACTAACAAATATAGAGGTAAGCAAACCAGTCCACCAACTAACAGATATATAGGTAAGCAAACCAGTCCACATACTAACAAATATAGAGGTAAGCAAACCAGTCCACATACTAACAAATATAGAGGTAAGCAAACTAGTCCACATACTAACAAATATAGAGGTCAGTAAACCAGTCCACATACTAACAAATATAGAGGTCAGTAAACCAGTCCACATACTAACAAATATAGAGGTCAGTAAACCAGTCCACATACTAACAAATACAATGGTCAGTAAACCAGTCCACATACTAATAAAATATAGAGGTAAGCAAACCAGTCCACATACTAACAGATATAGAGGTAAGCAAACCAGTCCACATACTAACAAATATAGAGGTCAGTAAACCAGTCCACATACTAACAAATATAGAGGTCAGTAAACCAGTCCACATACTAATAAAATATAGAGGTCAGTAAACCAGTCCACATACTAACAAATATAGAGGTCAGTAAACCAGTCAACATACTAACAAATATAGAGGTCAGCAAACCAGTCCTCATCCTAAGAAATATAGAGGTCAGTAAACCAGTCCACATACTCCCAGTAACAAATATAGAGGTCAGTAAACCAGTCCACATACTCCCAGTAACAAATATAGAGGTCAGTAAACCAGTCCACATACTCCCAGTAACAAATATAGAGGTCAGTAAACCAGTCCACATACTCCCAGTAACAAATATAGAGGTCAGTAAACCAGTCCACATACTCCCAGTAACAAATATAGAGGTCAGTAAACCAGTCCACATACTCCCAGTAACAAATATAGAGGTCAGTAAACCAGTCCACATACTCCCAGTAACAAATATAGAGGTCAGTAAACCAGTCCACATACTCCCAGTAACAAATATAGAGGTCAGTAAACCAGTCCACATACTCCCAGTAACAAATATAGAGGTCAGTAAACCAGTCCACATACTCCCAGTAACAAATATAGAGGTCAGTAAACCAGTCCACATACTCCCAGTAACAAATATAGAGGTCAGTAAACCAGTCCACATACTCCCAGTAACAAATATAGAGGTCAGTAAACCAGTCCACATATTCCCAGTAACAAATATAGAGGTCAGTAAACCAGTCCACATACTCCCAGTAACAAATATAGAGGTCAGTAAACCAGTCCACATATTCCCAGTAACAAATATAGAGGTCAGTAAACCAGTCCACATACTCCCAGTAACAAATATAGAGGTCAGTAAACCAGTCCACATATTCCAAGTAACAAAAATAGAGGTCAGTAAACCAGTCCACATACTCCCAGTAACAAATATAGAGGTCAGTAAACCAGTCCACATACTCCCAGTAACAAAAATAGAGGTCAGTAAACCAGTCCACATATTCCAAGTAACAAATATAGAGGTCAGTAAACCAGTCCACATACTCCCAGTAACAAATATAGAGGTCAGTAAACCAGTCCACATACTCCCAGTAACAAATATAGAGGTCAGTAAACCAGTCCACATACTCCCAGTAACAAATATAGAGGTCAGTAAACCAGTCCACATATTCCAAGTAACAAATATAGAGGTCAGTAAACCAGTCCACATACTCCCAGTAACAAATATAGAGGTCAGTAAACCAGTCCACATACTCCCAGTAACAAATATAGAGGTCAGTAAACCAGTCCACATACTCCCAGTAACAAATATAGAGGTCAGTAAACCAGTCCACATACTCCCAGTAACAAATATAGAGGTCAGTTGGTGAAACATTTATGCCACAAGAGTAAGAGTGTAATGAATCCAGTGACTGATTTAAAATGTATTTATTTCAATGCAGAGTTTGTGGTCTGTTATTCAAATCAAGCATCTGAATTTTTTAACATTTTGTTAAATTTTCACATACAAGTTACAATTCTTGATATTGATGCCTTTTCTAATTTGTGTACATTTCCTTTGAAATCATGAGCGTCATATATATTCATGACAGTGTTAAAAGGTAATATTAAGGCTATCCAGTAATTCTACAGAGTTTTTACACTGAGTTAAACTTTTGTTCTATTGATATTTAAGGAACACATCTCAGTATAATGTAGTCAACCCTGTTATTGAAAGTAATGTATGAATACAGAACCAAGCACCTAAATTGTGGACTTTGGAAAATTGAGATTTTTATTCTTGAAAATCATGAAAACTCCTGAAAATTTGGATTGGTCAAGGTGTGGTAAACCTGTTACAAAGAATGTCCATTGATTTAAGATTTTTTTGTAAATTGCAGGACAACAGTATCCAGAGCCAGCATCCGACAGTGAGGACTACGAAGTTCCAGACCCAGACAACCATGTAGGTCAATATTTATATTCCCCCTTCATTTACAGAAACTGACAGTTGTCGCGTTGTCAGATTTAAACGGCTCATGTTCAGAAAACAGTTACCTTGACATGTTTTATGGCTGTTTGTTTCAATGAGTTCAGATCTTGCCTGAGCAGATGCCCTGCCAAATTCAATTGCTTCATGTTTCATTAAGTTAAGACGGTTACCATCACAGAAAGCAGTCACCCTTCTAAGTTTTGTAGCATCATGTTTCAATAAGTTAAAATTGTTGTCTCATTAAAACACAGTTACCCTGCCAAGTTTTATAGTTCTATGTTTCAATAAGTCAAGATCTTGCCTGATAAGAAAGCAGTGACCCTTCCAAGTTTTATAGCTTCGTATGTCAGGTTAGGCACTATCTAAATATAAGTAATCATGATCCAACTAGTATTGACTGGAAATGGCCATTTTTAAACATGATTTTTGTTAAACTATGTGTGTCAGATTCTGTCCGTGGAGATTCAATAAATGTTCAATTCTCAATTTAAGTCCCTGAGTTGAGAATTTTACTAACTTTATGATTTTTCTCATTTATGGCAATACATATACCTGTTTTGCATTTAAACACCATTTACAAGTAATATTCAAACTTGAAATTTTTCACTTTTCAGTTCATCACTGTCAAAATACTGCTAATCTCATTTGTAATTCAGTACATTTTAAGAGGATTATAAAGGAATTTCCCAAGAAAAATGTCTTTCTCACAGATGTGCTACATAGTGGACAAAAGGTAGCACTGAGGTGCCCAAGTGGTATAACAATAAATTATTAAAACCACCAGTTCCAATTTTTATTTTAAAAAATCATGTGATTTCTGGTTTACTCTGTATATTAAAGATTTCATAGAAATTCCTGTTAAGAAAAGTTGTTTTAAGGGCTCTGTGAAGCTTGCATGTATGAACTTGTTTGTCAGCAACCTGTTTGTAAACACAGCAGTGTTGACAGACAGAAAAAAGTGTAACCAAAGGTGGTAGGTTGCATATTAACGGAGGTTTAAAGGTTATACTTGTTGCAAAAAACCTAAAAGTCTGGCTCATCTGAAGTCTTTGTTGAATGTATTTTGATTATTTTGATGGGCCCCTACAGATATTAAACACATTGATTAAAACAAAACATGCAGCCTGTGTGCGGTGATATAGGTGTCTTTCTGGTCTATTTTTAAAAAAAGCTATAAGGGATTATCTTCCATTTATAAACATCAGATTTTTTAATAGAATGTTTAAGATGGTACCATATGAATTTTAAGTCTGTCATATATCTAGGTTTCTACAGACCTTGGCTGTGAACCCTTGGGCACCGTCAAAATATTTTTCTTCTGGGGCAGACACCACAAAAACAAGCTCAAGATTTCTTGTTATTTTCTGTTTTATACATAATAAAAGGGCTGTAAAAAAATGGAAAATTTTCAATGATATTTTTATGTAATATATATATATATATATATATATATATATATATATATATATATATATATATATATATATATATATATTGTTATCCTTTCAGAGAGATAATTACATTCCAGGTAAGTGTTATTCAACTATTTTGTTAAAAAATAACATATATGGGAAGAATAGTGCTGCCATCTCCTGGTAGATAAGAGAAGAATCAAGCAAATATATGCATTCTTTATGCAATATGCAAAAGCTGAATAGTTTTACATTAAATAACACAAGTGATACATGCAGGAGAGAGTTTTTAATAGTAGATTTACTTTTAAAAAAATAATTAAACAAAACTATTATAGTTTTATAATATTATAAGATTACAGTATTGTGTAAGAAGTACTAAAGAAGTACTAAAAAGTAAAGTTAAAATTTTCAAATATATGTATTTATACATCTGTGTGTCTTTTCATATTTTCTTATGCTAAAATTCTATATGCACAGTTTGGAGTTAATAGCAATAGATACTGCTGAAGTGGATAGAATATGTGGTTTTCCTAAGTGTAGTTTCCCTGTATTTTTTTATCAGTCTGCTGTGTCATTTAATTAAAAAACTCCTCTCTGAAGTCAGCAAAATGCTTCTGTAAAGACTGTTAGTCTATTATGCAGAGGGTTTTTCACTCTGCTATTTTTCTGTGTGTTTGTGCGGCCACCGAGCTTAGTCTCTTTATCACATGTTAACATTTCCAGCATAAGCTTGTTAAGCAAACTGTAAAACCTAACAAATGACATATTCGTGCATTCATTTGATTTGTCTTTATTACATTGAAGATTTACTTAAATTTTTTACAGTTCTCTGGTCATCTTTATTCATTTAACAAAATGTCAAGTGGTTTTATTGATCAGAGTCATCATTACAATATTTTCATACCTGCTTCCTTCAAACCTACCAGGCTTAGCAGCAAATTGGAATTAATATGACGGAAGAAAATTCAAGAGGTCTCACGTAGTCACTTCATTCATAACATGAATGATATATTTACCCAAGCTAAAGTTTTCTTTGATTGACCTTGAACTTTAATACAGAGCTATTAGCATAAGGTTTGGTTTTTAAGCATAAACAGTCTGTGACACTGTCCCTATCAATACTGAACTCTGGTTGCTGTTATCATTTAAATATTTAGATAACACAATAGATAGACATAATTGCAAGGGCTCTAACTTTGATGGTGTTGTATTGACTGACTCAGGTAGGCCTAGCAGTATAGTGACACAGGCTTGGTTATGGCCTTAGAATGGAGTGACTTGGACAAAGTCTTGCCTCAGAATGCAGTGTTTAGTCTCACTTGGAATGTAGAGCCTCAGTCGAATCTCAGCCTGGGATGTAGTGACTCAGACTTAGTCTTGGCCTCAGAATGTAGTGACTACAACTTAGCCATGGCCTCAGAATGTAGTGACTCAGACTTCCTCAGAATGTAGCAAACTCAGTCCTGGCCTCGGAATGAAGTGACTCCAACTAAGCCTCAGACTCAGACTAAGTTTCAGCCTCAGAATGGAGTGACTCGCACAAAGTCTCTGCCTAAGAATGTAGTGACTCACACAAATGTAGCCTGAGAATGTAGTGACTCAGAATGAGTCTCAGCCCCAGAATGCAGTGATTAGCTCTCCCTTGGAATGTAGTGACTCAGTCTTGGCCTTGGAATGTAGTGACTATAACTAAGCCTAGGCCTCAGAATTAAGAGACTCAGTGTCCCTCAGCTTGTAGCAATCTCAGTCTTGGCCTTGATATGTAGTGACTCAGTCTCGGCCTCAGAATGTAGTGACTCAGACTCATTCTCAGCCTCAGAATGTAGTGACTCAGACTCATTCTCAGCCTCAGAATATAGTGTACTCAGACTCAGGCTTGGCCTTGGAATTTAGTGTCTCAGACTCAGCCTTTGGCATGGAATGCATCGGACGCATTCTTGGTGTCAGAGGTTGGTGACACAGCCACAACAGTGTTGTATTCTTTACTGAGTACACAACGTCTTGTATAATTGTATTCAGTTTGAAGTACACATTTTATTGTTAAGGTTATATTTTTGTGTGAGAATAATTTAACAAATCCCTGAACTGAACAGAACCTGAGCCAGTTAGGGCAGCCCCAAGCAGAGGACCCGCCCGTCCAAGTAACAACATCAATCACGATGGTATAGCGTCAGCCAGGTCTGGTTTACGCTCTGTGAGCCCTCAAAAGAGACCGCAGCCCCAACAGCTACAACTCCAGCAAGCTGAAGAACCACCTCACATCACTGAAGTTCGCAACAAACTCTTACAGTCAGGGATGTTTCCACATGCCACCGCATCTTCAACCCCTTCTAGCAAACGCTCAAGCACGTCCAGTGAACAGGATTCTGGGAGTGGTACATTTAACAGAAGGCCATGGCAGCAACCGAAACCTAGCGAAAATCTTATGCCTTCACAGTCTCCAATGTCCCAAGGTAAAAGATTGTGGTATATAATTCTACAAGCCATGGGTGCATTTGGAGCCTGCTAACATTGCATGATGGGATATCACTATATCAGCTTTCCACGGTGTCAGTGGTCTGCATGTGCTTATACACTGACACAGTTAACAAAATAATATAATTAATATCTTAAAGGCCAATCTTGACGGATAGAAGTAGTATTTCCTTAAGGTGCCTTACATTTACATAAAAACATATATAAGAAGATGTTAAAATGTCATAAAAAATATTTACACAGGTATTTTTAATTTCATCTCAATTATTTTGAGGGATATCAGACCACAAGTATTGTGGAAATTTTATTATTAGAAATTCATCTTTGGTTATCTTAAAATTTGTCACTATTTTCATTGTAACTAGACTTTAATGCTGAAGTGATCCAGAAGTGGAATAATCATTCAGATTAATTCAATAAAATGACAGAGAAATGCTAAGTGCAATAAATATTGATTTTGGGGAGGATAAGTTTGATAATATTGATTATAGAAACAAGCTAAAGGAATCTTGATAATCTTTAACTAGCATTCAAAATAACACAAAAAATTCTTTTATGATATTTTAATTTTATGTTATATGTATCATTGATCCAGTGATATATTATGATATATATTAGTAATTTACTTGATTTACTCAATTTAAAATTTACTTGATCTAATATCCTAAATGAATTTACCTCAGATGATTCATGATGAATACAACTGTAAATGAAAATTCAAATTAAGAACACAAAATGCAGTTGTGTTCTTTGCTTGAGTGGCTTCACATAGTTTTGCACGGCTTGCTCTTTCTCTGGCTTATGGTCAATGGGTTCAAAATGATAAATATTGGCTGGTGAACTGAAATTTCATAAAACATGTTTACCATCGAGCAAAATTTAATGCATTAATCATCAGACGTACACTATTTCTGTTGTAAGATGTCATGTTGTGCCTTTCGGCCACCACTTTAAATGTCGTTTGAATCATTTAAGTGAACATTAGATTAACAAACAATATTTCTCAGACATAAGAGACCAGATTTGAAGGCTAATGAGAACATATGGGCTACAGCTTAATTTTGCATTATTGTAAAACTTTAGAAAATTTGGACATCAGATAAATTGGGTTATTTTTGTGGTAATTCAGTCATTTTCTTACTTGAATAACAAATGTTTTTGTTAATCTTTATGGAATTAATTATATTTTGAAAGTATTTGATAGAGTTTGTTTGTAAAAAGTTCTTCTGTGAAGTTAATATACCAGTAATACTTTTGTTTAAGTATTATCCTCAAGTTGACCCTTTTACTATTTTCATCACAGCCTGATTAGCTTTGTAAAAACATACAGGATTACTCTACATGTTTTTGAGCTACTGTTTCTTGGACTTTCATCTGAGCTTTCCTATACTATGTCATCATGTTCCTATTATTGTGTACCAACAAAATTGCTTAAAAGCTGTGTTTATACAGTTAATGATATGGATACAGCTATTGAATTTTCAAGTTAAATAAATGTAACTAGAGTTTTCATATAAAAAAAATCATGTCATATAAATACAGTTATTAGAGTACCTGTATTCACCCTTTTCAGTAATTTTGGAAAAATGGACCAATGGACAGAAACCAACTGCTAAAATATTGTGATAGAAAGAAGCAAATTAATGCTTTCAGATTCAAGGGGGAAATGGAACAAACTTAATCCCTTCTTTTATATATTTGGCTACTCAGTATCTACTATAATTCTGTATGAGCTTAATTTAGTGAAATTTTGTCACAGGAAATGCCATTAGAAAATTGCTTAATTTTTAGGCATATTGGTTAAATTTTAAGGGCACATTGGCTTTCTTCTCATGAAACTGGATATCATTAAGAATGCTATGTTATTACCTGAATCAACAGTAAGTATTTTGTTTGCAGTCCCATTATCAATACTCTCACCTTTGATTTTGTTTACACAGTATCTGATAAAACACAAGCAGATGCCAGTTTTGAAAGTTTACTGTATCCATATCTATACATATCAGTGTGGACATAAACTCACACAAAGGCTTCAATTCCATTATCATTACTGCAGTAGAGTGACATTTATCCACACATCGTTTATCCGATATTAAAAACTGAGAACCATAATTTTTATCCTTTATCCGTCATCTGAAACAATGAAAAAAATTTTAAGGTTTGTTAAAGAAAAAAAATTCAAGCAAATGTATGGAGATCATCAGGGATAAGTATACAAAATATATTTTCTTGGACAAAGAAGCAATATTTTCAATGTATTTTATATCATACATTAAATTGATGGAAACCTTCACAAAATGTTGTTGTCAAGGTATATTTTAGTCTGTCAGTATCTGATTATGTGCTGTATTTGACTGTTCATGGTGAATCCTGCGAAATCCAAACAATCTTTTCTCCGAACAAAAACCCTGTCTCTTGGATAAACAAAGCTCTACTGTATTAATATGAATTACTGTGATGTTGACTTTTGCATGGTTGCATGGTTTCTATGTTTGCATGCTGATTGTCGTATGTTAACTTTCCTCCTCCAAATAGATGACGTTCCAGCACATCCCGCTCCTACACCAGTACCTGAGCGTAAGTATAGATAATACAAGAACATTCACAGAAATTCAGCATCAAGTTTACCCTTGTAGGGGCAGACACCCTTAGGTTACATACTTCAACTTATTTGTAAAATCACCTTTCTTGTAACAACATTAAATGCAGAGGTGGAAATTTGTTTTCTCCCAGAGTGCCACATGGAACATACTAAAGGTCTCTGGCCGACTCAACTATATTTCTCTTATTTAGTTGTTATCACCTTTCTTGTTCCTACTTAACTCCCAATTAACATTATGAATCATTTAGATGGAAAAATCTGAGAGATTCAGTTCCAACTTAAAGACTAGTTGGCACTGATGTACAGTTGTGATATTTCTGTAAGCAAAATGAATCATTTCAAAGCACACCTTATGAATTTTTTTTTTAACCAGCGAGATTAAAGAAGCCGCTGCCACAGCCTGTAGTTCCGCAGCCCCCGCAGATGGAGCCAGAGCCAGCTCCTCGAACAGTTCCTGTTCCACCACAGGAATCAGTCGATCCAGATCCTGAGGTCAGTTGGTACAGTACTGCTGTTGTTTTTATCAAATCTACATCACAATAAAACAGCACACATAAATTATAAGATTTCTTAGAAAAAAAAAATCAAAATGCCTTGCCTAATGTACTCCCCTGTAAATAATTATATTGTCCTACCTGATTTGACGTGCACTGTGAGAAAAACTTTGCAAGCAAATTGAGATTTCTCCCAGAATGAAATACACAATCTGATATTTACCTGATAAGCCCTTAGCTACAAATGAAGAATATTATATATATATGCATCTTGTTGTAAAATATGTACCACAGAAATTAATGCCTTGGTAAACAGCAGCCATATTAGGTGAACATGTATATTTTTTACCACAGGATATGGATGGTCACCTAGATTACATCTAAAAAAATAATTTTTATTAGTAAATTAGTAAATTAGATTTAGAATTAAGTGTAATTTTCTTTCAGATATTTATTGTTTTGTAAATTTAAAAAAATATATTTAAAAAAACTAGATACATCTGTGTGTATAATGTGATGTTACCTTACCTAACTTGCTCTAAATGTTAATGCAGTTTAGAATTGTGAATCAACTGAAATATTCAGATATACATGATATATTATAAATACATAGTAACATTTATAAACTTGAAAAAAAATTGATATGATAAAAAAAGAGGATGATCATGTCTCAGTTGAATCAGAATTAAATTGATTTGCTTTGCTTTTTCTATCTCTCTCTCTGTTTTTAAATATTCAATAATTAATAATTAACTTTTTTTTACTGTTAACACTGTTGAATTAAATTTTATATCATGTACCTATATATGCAAGGGTGTTGTTTCTCCCACAATATCCCCCCTGCAATTGAGTCCTTGCACTTGAGTGCTGGGGACAGTAGTTTTATTGCAACTGCATAAAATTAAAAAAAAAATAATATATATACAGAGGTACAGAGTGTTAAACTCCCATCATTATCCCCCCCCCCCACACACACACACACTCTCTGGTGTAAAAGCCCAGCAGACTTTACCTTACTAAGTACATCTGTATATTTCCTTTCTGTTTTTTACTACATAACAGGGGCTTACACAGATAATATTGGTGTCAACTATGCTTGGTGTACCACTCCTGCGGGTCCTGGGTGTGTTTTATCCCCATTGCTGGGTCATAACACTGCGGAACCCCTTAAAGGCACATTCGTTTGTTAGTGAAACACAACTGTTTGGCACATTCTCCCCTCTTAGCATGTAAAGTGCTCACTGGGGGGGGGGGGGGGATGCAACCATGAGAAACCTCCCCTTGTTTGAGTAACAAACTTACAGTCTTCCGGCAGTGCCCTATCCGTAGCCGACTGTTCCTTAGGTGTTACCCTAACAGGCTAATCCTCTATATAATTTCATTGGTATCCATTCAAATCCTTGTTAGTAAAGTGGCTAACAGACAAACATATCAAACAATGGAGGTAAAACAATGATTGTCCAGGAAGGGATCCAGGATTTTGGAAAGGGGACGGTCTTACCCAGGAAGACTAAAAGAAAACCTTAAAAGAGGTCCTCAGGTCCGGAAAGGAGGGGGTCGAAGTCGCAAAATTTGGTTTGAAGTCCTTAAACAAACGTTTTGGCTCAAAAAGGAGGGATCTGGATCCCCCCCCCCCCCCGGATCACCACTGTTGTCATATTTTAAAGTACCCAATTGATTATCCCTTTTATTTATTTTCATAGGACATAGAGCAACAGCCATGGTTTTCAAGCACTATTGGAAGAAGAGTCAGTGAGGCAAAGTTAATAGAAATAGCACAGGTGAGTGATGGCATTGTATGATATACGACATGTGCAATTACAACGATAAACATAACAGGCATGCTTTCTTATACTGCATGTTATCTGAAGTGTCACTTTAACTTTAGTTTTAGCTGTTTCTTATTATACAAAATTCAGAGATTTAGATCATGCATTATTTTTTCAGTTTCTTCTAAATTCATTTGTATAACATTTATTAATGAATTAAAATTTGATTGTTTTACTTTCAAACCATTCTTTGACCATTAAATCTCATATGCCCTTGATAAAAACCTGAATAGCATCACAGTTAATATCTTAAAAATATTGAAACAATAGTAATTGTGTAGAACACTATTGTGTATAATCAAATTTCACTCAATCTGGTGTTTGTTTCTTTTTTTTTTGCAGGATGGGGCATTTGTAGTACGACCAAGTCAAAAAGGTGGCAGCACCAATCCCTATAGCCTGTGTGTGTTCTACAAAGGACGATGCTGGAACTTGCATATTGGCCTCAGGTCTTCTGGAAACTTTGCTCTGGGCACAGCAAAACCTGGAGAAAAGGTATGTATCAACATGTGAAATTTGTTTTTGGTTCATAACATTATAAAGCATTTTGTCAACAGATTAAATATACATAAAGTGATGTACATGTATTTTTTAACTTTATTCTAAACAAAATGATGCTTATATTCAATAATGATTAATGAATTAGAAAAAGTTCTTCAGTTTATCAAGTTAAACTTCTCCTTTGTTATCAGTGTATATATATATATATATAAATATATATATATATATATATATACATATTCGAGGCCCATATTAAAATTTTGAATTGGGACGGCCCAGATCAAAATTCTAATCTGACTAGACCAGCCCAGATTAAAATTTTGATCTGGGCCAGTCGAGATTAAAATCCAGTGGTGAAGACTTCAGGATTTAAATCTGGTCTTGACTGATTTTAAACTGGGCCAGCCGAGATTAGAATTTTAATCTTGGCCGGTCAAGTTTACAATCCTGTGGTGGACTCAGGATTTTAAACTGGTCCTCGACATATACGGTATATATATTAGTTGTAGGAATCAGTTCTAAAATCATAATCGTTGATTGAAAAATAAAAACTACTTATGATCAATTAATCATACTTTTACATTAGTACTTTCTTTATTACCTTGGTTTATGTTGTACACTAGTAACTAAAATATTGACCCCAGTATATAGACTGACATGGACATCGGTGTTCATTATGAAACCAACTATCCACCTGCATCCAAGCTCAACTTGCCGCTGAACTATTGTTTGCTGTGCAAGGTTCCATTTTCATACTGTTTGTTATTTATATTTTTTAATGCATATCTCTGACAGGATTTGGTTCTTTGCATGTACATACATGATCTTTTTTAATTGATTATGCTAAAATGCTGTCATAAATCGATTTGGATAGAAAATGACCTATCATCAATTGATCAATTAATCTGCACACCATTAATATATATATACATACATATATAAGTAATAAGTGATATAGCCATGTTAGTCTGTAGTTGAAGCAAAAGTTGAGATAAACAATGATGCGTCACTGTTTATCTATATATATAAATATATATATATATATATATATATATATAAATATAAATATATATATATATATATATATATATATATATATATATATAGAGAGAGAGAGAGAGAGAGAGAGAGAGAGGGATCTTTATGCCTCAATTTATTTGAATCTTCCTACTAGCAAGTTACTCCCTGCTAAGCTGCCAGCTGCTAACTTGCTTCATTGAGCAACTCTGGCATCTATATCATGAATAATGAACATGATATTTGTTCAAACATATTATTCACAAACACTTTACACTCACCCCCTGAAAAACATCTCTTCCCATATTTAGATCCAATGTTTAGCATTGCTAGAGGGACAAAACTTATAAAATCTTGTAAGCAGATCCCATTGTATATGCTCTTGTTCAGTTGGCGTCTGAACAGCATATAGTGAACATTTGGTTTATTAGATTTGATGGGTAGTTGTAATTTTTGCCTGAAAGTGTGCAGGCATGTTCATTATTCATAAAACAGACACCAGACTGGTTGAATGAAGCAAGGTATCTGCTATTTTAGTGGCAAGATCCTCAATGGTAGGAAGATGATTTATGTGTACAGGTAGCTATTGATACCAGGGTTGGGGCCATGAACAAGCAGTGATACTTAGGTATAGGTACAGATACTTGTCAGATGCTCACGTACAGGTCCAGGTACAGGATCTTCATAATGTACCTGAGTACAGGTATGGGTACTTTTAAAAGGGCCTGGATACAGACACAGATAAATTTAGCTCAATTCAAGTAAAATTTCATTTACTAATAAATAATTGCATAACTTTCAATATAGAACTCTACTTACTTCTTATGACATACAGGTACAGGTTCCAGTATACACAAGTATACACATATATATATATATATATATACACACATATAGCTGTATGTGTCTCAGGTAGGAATATCACAGAGCATCAGAGTCTGAAGGTTTTTGTTTACTTATTTTCCAGACTTTTGCTACAGTTTTTGATATGATTGAGCACCACTTTGAAAATCCAATACTTCTGCAAGGCAAGGATGGGGGCAGCACCTGTCTAACTACATATCCAAGCATGTGACCTGAAGGTCAAAAGTCAACCTCATATTATGTCATTTCACCTTTGGAAAAATAATATAAACTGAATATCAGTTTTTGTTTGTTAGTTCAGCTTTGCTTTGAGGAATCAAGGGATCAAACCAATATTTGCAATGCAGCTGATGTTTGTTTTTGTTTGTTTTTTTGTAAAAGACTTTATCTTATTATTTTATTTTTTAAAAAGGATATAAAAAAACTTGGATTTTAATTGTCCTTATTATTATTTATATAAATCATTAAAGGACAGACTGTCTATGTACACTAAAGATTGTGTTAAACCATTATCTGTTAAACCATCTTTGAAAAGACAAAATGTCAACCTGTATGTAAATTTTATTAATAAATTCTATTTTGATTTGAAAATGTCTGTGTTATATTGCTCAAATATCAGCAAACTGATTACTTTTTGTTAAAGCTTTGTCAGCAAGATTACCCACAAAGGTGTAATGGGTGAAAAACAGTAAATTACACAATATTAGGCTTATAATACTTAAGACTTAGGATGGTAATATTGAAGATTATCACCAAACATGCTACTGTCAGTATTATCAAAAGTGTAGAGATTGTTGTTTTATTTTGTCCTCTTTGCTGTTTTGTTTTTATTTTGTTCTCTTTGTCTTTGTACGCCACTTTTAGAAATAATTGTGGTTTTTGTAATACCTTTTAAATATACATATATTAGAAACAACTATAGTCTATAGCTTTGTCTTACTCTTATGTGCCATAATAAAATAATCATTTTATTTATAATGATGGATCGATACAGATTTTGTGATCATATATATGTGGCAGCTTTCATACTTTCCATGTTTAGTCATGTAAATGAAATGTTTAACATTCCCCTTCTATTCAACTACCTGGTTTGCAGTATACATAATATGAGCATGGACTGGGAATGGTTAAAGCAGCTAGACAAAAAGGGTGATTTTAAACAATTAAAGCTTAGTTTATCTGGACCAGATTGATGATGGTGGTCAATGTTAATTTTATTGATGGAACGCTAAGAGGATTGTTATGATATAAAGGGTTCATAAAGCTCTCTTCTTTTACAAGAACTGTGATGTATAAATCATAACCCCATATGAAGATAAACCATGATAGTATGTCTTATGATACAGTCATCTTTTGTAATTTTTTCTTAACACCTGTGAACCAATTGAATGTAGGTGATGTATTCATCTATGTTTATTTTATCTTTGTAATTCTTTTTGTCTGTTAGTCTGTATGTTTGTCTGTGTATTTGTTTGTCTCTTTTTTCACTTACAAGATGCATCTAAAGTTATTAATAAGGTTTACCTAAATGTTTGTAGAGCTTTTTTTTCAGAACTAGAACACTTGTTCTGTATATTTTCTTCAAGCAAAAATGGCTGCAAGTATTGACATCTGTATGAGGGATTTGGTACTAAAAGATTTGTCTTAATAAAAAAATGATAAATAGTTTTCAACTTTGAGCAGCAAATGTTGTTATATCATGTAAAATTGCAAAATTTTTCTTTGGCTGTAGAGCTGTGTGACTTTTTGTGTACTTTATGTAATTGTCAAAATATATTATTGGCAGATACAAATGTGTTGTTTTAAACTGCCAGTATTTATGTCCATGACACATTTTTTTTTCTTTGCTTCAATTTTCTGCCTTCTGCTGAGTGTATCACGGGACTTTTCACAGCGGTCAAATTCTCTGATTCTTTTTAGAAATTTAGAATTTTGCATTCCAACACTTTGTTTCATTTCAGTGTTGACACAGGGGCTTTCACAGTGTATGTATTATATATTATGTGTTGATGCATCACTTGTCAAGCTGGAAAATGTAAATGGTTAATCAGATCAACATTGACAACATGGACATGTGTATGTATTATCTCAGGCAAAATAAGGTATGCAGGAAATTCCATTAATATCACCATTATGGAATATAACAACAGAGAGGTTGGGTTCTTTTACATACATGGTATGAAGCACCAAAAACACCCACTTAATCTCAAATTTTAGGTAGAAAACTGGCATCATTAACAATACTAGTTATTTAAATGATTTAAGTAATACATAAATTTGCAGAATTTAAAAAAAATTAACACTTTTTCCAGTGCTAAGCTTGATAGCAACTGGCACACCAGGTGGTAACATTATAGGTAATTTAATTGACTGCAGTGTTTGCTGTTGAACCAGAAGCGCTCTTTTACCTTAGTTCATATAATGATAATGCAATACTGTTTAAGTATATTCAAGTGATGACCTGTCATCTGATGGTACCAATTTTTTCTGCTTATAAATTGAAGTTAAGTTGGTGTTTGCCACCAGTACCCAAAACACTGGTGTTTTCAGGTGAGCAGATCTGTTAAGTTTCATGATTATTTGTATGAAGAAAATTGTGATTCAGAGGAAAGGTCACCAAAGTTAAAAAGACTTGCTGGTTGTGGTAGATAAATTTTCATATAAATGAAACAAAGATTGTGTAGTTTGTTAATTTTATATTTGATACTTTTTTAAATAAATGTATTAGAATATTTTTGTACTTTCACCATCGTCAGTCATAATTATATGCGGTTTGTGTGTGTGTATATATATATATATATATATATATATATATATATATATATAAAATAATCATTTCCATTTTTATCATGGATTTGGTTGCTTAAGCTTTATATACCATAGTGGTATATGGATAGATTTCTGAATGATCCTTAATTATATTAATTTGAATGACCATTTGAGTTGTATATTATTTGAGAATTGTCTATAGTACATTCTTTATAATATAATTCCTATCTCATTTGAATATAATTAGTATGATAATTGAAGAAATAATTTATATAATTTGACACATTCCACTTTTGTCAAAGTCAAGTATTTCTTTCAACTTAATTTTTCCTAATGATATATTTCACATTTAAAATACTCTCACATTCATTTAGTCATTCACATTTTTACCTGGTATGAAGTGTTTTGATATTTGTGTGGTTATACCACGCAAAGCAATGTTCTGTCTTTTACTTTTGTCGTACAACTGTTTCAGGTGCTGGACAATAGTTTATGCATGGGCGGGTCTAAAGGAAAGGGGGATACGTCGGGCCTCATTTACCGTGATTGCTATCAAGAGTATTATTTCTGGACACAAATAATTATGACCTCCCACACCCCCGTCCTGGTTCTGGACCGCCCCTGTTATAAACTTTTGAGGTTGTCAGGATCACTACAGGGATGTATATATTAATTAATTAAATAATTAATGATAACATTCCAGGGTGATGGTATATAAATTGATGCATATTTTTTCATGTGTACAGTAAAAGCTTATGTGATATAATTCTGTTGTTGCTTATTCTTACCTAAGCTGCCTGTGGGTATATTTGCTGAATTATTGGAATTTTAGGTCATCTGATTGAAAGTCATCTGCGTTATGAGAATGGCCTTTGTCCGCCGGCTATCCGTGAGCAAAGCATAAATTGTTACCGCTGACCTTAGAAACTTCTTACTGAACATCCAGGGAGGTCAATAAAAATCCCCTGGGAATCCTCAGTTTAAAAAAAAAATCCGAGGTCACTGCGACCTATAACCTCAGAGCTATGGGACATGTTTGTACCCCCAGAATGATTTAAAAATTTATTCGAAACCTCATTAATATCTTGATAATTAATGCATAGATTGCAATGAATCTTTGCTTGACACGCACACGAACGGGAATGAATGCTTACCCTGATGGCGGAGATAATAAATCTGTAGGATAATTATACATATTGAAATATCGGTATGCCCCGTCTTCACCCATGCACCAGTGTGGCGTCAAAGTCATCCAGATCTTGCCACAAAAACGACAACATTAAAACAGATGATACAGATCTGATTCTGATAATAATTTTGCCGAGTCACTAAAGATATTAAACGATTTGGGAATATCACGTTTTGCAAGGAAGTTATGTAACGGCTCCAAAAGCATCCCATCAGCCCTCAAATGCCGTTAGGGGAAAACACGTTCCACCCCGTTGTGTCAGGCATGCGACTAGCCCATAAGAATGGACTCCTATAAAATAGCTTTTTTTTCAGTGACTGACGCAATGTGGACTGAAACCTGTTGCGTCCCCGTCGGCGGCTAGCATGCGACTTATATTTCTTTCCCAGAATGCAGAACCTCCGACTTTTCCCTTAAAAGATTGTGTCAGCTTCAAAATAAAGTAGCATTAGAGAAGAAAATCAGTAATATTTCGAATATGCTACATCTTTATTTATGAATTACACGTCTTCTTTGTATTTTTTTTATTATTTATTTTTACAATGAAGATCCATTGAGTGACGGAAAAATCAATTAATTGCTAATTTGACTATAAACATGTATAACGTTACTATGCGATATCAGTAGAAATCATAAATATCCATTTTTTTTTTTCAAATATAATTAACAACTACGTATCATTATTTTTCCATAGTTTCTCGATTATGCGAATTTTTTTATAATTCAAAACCAAATTAACCAGCCAGTCGATAATGTACTTAACAGAATTGAGGATTTAGTTAAAAAAAAAGAAAAGAAATAAGACCTAATTATTTTGATTAATATTATATACTATCACTAGTGTCAGAATTATTCCTTCAGTCTGAAGTGTCCTGCAACATGTTGTTACAATCGCGCACGAGAGTATCCCGAAATCTGCGTCCCCCAGGAATGCATTGGCAGGATTATATTGGCACGATCTGAAACGTAGCTGAACAGTTGGCTGGACATAGAATATAAAGATTTGATTAATGTTATAAGTATACTTTGAACTAATTTATAATATTTACACAAAACTAAGAAGTCAGGCTGCATATACACCTCGGTTTCAATGGCAGGGGCGGATCCAGGATATAGGAAAAGGAGTCGAGCCCAGGAGGACTACTGACAAAACCCAAAATAAGGTCCCACAGTCGGGGGGGAAATGGAGGGTCCAGGCCACAAAAATTGGTCTGAAACGCTTCAATAGGTTGCGGCTGCTAATAAGGGGTAAAGGGGGAGGCCGGACCCCCCCCCCCCCCCCCACCTCCCCCTTTATAGATTCGCTTCTTAATTGGACCAAATTTATGAAATCATGTAATGGTTCATTGTGATTGGAATGAAATAGTTCTAAATTGAAAATAATCAAGTTAATTTCAAGTAATGATATATAAAGTATACTATCAAAGAAGGATTATACCCGCTGTGTATCCCATTACACATGCATGCACGTTCGCATTATAGGCCTGTAGGGCGTGTTGATAAATATGTGTTGATCCACACAAAACCTTCGATATCTCAGAAATGGTCATATTTTCGGGATTGAAGGCGCAAAGATCTCGCGGGTATATGTAACTTATACAAAAAACGAGTGTGTCATCTATAAATTCGGTTTACAATTTTATGCGCAGGTACCGCCTTCAGTCGCACAAAACGTCAATATCAAAGGAGTGATTCCATGAATTGCCCTCTTAGTTTGCACGGACAGATATTAGCTTATTTATATAATCAGCAAGTACCTCTCCTCTTCGGTTTCCCTTAATTTTTTTTACAACGAGATGGTTGCAAAAAGTTACAAAATCCTTAGATGTCTTAATATTAATATTTCCTCCCTCTTCAACTTTTTCCCATAGATGCCCTAGAGTTAGGCAATCAAATAAATTCTGCCTATGATCTGTTCATTTCTACATGTAGATAGTTGATCGTTTCCACCGAAAGTCAATAATCGTCCCCTTTTGAGCGCACTCGAAAAATTCGAAACTGCATGATTCCGGTTCCGATTTTGAAACCGGTTCTATGGTTTCGCCTTGTATTTATAGGTGGACGGTTTCGGTTTTATGATGGACAAATTCTGTTAACATCGAAAATTATTTAATATCATTAAATGAATAAATGGTGAAAATATTATCTAAAGTTAGAGATGCAGGCGTGGGCTTTTTACACCAAGTGAGACGACATTAATTATGACTTACCAATTTATATTGCAATTATGATGAAAACAGACCTTAACTCTGTGTCCTATAATATATCCACGTGACAAACGACATGGAAATACAAGATATACGTGCGTCTAAAGCACCTTTGGTTCTACAGTGTTAAAGTAAGGAATATTGAATTCAAAACACTTCCGAAAGAATGTTTACACCTAAATCATTGCTTCTTTAATTCTAAAACGCATCAACTGTATAAATAAAAAATTAACAAAATTGTACTACTTTGGCCCTCCGCCATGATGCCAGTAGGATTATCGTATGGACTGTTTTGGCCAAACCGAAACCATCTCCGGAGATGGTTTCGCAGATTCACCATGACCAGTTTCGGTTTCACTATTATTAAGTGAACGGTTTTCGAATTTTCGAGTGGGCCCTTGATTTTCTTATATTCTTTTCCGATGTCAGAGCATCATGCCGTCATGTTTGCAACTTCTTCACAATAACCTCCCTAATCTAATTCCTGTGATCCCTACATATCTACCGGCACCCAGGTCTACTATCAACGATGGCTTTTTTTTCGGCTTCCAGGCGTTATGAATTATATTTGTCTTGTAAAATAAATGTTAAGTAAGCGTCATTAAATGCCTGAATTAACGTCACTAAAAAGTCTGGATTAACGTCACCAGAAACAACAGGAGAATATAATAGTTCAACTTCGCCCCTAGATGGCAGCACAAAACGTTATTTTTAAAGAATATCAACTGGGACTCTCCAGCGCAAACTATGTTTTGCACGCTTTGAGGTTGTTAGTACGTAGCCAGTTCGGTAGGTGAGCACAGAAAAACGTGAGGCATAATTTCCTTAAATTGATAGGTCAAGATGCTGTGCAATATGAAATCATTTTTAAAAAAACCTAAACTTAGTATTTTTGTTCGTAATAATAAAAGATAACCTAACCGAAAGGCGAGATCCCTATACCATTACAGTCCTATTGAGGTAAAAGCCCTGATCGAGAAAACAGTAAAATGGAAAGGACACAGCAGTTCTGACACCTACGAATGGTATTTTCCACAGCATGCGACGTTATGTTATAACAATAAAGTGCAGGATAATTAAAATAAATGCCTTATTCCTTATTTACCAAAGATGTTTTTGGACTTGTGACGTAAGGATGATGATAATACATGAATTGAGAAATATAAAATTCTGTACCTGCGTGTTGATTCACTGGCATACATTTTGGTAAAACTATATTGACCCAAATGTAGCTTTTATAACAAGAACTGATGAAGTCAAATATATGACGTGGAATGGTTGAAATCCTAATTTAATTACGCTCTTTACACAGCGCTTTACCTATAGACCTACTACCTATATCGTTAGCGCTGTTTGTTTTGACCTCGTATCCTGAATCGCTACACCAGAGAGGAGCACCGTAGTTTGGTCCTATCAGATGAGACCCTGTGCTGGAAGACAAAACGGTTTACCAGCCATGCGAGGAATACACGGAGCCAATGTTTTTCATTTTCTTTTGAGTGACAGCTCATCGCCCCGGCAAGCGTTTGAACAGGCAACAGGCTCAGAGAGAATGGCCCCCACGTGGTTTCTGGGCGGAGCCTGATCTCTGTCGAGTGCATCATAAACGGTCAAAGCAGGCAATGGTATAATCAGTAGTTTCTTTAGAAGCGCAAGATTCCCGCTGCTTCGGGAGCGTATAATTTAATTAGATTTGCTTTGTTGCATTGTTTGACTTTATCTATTACTATTTAGTTGATAAAATACTTTACATGAAATACTTCAAGACCTTTGTAATCTAATTTATTATATATTTTTGTCCAATTTTCTTCGTCTAAAATATTCTGCACGGGTGTACTCTGAATGCATGCACAGCAGGTACCAAAGATAATTCTAGCCTTGCAAGGGTTGTCTTTATGCAAGCAAGCAGTCTAATTTGAATGTAAATGTTACGCTTTATTCCTTACGATGGACCTGTTAATTACGAGGTTCCGGTTCGCATGGACCCGCTGGCTTCTACCTGCTTATATTTGACTTTACACGTTGCTAGCTCAGCTGATTTTTATAAGACAGCAAACAGAAAATAAGTTTATTTTCTGTCAAATTCTCTGTCAATAAGCCCGCTTGTTATGACGCGCATGCGTACCGATGAATATTCATAGAGGATTCCCAGTGCATACCATTATGAGGTCGCTGAGGGTTACTTGCGCCGTTTCAAACTGCTTGCCAGCCCGCTAACGGTCTTACCGAACAATAAAATATTTACGGGTCTCGTGGGTATTATTTTGGTGATATAGTCATGAACTAATTTTATTCAAGGAGAGAATTATGATCGTTTATCATTTTTAAGGAAATATGATTACCCAAATATTACAAAGTATCTAGATACTATAGCTTAACTACATATTGCAATGCATGTAAAAATGAAATTGCGTGTGTTGACGTTCTAGGATTCTGAGAATATGTATAGATATAAAAGAACAAACATTTTTTCGGCATTTTGAAAGTTGCGTTAACTTAACTTAGCTCAACCTTAGACAAATTTAGGAACTTTATCTGTAACTCTGCGTCCTCTTTTTGCGCTGTCTGTCTCAAGTCTTCATTCAGAATAAAATACTGTGATCTGCCTTGATACACAATCTCAATTATCGCTGCTACTATGGTTCCTTCGAAAATTAATTTGAAATCTCTCTTGATTTATTGAGAAATAAGGAAAATAACCCCCCCCCCCCTTAGGACACACTTTAAATTTCGTCGTTCCAGACATTTCAAGGCCAACAACATGCATATCCGAGGCGTGGTCACAGAGAGGTCGCAATTCCGTCAATTATAATAAAGATATGTATATGATAATTCATCAAAAATGTAAAACTCAGTATTCAGGGCCGTACGCTCGGGGGGGGGGGGGGTGCCTAAAAAAATTGAACATGCAAAGAAAAAAGTATTGAACTCTTTGATTTGCATCCCGCTAAAACCAAAGTAGCAGACTTCAAGACATGCATAGCAGTGTATTCCTCATGCCCCCCCCCCCCCCCCCCCCCCCAGGGTTTTTCACATGCAGCACACCTATGCACTGTGTACACGTACAAGCTGTAGGCTCGAGGCCAAGATAGCCCTGGTCAGGCAGCAGTAAAGCCGGGGTCACTTAACAAGCTGATGAAGTGTCCTGTGCTCTTACAATGTGCCGGTCAGCCTGCTGGGCACATCCTGTGGCTGAACCTGACACAGTTCTGCCCGCCAGTGTTCATGTTACAATCACTGGGTAGGGCCCTTGGACAGGTCACATGTGTTTATAGCAGCTTCACAGGACAGTACAGGGGCTTTCTTACTGGAGTTACATACATGTTGTTCTTCAAGAATGTCAGCCCACAAAAAGCGCAAGACATCTGATTTTTTCCCGTACCCATACCAGTCAATCTTTTGAGGATCCCTTCGTTCAGAGCAGGTATATACATTGACCACCTTTCCATAAGAAAAAAATTTTAACAAAGACATTCCCAAACAAAGTTGGCAATAGAAATTTGATATATATGTATTACAAGTATAGGCTTCGAAGTTTCAGTCTTCTGTTATTCAACTTTAATTTGTCCCATTTGTAGGATCATATCATAGAAACCATAGATCATATATAATTAGTTACTTTCTGAACAGCTATTTGAAAAAATGGAACTCTTGTGCAGCATATTGTTATTAGGAAGTGGCTTAACAGAGAGCAGGGTGCTATCTGTTTAGTCCACAGGCTAATGAATGAATGCTCTAATAATGTAATATCAGTGTGATTCTCAGTAATTTCCGTTAGTATTTGACATTTCACAATATGGTGCTGACTTTCCAAATTAGATATTTTTCTGGTTTATATGTAAGAATTACCTTTGAGTGTGGATATTTCTTGTATCATCTCAGAGCACAAGAGGCCCAACAGATTACCTTTGATCAAGTAATAAGCTGATCTGATCCTTGGCTATTTATTTGACATATCAGACATATTTGACATATTTATTTGACAAACAGTTGTTTTCTAATTACTTGTTTACCCATTAGCGCATTACCCATTATGCTTCACTTTTGATTAACTTTAATCAACGAATCTGCATACATTTTTTATATGACATCTCATGAGTATTTTGTGCTTTCACTAATTGTTTGTTTGTTCAAAACGTGCACTTTTTTTTCTTGATCATCATACTTATCACATGTCAACAGAAAAATATCTAATTTGATAAGTCAGCAATATACTATAAGGTCATTATTAGAATAATAATGGAAATCTCTATTTTTCTTACTGATATAATTAGAGCATTTGCCGGCAGCTTATCCTGCTTGCTAGACTGCCGGCAAGGTCGATTTCCCTATCGGCAGGTTAGGCTTTGGACTAAAAAGGTGCCGCCTGTTAACCACTTCCTTATTATAAGGGCTACAAGGGTCAAATGCACTTAAGATATGTGTACAAGATTGAAAAGGATATCATGGGATCCTACAGCTAAAATTCTTAAGAAGCTCTACAATTTTTCATATGGAGGTTCTCCAGTTTTTGGTAGGCCTATAGCGGCCTAAAATACATTTAAAAAGGGTTATCGCCCTTGTTGGCTCTTGTACACACCCCTGCAGTCTTCCCCACGAGCTGGTCTGATTTTCATGTTATATGTGCTTAGTATCGGCTACAAACTGTGACTGTGTGTTAACCGTGAGGGACACCTATCTTTAAAAAGTAATATGATTTGTAAAGCGCATAAAGAAGACTGTGTCTTAAGTGTGCGCAATATAGATGAAAACATTTATTTAATTTGCTTTATCTATTTTCTTATCAGAAACAACAATCCAACATCCCACTTGCTGATGACCAATTAGCCTTTGAGACTGCAGCCTCCAGTTCAACTCGTATCCCAACAACGATGTTGAAGAAAAATCTGTGCATGAAGTTCTGGTGGCCAAATCGGCTGAGACTTACCATCGTTATGACCCTGCAAACTTTACACAAAAAAAAATCTGATGAAGATTACATGCTGGCGTTTCCCCCTGATAGTGCGAAGTTAAAATCGACAAATCATTTCAAGTAACCAGTCAGAAATGGTTGAAGATATAACACCTCATGGGAAGTTGGCAGACCATGGCTGAGATACAGTGTGGCAAATGACAGTGCATACTGCTGCTACTGCCTTTACTTTTGTAGTGAGTTGGAGCAATCACCTTTCACGTTTCAAGGCTTCAAAAACTGGAAGAAGGATGTAGGTAAAAAGGACAGTTACCTTGACAAGCATGGAAGTTGTGGTGATCACCTGTCATCCAGTGAAAGAGTCCTGAACTTTCACCACACTAGACATCATGCGGGGAAGACATTTGCCCCAAACTAAGTAAGCAAGAGAGTAATGCACAAATAAGTAGCAAAAAGGGAATTGTTTCAATTATTGATTTAGTTATTGCTCTAGGTAAGCGCTGAATCGCATTCAGAGGCAACTGGATGAAAGAAAAGAAACAGGAAAATGGCAACTTTGAATTCTTTGTTCAGTGGAAAGGAAAGTTTGACAAAGACCTTTCAGACCACCTGACATTTTCTAGCAAAGCAGGAAGGTACACTTCACCACGCATTCAAGATGAGATAATATCCTTATGTGAAACTGAAATTAAGACAAAGATTATTTATTCTATTCCTCATTACTGGTCTCTGTTAGCTGATGAAACCCAAGATTGTGGAACAAGTGAGCAAATAAGCATTTGCGTCCGATTTGTGAAGGACGGTACAGTGCATGAATTTTTTTTTTATTTCTTCAGCTTGAGAAAATAGATGCAGAGTCGACTGCAGAAAAACTAGTTTCTTCTCTAAAGGAATGCGATTTGAAAATGGAAAATCTTGTTGGACAGGGTTATGATGGAGCTGCGGTCATGAGCTCTGACAAGATTTGCGTGCAGACAAAGATCCAACAACAGTTTCCAAATGCCATCTATGTCCATTGTCGCTCACACGTTCTGGCACTTACTCTAGCTGCGGGATGCAGCAATGTTCCCCAAATTCGCAACCTGTTTGACAAAGTCAAAAAACTGACTTGGTTTCTTGGTGGCAGTGCTAAACGGAAAGGCATATTTCTCAAATTGGACCAGGGTGAAGATGACGATGACCAATATCTCGTAAACTACTGCCTGATGAAGAGGTTGCAGTGCTCAAGTGATGCCATAATGCAAGGTTCCACTTTGCCAAAATTCTGTTCCACTCGGTGGACTGCAAGGGTGTTCACCTTGTCAGCACTTATTGCTAAGTACAAAACTGTGATCGAGGCCCTTTAGAGGATAGAAGCTGAGAGCTGTGGGGATGCCAGGAGGGATGCTGACTCCTATGTGAGGATTTTATGTGATGGACAATTTTTTGTATGCCTTGTTGTGGCCCAGTATGTGTTAAGCTTTTGCGCATCAGTCACGATAGCCTTACAATCTGTGAAGTGCGACCTGGGAAAAGCCTATAAGGATGTGAAATTGTCAAGGGATTCCATTCAGAATGCAAGGTCACAAGAAGCCTAGGACAAAATATGGAGTCGCATCAAGGCCATTGCAAAGTCAATTGACATCATTGTAAAGGTGGTTTTCCATAAGTGCGTAGTGCGTATCCGTAGTCCGCATGCGTAGTCCGTATACGAAAAGTTCGTTTTCCATTAGTACGTATGCGTAGTCCGTACTCCTTGTTGATAGGTGCTCGATGGCTGAGATTTTCTTTCTTAGTAGGCCATTCCACCCTATATTTATTGTACATTTCCAAATATTATCAACAATAGTTAAACAATAAAATTATAATAATAAAAATTTTAAAAGATCATAATTAGTTATATTTTATAAGCGACAGTGATGTTTACGCTTCAATCATCTAAAAAAAAAACATGTTGTCTCAGATAAAGAAAGGAAAACAAAATTCAGCCAAATGCCAATGTTAGGTTTCTGGAAAACTGATACCAGTTGAAAATAGAGACTGTGCATACAGCAGGGCTTGAATGGGGAAATCTCCATGATAAACCTGAAATCGACACGATGATTGGTATGCGTAGTGCGCAAAAATCGCTCCCAGCAGCGTGCGGATACGGACTATGCATACGTACTACGCATGCGGATGAATGGAAACGGCTCAGTTAAAAAGTCTACAAAGCGATTTTTGCGGACTACGCATACGGACTACGGATACGGACTACGGATACGGACTACGCACTTATTGAAAAGCACCTTAACGTGTATTACACCTTCCTTGACCTGACCGTGTGTTTTTTTAATTGGATACGAGAATCGAAATAAAGCATGCAGGGATGGTTGCGGCTGATTTTATCGTGCCAGCTAATCTTTCGAAACTAAACTCACAACACATGTCAGACATCAAGGCGTTTTATGGCAAGTTCCTGCGAAAAGACGAAGACCTTGACGTAGAAATCTCGAAATGGCAAATACTGTACAAGGACACTCCCATGGAAGAAAGACCTAAAGATGTGACAGAGGCACTTGCTGTTTGTGACGTGATCTACTTTCCAGCTCATCGTCGAATTTTCACAGTACCTGTTGGCAGTGTTTCATGTGAACGTTCATTTTCAGCTCTCAGGCGCCTCGAGCTGAGGACAAGAACGTCAATGAAAGAAAATCGACTGAGTGGACTAACATTGCTATGAGATCATAGAGACAGTTACCTGATTCCGAGTCCGGAAACTATTTACTCAAGAAAGTCAAACTGGCGCATATTTCTGTAGTTTTCATGTTGTCCCAACAATGTGGTCTTCACATAGAATTTAATTTTTATTCCCCTCGCCAAAGTGTCAGGACTTTTCTTGGGTCTTGGGGTCTATCAAAATGTGATTTTCTTCCTTAGGACATTGGCTGCTGAGGGGGCATATGTTTTATAAACATATTTTTAGCTGCTACTTGAATTGAACAATGTTTACAGCATGTCATGTAAATTGTCCAGCGTACGGCCCTGGTGTTAAAGGTAATTAATCAAACATAGCTAGTAGTGGGGTGCCGATTAATCGATTCAATCGATGATTGGCCCCTTCCTTTCAAAATCGATTAATTCAATTGCATTTTTGCATAATCGATTAAAAACGATTATGTATGCATATGCAAAGAATCTAATCCTGTCAGAGATATACGAACACAAAGAAACGAACAGCATCAAAACGGAACCTTGTGCAACCAACAATCGTCCGACGTCATGTCGACCGTGGATGCATATTAAGTCTTTCGTAACACGTGGACAAGGGGCATTTGCCAGCTTTTGCTGGGCAAACGCCTGTTTGGGTAAGGCCAATTTAACAATTACGAGCAGCAACAAAAGCACCTGACGTGTACATTCAGAATATATCAATAGTTTTTTTCAAAACATAAATGATATATATGCATCCTCCGAGGTGCTTGTGAGCATCAAGAGCATTTCTGCTTGATGGTAATGTACTGTGACAGGCAGGTACTCCGATGGATTTGGACCTTGTTAAATTAAATACTGTAGTAGGGAGACCTCTGGCGGACACTTCATAAAACAAATGTCCAAGGAAACTTTTTTTTTTTTCTTACGAAAACCACGTTCTTTTACCAAGGGAAATGTCCCCGTCTTGGGTTGACATGTGATCCAACCAAAAAGTTGGTAAACCATGACACATTTTCTGTGTACCACACATTAACACACAACATGCAAAGTTTGATTAAGATCCCGGGGAGGTTTTAATCAGCAACTGTAGTATACTTTCTAATCAATATTATTACCATTATTATTATTATTGTGAATATTATTGTTGTTAACTTCATAATATAATGCATAGAATCACTTTTTTTAAACCCTTGCATGTTAGGCTTGACCCCAAAGCCCTTCTTTGAAAGACCCCCCCCCCCCCCCTACCGGCACCATGATAAAATTTATAAAACAAATTACACTCAAATTATTATTATTATTATTATTATTATTATTCGAACACCACAATCAACTGTTATCTTTACAGCATTAATCTCTAGGAAGCAAAGGAACGATACCATTTGGCACCGAAAAAATTATGCTGCTCATAAATCTAATATAATAAGGGCGAATCAAGGATTACCAACCAAAGATAACTTAACTAGAAAACTTAAAAAAAAACGAACCTCAAATTCGGAAAAGGAGGGGTCTAGGCCTCGGAAAAAAAATTATTTGAAACTCTTACAAAAAGGTTGCTAAAACTAGAAAGGAGCTATAAGGGGGGGGGGGGGGGTGGCCGTTTCCCACTGGATCCGCTGCTGAACACACTTTGGCCGGTTATGCTGTTATAGACCCGATAATCGCTTCAGAGTTTAAACTGACTCTATACTTAGTAACACAGGAGGACATCATTATTACATGTGACCCTTATCAAAAGCTAACGCTGTACTGGTTTCATCAAACGGGACGTTATCTGATTATCACAAATCAGTCGCTACAGATTTCTCCGCCGCCAAAAAACTAGTGAGGGGGAAATTTTAGTGAGGTCACATCAATGCAATGACATTTCAAGTCCGTGTTTTAAGTCACGGTGTGATTCTAAGAACCACGTAAACTGAATGAGAAAAGCTGGGATACGCGTGTACAAGAATTACATCTAGATATATAAGGAAGATCCGTGACTGTTATATTGCTCATGTTCAGTGATCCGTGACTTGATCGTACGGCATTGCGAATTTCTCCTGTTTGTTGTTGTTTGCTAACGCTGTCTGAGGTAGGCCTAACATAGACCGTGTTGGAAGATTCACTTCCTTTTGGGAATACCTGCTTCGCATACAGTCATAGCACGATTTGGAGTAGACGTTACTTTAACAAGGTAAGTTACCACTGGTCACCACCATGTTAAAAATTAGGTAATAATATGTTAAGTGCTGATACCTACGTGCAAATTTATCACATGACTGGGACCTTTGATCTCAGAAGTACCCAATAAACCATGTTAAATATCCTCTCACAACTACTTATTTTTTTTTGTTGATTGAGAGAGAGAGAGAGGGGGGGGGGGGGGGATTAGTGATGATATGTAGGATTTATGAACATGCATGGAATGTAGACTCAGTTGTGGCTCAGACGTAACACTGATTACAACAGAGCCACAACTGGGTCTAGCATGGAATGATAATGACGTGAGCTTTGATTACCAGTGAAGGCCTAGCTGTACTTGCGATCAGTGTACAGGATTCCTGTACAGACATTTAATATATGGGTCTCCAATATGATACCTAGTCAGCAAGACTCTGGGGGGCCAAAGTGGGTTAAGTAGTATTTATATCCCCCAAAACAGAGTTTTGCGGATACTATGTTTTCAGGCGGACGCCGCCGCCGCTGCTGCGTAGGTGTCCAGAGAACTCCTCCGTAACCAATGGGCGGAATTTTACGAAACCCGGGATTATGTTCGGGTCACATGTGAACTGCTGCACCCCGAATTTGTTTTGACCTCTGACCTTTCCTCTGCGTCCATCTGTGCGTCTTTTATGACACATTAACCCACATATCTCGGGAACGGTTTAACCGATCCGGAAAGAAATTTTGCACAAATGTAGCCCTTGGATAGCTTTAAAACATACATAAACTATGGTGGCGCCACCTGCAACCATTTTTGCACAGTGTCCATCTGTTCATCTGCCTTGGGATAAAATCACTCATATCTCTGCATTGGTTGGACTTATCAACCTGAAATTTTGCATGTGTATACATCCTGGACAGCTTTCTTGATTTTATGACAGGTGGCGCCACCTACATTCATGTTTACGCTGCAGACATCCAAGCTCATATCTGGGTAACCGTTTGACCGATTGGGCAAAAATTTTGCATGTGCATAGATCTCACATAGCTCTTTATCATAAGCAAAACTTTGTTTTGGCAGATACAATTTATGTGTGAGATTTAAGAATTTGGCCCAGTGGTTTTTGAGGAGAAGATCTTTGTAGCCACTGAGCTAAAATGGGCTGTTACAGCATATGACTAAATTTAGCTTCCCATAACTCAGCCAAAAGTCACTGAACTGAGACCATTTGAACAAACTTCAGAAAGCACTACCCTAGAATCATTTCTGTGCGATATTAAACTACTTGGCCATATGGTTTCATTGAAGAAGTTTTTTGTAGCCCTCAGTATGATACAGGCACTGATGACCCCCATACAAAAAAGGCCGATGCAGGTGGCGCCACCAAAACCTCAATTTCAGATATGTCTCATGTAAACAATATTGGCATATAATTTGGTGATGATAGCTCCAGCCATTTCTGAGATTGTAATTTTAGTATGCTTTTTTGGACAGATGACTAAGTTCAGCTTCCTGTAACTAGGCCAAAATTCACCGAACTTCGACCATTCGAACAAACTTGAGAAAGATTGTTCCAGGGATCATTTCTGTGAAATATTGGACAATTTGGCTGAACAATTTTTAAAGCTTTTTTAGCTTTTTCCCTATAAAATCTAAGAAAATCCAGTCAGCCAAAAAATAAGCAAAATCCGATATAGTTTTTTAGATGACTAATTTTTTGCATAAAATTTCGTGATGCTACCTCTTGCCGTTTTCAAGATAGTATGGGCTAACGTTCAGACGACGGACGACGGATGGACGACGGACGCCGCCACACCATCGCATAAGCTCACAGGTTGGCTAAAAAGTCACATTGTGATAGGTTACAAACAAAGAAGATCTTATAATGTACAAAAGGTTCCTGCATTGTGATAAGCCACATAGGATCTGATCACAAACTTTTCGTGAGAAATGTATAATATGAAGTCCTATACTATAATGGCAAATGATTTATATTGATTTATTCATACTATGGCACTAAGGACAAAGGAGCTGTCAACATTGAATTTAACCAGGGTAATCTGTATATTTAACTGATCATGACAAAATTTTAGCATGACATGATCTGAACTTCTTGAATGCACAGGCTAATGGAAAAACATTGTAAAATATTTATTCTTTTCTAACGATTACGACAGTTGTTTTGCATATGGATGATAAACTTATGATAAATTGAGGTAAGCTATAGCTCTTAATCATCTTTGTGGTTCAGGAAACACATGTGGAGAAAATGAATAATTAGCAAAGCACGTAATGAACTAGCCAAGCACGTAATGTAGTTAAGTTTGCCTGGGGAAAAAGGCTGTACTTAAATGTCATTTATTACAGAGTAAAATACATGGCCCAGTAAATGACCTATGATCATGTTAAGAGCCCCGCATAGGTTGACACTAATAAAATGACTTGTATGGAACCATCTGACTGGATGGAAAGATGATGACTCTAGGCTCAAATTAATTTTTGAAAATTGATTAGCAAATAGTAAAAATTGATGAGCAAAAATAAAACTGTTTTTCATTAGTCTGTTTCATGGATTTTTCGTTCTTTTGACTACTATATACATAAATTGTTCCATTC
Organism: Sipunculus nudus; assembly: GCA_026874595.1. Taxonomy (NCBI): domain Eukaryota; kingdom Metazoa; phylum Annelida; class Sipuncula; order Golfingiida; family Sipunculidae; genus Sipunculus; species Sipunculus nudus. The sequence continues at coordinate 54,541,700 of CM049306.1, forward strand.
CCTTGTGTCCAGCTGTTTTTGTTTACAATATTTTTAGTTACATTTCGCAAAAAAATTATATTTATGCTGTGAGTGACAGTTTGGGAAAATCCTTTATTAATAAATTGGCTTTAAAAAACACGGTGTGCGACTGCATGATGCTACACCCTTTATCTGCTTTATAGAAATATGACAAGTTTATTTGAAAGGTTATTCATATGGGCTGTTTTTTTTTTCATATTTTTATAATATAACCGACAACTCTCCAAATATAATTCGAAACATAAATATGTTTTTTTTTTGCTGGCAAGTGAGTGGGACTTTTTCATGGGTATACGTATTCCCCCTTGACTCGGTACCACAGGCAATTTTGTATGCCTATGTGAGCGTTTCATCACCTGTGACAAGGACGAAATACCTGGGAAAGCAGATCAGATAACAGGATAGAGGGCAAGAGAGTACATTATGTATTTATTTTATTTTTTACAAATTTTTCAGAAAACTGTCAATGAAAACCGTAATCGGGAATTTGGGAATCGGGAACAGCCAATGGAGCAAGCCAAATTGTTCAATATTTCACAGAAATAATCTTTTATACCATCTCCCTCAATTTTGTTCCAATGGTTCATGTTTGGTGAATTTTGGCCAAGTTACAGGAAGTTGAACTTCGTAATCTGTCCAAAAAAGCATACTAAAATGACAGTCTCAGAAACGGCCGGAGCTATCATCACCAAATTTTTTGCCAGTGTTGGTCACTTGAGTCATATATGAAATTCAGGTATTGGTGGCACCACCTGCATTAATCTTTTTTTGTACGGGGGTCATTGGTCATCTTTTATTATTCTAGATATTTTGATAAAAAGTTTATGAATATGATTAATAAAAAAAATTTAGCCAAAGTCTTTCAGTATGTGTTAACAGATTTACCAACAGGCCAAGATTGAATCCGTATCTTTAAATAGAATGAGAAACTGCCAACTCTTTCAGATTTGGCAACAGATCAAGAGTTCATTCAGTGCAGCCAGATATAGGTCAAGAGTTCATTCAGTGCAGCCAAGCACAAGGCATGTGATCACCTCATGGGTGACATGTGAACACCTCATGGGCACCATGTGATCACTTCATGGGTGTCAAGCCCCTCAAGGCAGGGCCCCTGCATGAGTTTATGCAATAGTGTGGCTACTATTTCAGATTTGGCAACAGGCTAGAGGTCAGTCTGGATCTATTTATAGCTTTGGCAGACTGCCAACTGTATCAGATTTGGCAACAGGTCAAGAGTTCACTCAGTGCAGCCAGGTATGGTCAGGAGTTTACTCAGTGCAGTAGCTGCATTCTATTTATAGCTTTGGCAGACTGCCAACTGTGTCAGATTTTGCAACAGGTCAAGAGTTCACTCAGTGCAGCCAGGTACAGGTCAAAAATTCACTCAGTCTAGCCAGGTGCAGGTCATGAGTTCACTCAGTGCAGTAGCCTGAGCAAGCAATTTATCACAGTTCACTCCGGGCAACAGCCTTTCTCACCTAAGCCTGTTCAGCCCCATGCATCAGACTCAAGGTAAGTTTGATGTGTTGGCCTAATATTTTGACCTGTCTATGTGTCTTTGATGGCTTTCTCGCTCACAAGATAGGTGTCGCCACCTACAATGACTATTGCACAGTGTGTGTCCCTGCGTTTTTCTCAGGAGGGGTTTGATATATCAGTCTAAAATTGGGCATATGTCTATATCTCTGATAGCTTCATTGTATACAAGACTGGTGGTGCCAGCTACAATCTTTTTAGTGATGTGTGCACCCATGCCAGAATTTCAGCAGTGATGTTTGTGTAATTGTTTCTTATTCAAAATGTTTAGTACTTGCATTGTTCATATACATGAAAAGTAATGGTCCAGCATTGAAGCATTATACCTGGTGTTTTTCCCAATGCACAGGTTCGCATTAGGCCTGTAGGCCTTGTTTAATATAGTATATATATATTCAATATAGTATGCACCCTGACATATACGCATTTTTTTTTTATATTGAGATCACATAAAGATTCTTTACCTAAAAAAATGTTGGGCCTGTAACATTTGAACTGGGTCTGCATTTTTAGGACAATATAGGCCCAGCTGGCCTGTACCATCCAATGCTTAGTCGCAAACACTGAACATAAATAAATGGTTCCATATCCAGGTAATGTGTAAGATAAATTCATGAATAAAACTTGGAAACTGGGATCTTCCACTCAATTCAAAATTTTCTATATTCACATACCATTCATGTAAAATATATGTGAAGTACAGTGTTTTCTCCTTAAACTTTATGGTTTCTGTCAATATTTCATTTAAAGCAGTTTGCTTACTCCTGCACACAATACATATTATAGTAAGCATGCCATCTGGTAATATCCATTTTAGCTCAGCTGACTGTAAGTAATCTCCTTGGAAACCCAAAATTAGGTCATGGAGACCTATACTTTGTGACCTACGGGCCAAAAACATGATTTTGAGCACCCAGACAGTCAGATGGGGCGCAAATTGTATCCATATAGCATAGAAACCTCCCACCTAAAATTTTGGGAGATCCTAGGCAAATGTCCTTGGAAACCTGAAACTAGGTCACTGTGACCTATATTCTGCGACCTATAGGGAAAAGATAACATATGAGTACCCTGAAATTGTTAGATGGGGACAAATCCTATCTGTGAGGCCTAGAATCTTCTAACACAATTTCCTGGGAGTTTCTTGACAAATCCCCTTGGAAACCTGAAATTAGGTCATGGTGACCTATATTTGATGACCTTCGAGCAGAAAACATAGTTTTTAGCATCCAGACAGTCAGACAGGGCACAGATTGAATCGATAAGGCCTAGAATCCTCCAACATGACATTAAGAGAGTCCTAGGCAAATCTCTTTGGGAACCAGAAATTAGGTCATGGTGACCTATATTTTGTGACCTACAGGCCAAGAACATGATTTCGAGCACCCTGAATGTCAGATGGGGACAAATTGTGTATGTGAAGCCTAGAATCTTCTGATTCAGTATCCTGGGAGATTCAAGGCAAATCTTCTAACACAATTTCCCGGGAGGCTGTAGTGAAATTAGGTCATAGTGACCTACATTTTGTGATCTACAAGACAAAAACTTGATTTTCAGCCTCTTGAATTTCAGATGGGCACAAATCATATCCTTTTGGGCTGGTATCTTCTAATGCAATATCCTGGGAGTTCCTAGGCAAATCTCCTTGGAAACCTGAAATTAGGTCATGGTGACCTACATTTTGTGACCTATACGCTGAAAACAGGATTTTGAGCACCCTGAAAGTCAGGCAGGGCACACCTTGTATTTGTTAGGCCTAGTATCTTGTAATGTAACATTCTGAGATGTCATTGGCAAATGTCTGTGGAAAACTGAAATTAGGTCACCATGACCTATATTTGTGACCTTCAGGAAAAGAAGTCATATTAGCACCCAGACAGTCAGTCAGGGCACATATTGTATCTGCTAGGCCTAGAATCTTCTAATGTAACATTCCGAGATGTCCTTGGCCATTGTCCTTAGTAACTGAAATTAGGTAATCATGCATGATCTATATTTTGCAACCTATCAGAAAAGATGTCATATAAGCAACCAGACAGTCAGGGCACAGGTTGTATCCATTAGGCCTAGAATATTTTAACATAAAATTCAGGGAGGTCCCAGTCAAGTGACCTTGGAAACCTGAAATTAGGTCATGGTGACCTGAATTGTGTGACGTATGGGCTGGAAAATGGTTTGCACACCAAGACAGACAATTAAGGCACAAATTGTATCCATTATCCTAAGACTCTTCTAACATGACATTTAGGGAAATCCTTGGCAATTCTCCATGGAAACCTGAAATTTGATCATGGTGACCTATATTCTGCTAGCTATGGACCAGAAACAAGATTTTAACAATTTTTATTTTCTGTCCATTTTAGCAACACTGTTACAGACAATATATAACATTAAAAAAAACATGAGCACCCAGTCAAAATTAGCTGAGGGTCATGGCCCATGGGCCACTTGTTTTAAACATCCAATCAGCTTTTATTCTGTGTTCATTCTTTCATGTTTCTTCTCCTAGTTTGGGAGATCTGACCTTGTGATATGATAAAGAGACATACGTGCACTGTGTGTATACTCGCATACACAACCATAATCATGTGGGTATAAAAATGTCCAACTGGGGAAAGTCAATCAGGTTGCAGAGATGATCTTGCTCGGAAACTTTAATATTCATCCATAAGGCCAAAAAAATGTTAAAGGTATGGTTCTCAGGCACCACCCGCATCAATTTTAAACCCCCGCATCAAAAATTTTTATTTTGATTATCAATAGAAACTCACCAATTTCAAGCTGCAGCCGCTCAAATATTTCTTTCAAGAAGAAAAAATCATACAGTTTCCTTTGTTTTGTAGTGTTGTTGCTTGTTTAGCAAAATAAATCTACTATTTTAATGCTTTTCCCTTTTCATTTGCCTTTTTTTGGAACATACCAAAAAATTAAAAATAAAAAACCGCCCGTCCGCACTGATTTTTTTTAAAAAAGTGCCTGAGAACCATACCTTTTTTTTATTTTGGCCTAATGACATGAAAATGATATAAGGTGGACCATTATGAAAAATGGTATGCTTATGATGAAAATAGCGATTGTTTGCAAGTGTCTTTGTGATTGAGTTCATCTCTCTGGACTGGATGGTCTGTGTAACTTGGGCCAGTGTTTAGGCATGGCCTGTTCAGGGCTCTGTGGGTGTGGGTGCTGTAGCTAAATTTCCTCAGTCACCAGTGTGGGTAGAACGGTGGCAGCCTCTTGTGGCTTCCTGCTTGGCTTTGCCAGGCATCAAGTCTATTGGCTCCTTCAAAATTCAAAATTAAGCTTAAGGAGCGCGCAGGGCAGGAGTCTTTAAAACAGCAACCTGTAGCTGCTCGATAAAGCTAAATCATCTTCAATCAGTGAAATATTGTAGAAAAGATGGGGAACTGTCATTTGGTATATATCACAAATAGTAACTGATCATGCACATATGGCTGACAATGTTCATAAGGCAAATATGATGATAGGAATTCTAAATTTATAGCATAGAGGTCTGGGCCAGTCTCAGCTGAGGCGCCCTGCAGTGCCAAGCTATAGATGGTCTGTCTTTCCTCAAAGAGCACACACGTTTTGCTCAACAAACATGATAGATATATTCATTTACCCTTAGTTTCATCTGATTGCATTGTGACTTTACATTGAAGTGTGTCAAGGATGATGTTAGGATATGTTACCCGAAATCACATGGCTTTGTGGAACAAAGAACTCTGTTCTGAGATTATCAAAACAGATGTGTTTGTATACTCATCTCACTTGCCATAACAAGTATAAGCATTTAGACTAGTGATTGTTATCACCATCTGAATAACATTTCTAATAGTGCAATGGTAGGTACTGCTATAGTCATAGTGACACCAATGGATTATTTATGATTACTGTCCACTGCTGGTCTTTATGAAAATATTACAGTGAAGCTAAATGACTGGGTGGTTATACCAGCTCCTGTTTTTAGCTCAGCTGACTGTAAGTCATCTGAGCTATAGCGATCACTCTTTGTCCGTCGTCCATCTGGCTGTACAGCCATCTGTCCGTTAACAAGGCACAAATCTTATCCACTGGACCTGGAATCTTCGTACTTTACATCCAGAGTGGTCCATGAAAAATCTCCTTGGAAACCTGGTACTAGGTCTCTGTTACCTATATTCTTCAAGCTATGGGGCTCCAAAGTACCCCCCCCCAATTATAATGAAAAATTTGATACAAAAGCTCAAGTATCTGAACAACTAATGCATTGATCACCATGATTTTTAACATGGATATTGATCATGGAGTGTTTAATCTGTTTCTGCAGACTGGTGGCGCCACCTGTACTTTTCAATTTTTTTACAATTGTTTTTCTCTATTTTGAGACCTTAAAAGATTCCGTCATCTGTTAACAGGGCACAAATTGTAACCGCTGGACATGGAATCTTCTCACTTTACATCCAGAGAGGTCCATGAAAAGTCTTCTTGGAAACCTTGAATTAGGTCTCTGTTACCCATATTCTTCAAGCTATGGGGCTCCCAAGTCCCCCCCCCCCCCAGAACAATGAAAAATTTGATACAAAAGCTCAAGTATCTGAACAACTAATGCATATATCACCATGATTCTTTGCATGGGAACTAATCATGGAGTGTTTTATCAGATTCTGCAGACTTGTGGCGCCATCTGTATTTTTTTTAATTTTTTAACAATTTTTTTCTCTATTTTGAGACCTTCAGAGATGCCTCCATCTGTTAACAGGGCACAAATTGTTAACACTTTACATCCAGATAGGTCCATGAAAAGTCTCCTTGGAAACCTGGAATCAGGTCTCTGGTACCCATATTCTTCAAGCTATGGGCTCCCAAGTACCCCCCGAATAATGAAAAATTTGATACAAAAGCTCAAGTATCTGAACAACTACTGCATTGATCACCATAATTCTTTGCATGGTTATTGATCATGGAGTGTTTCATCATTTTCTGCAGACTGGTGGTGCCACCTGTATATTTTTTCCATTTTTTACTAATTTTTTTATCTATTTTTGAGACCTTAAAAGATGTGGTCATCTGTTAACAGGGCTCAAATCGTTCCAGAGAGGTACATGAAAAGTCTCCATGGAAACCTGAAATTAGATCTCTGTTATCCATATTCTCTGAGCTATTGGGATTATAAGCACCCCCCCCCCCCCCCCCAATCATAATTAAAAATTTGATAACAAAGCAGGACACGAATCATAAACATTGGACCTGGAATCTTCTAACTTAAATCCATGGAGGTCTATGAAAATCTCCTTGGAAACGTGTATTTAGCTAGGTCTCTGTTACCCATACTTTCTGAGCTATGGGGCTTATAAATATAAGCACCCCTCAGAATAATTGAAAATTTGATACCAAATTTTTTTTTTATTTAAATTTGACAAATAGGATCTATTCTGAAAATAAACAAACACAAAGTAAGATGTTAATGTTTCTTATTTTGTATGAGTGCATAAGAGTTCATATGTATTTTTAATGAATTTTAACCTTGGTTTATAATATACCAGCATATGCTTGAACTATTTTATCTTTCCAAGAAAAGATTCAAGTACCAGTCATGATTTGTTTTCACACAATCTTGTTTAAACTGGCACCCAGCCTGCATGGACACGTAATATGACACTGCTGTGTTTAACATATTTTTGGCGTGGCATTATTTGGACTTTGAAGCATACAGTTAACGGTCTGTGTACAGTATGAGATAAAGGGCATTTTATAAACCCAACAGGGAACACTATACAAGTTATTAAAGGTCTGTATACTTAATTATTTCTTTCAGTCAGCCCAATTAAAATATTGTAGATATGTGTTCAGCAATATAATTCATCAGGGACTTTTTGGCAGGAGCCCCAGAACCACAGAGATAAAAAGAGCACGAATATATATATTATGGTTTTAGTGACAATTAATGTAGTATTGGCAACAGTAACACAAGGCTGTTACAAATTGGTTTTTTTCTGTATACTGCAGCAACCAGTGGTTGGAACCGGTTGTAAAATCAAATTCATTGATTGAAAGTAAAAACCACTGATGATCAAATATTAATTTATATTATTCATACCATCTATATAACTGAGAAATATGCTGTATAGAATTATTAATTACTAAAATATTGACTTGATTTCATTCAGTCTTATGCACAAAGGTTGAGGTTGATCGGGTTGTTGACATTAATTATTCTTTGCACAAGGTTAAATTTTATGCTATTTTCAGTTTTGTGCCCTGTGTCTTTTCTTATATCTGACAGAATAAGAATATTTTATCAGGATAACATGACTTCTTTTGATGTGCATATATAATCATTTGTGAATGATAAAATGCAATTGATTTAATTGACTAGGAAAGAAAATGACCTTGCAATCATTGACATAATCATTAAAGGTGCCCATTCACCTGCCTTATGGAAAAGAATAAATGTGATTTCTGGCTTTCTCTGTGTTATATATAAATGATCTAAGGGTAATTTTGATTGAGAAAAGTTGTTAGAAGGCCTTTGTGAAGGATGTATTAACTTGTTTATCAACTAAAGGTTTGTAAACACAGTAATGTTGGCAAACAGGAAAAACATGTAACCTAAGGTGGTATATATATATATATATATATATATATGTAAGAAAGGTCACTTGTTGCAAAATGCCATTTATCAAGCTCTGGCTTATCTGACTTGCTGTCAGATGCCCTTGCTGAATTTGTTCTATTCAAATGGGCCTCCACATTTTATAAACACATGAATATAAACCTAACAAGCAGCCTTTGTGCATTGATATCCATGTTTTCTGGCATATTTTTATAAAAGCTCCAAGTGATTACCTGTATTTTATGAAAGTCAGATAGGTTATTGGGGCCCCCGTAAATTGCACACCCCTAGCAACAACCCAATACAAAATCAGTTGGAGTATAGGTGGAGTATACTATAAACATGTTTTCTAGTTGTTTCATTCTGTTTTTAGACCATAATAAGACCATTGTTCTGATTGTTGCATATGGAGTGAAATCACAAGTCTGTACAATATGAAATACTCCGTAGACCTGAAAATTAATGGATATGCTTTAATGAAATGGACTGTGATCTACAGAGGGGAGGCCTTTCTAGGAAATAAAAAGTGTTCAGTAGTCAAATGGATAGTATTATCTAATAGGCTTGATTGTTTTTATTGGGAACATCATTAATAGATGTCCTGAAGATATATGTGCTATCAGCTTATACATGGATCCTGTTTAAGTTCAGTCACAGGGTCATTTATTTGGTTACAATAAAAGTTTGAGTAAAATTCACCTAAAAATGGAACACTTGAGACCTAGGGCTTGATCAATGTATCAGCTTGTCACTATTAAACAATATCTGTATTAGGGCTCCATTTAAAAACTGTGCCCTATTGTGATCACTGTGTCAGTCTTTACTTCTGTACATCCATCCATCCATCCATCCATCCATTGGTGATGCTTTCTTTTGCACATATGGTATCTCAACGAGAAAACAGTTGATCTTTCTGATATTCACAGGGATGATTGGAACCTTTGAGGGCTCCAGACCTATTGCATTACTGACCTGTTGAAATTCCAGTAAGGCTGCCAGAGCACAATCAGTTCTTTCACATGGGATATATCAACAAGAACATGTTAGCTCTTTCTCATATTCACAGGGATCATTGGGGCCTATGAGGGCTCAAGACATGTCAAATTACACACCTGCATAAAAATCCAATGTGGCAGGCCAGACCACAATCGGAAATTTTCTTTCGCAAACATTTTTCACAAACAGATTACCCTTGATCTTTTTCAAATTCACAGAGATGATTGTGGTCTATGAGCTTAACAATATATCAAAAGTTTACAAAAATTGGACCCCAGGAGAATTGTTATTTTCAAAATGGTGTCCAAAATGGCCTGCCAAGTCTTTTAAATGGCCATAAACCATTCATTTTTCATCATAGAGTTGTGATTATGGTATGTACTATCAGGTTCTTGGGGTTCATAAATCCACTGGAACCAATAAAAACATCTTTCAATATTTATACAACTGACAAATCCAGGATTGCGTCCAAAGTGGCCACCAAATCCTTAAAAATGGCCATAATAATTTATTTTTTATCACAAAATAGTATATTTTGGTATCTACTTCCCGGTTAACAGGGTCCAGAAATCCACGGGAACAAATAAAATCATCTTTTGGTATTCACTGACAAATCCTAGATAGTGTCTCAAATGGCCACCAAGTCCTTGAAATGGCCATAAATCATTTATTTTTTTCCCAATCACTGGCATCTTAGTAGGCTATCAAGTCCGTCTTTTCCGTCTATATGTGCATCATAGTGTTATGGAGTAAGAAAGGGTATATTTATGACTTGACATATATTTAAAGGAATATTTCAATATTTAAGATCTAAAATTATTCAGAAACAATGAAGGCCAATTATGGTTACAGTCTCCCTTAGCAAAATGAAAAGTTTGCCGCTGCTTTGCTGCAACCGTGCTGCAAAGCAGCAGAAACCAAAATAGGCTGCAAGAAGAGTGTGCAGGAAGGCTGCAGCTAGCTGCATGCTTCCCGCTGCCTTGCAAAGGCTGCAGGAAAGTGTGCAGCAAATCTGAATTGTGTGCTGGAAGGTTGCAGGAGGGTCGCGGCTAGCCGCAGTCCTATAGAGTATTTTAATACTGTGTGCAGGAAGGCTGCGGGAGGGTTGCGGCTAGCCGCAGTCTCACAGAGTTAACTGGATGCTGTGCGCAGGAAGGCTGCGGGAGGATTGCGGCTAGCCGCAGTCTCATAGAGTTAACTGGATGCTGTGCGCAGGAAGGCTGCGGGAGGGTTGCGGCTAGCCGCAGTCTCATAGAGTCAACTGGATGCTGTGCGCAGGAAGGCTGCAGGATGGTTGCGGCTAGCCGCAGTCTTTTACAGTTTTATTTGCCCTACTTTTCCTGTCTTACCCTGCTGTGATTGGCTAAACTGATTTTGGAGGGAAAAGCAGCCATTTTTGCAAAATTAGGAAAAGACAGTGCTTTGTTAGCTCTTCTAAAAATATGAAGATCTGTGCCAAATAGCTCAAGTAAGAGTAATATTCAACAGATCCAGCATGTTCAGAGGACTTATTGGATTAATTAGAACATACAATCAGTTGATGGGAGGAACAGTGAGAGGGTGTTATGTTACTACCACCAGTAAGTTTGAACTACATATTTGTACCCTAAGGGCTGCCGCAGCAAGCATTGATAAAGGGCTGCCCAGCACTGATAAGATTGATTTTTCCTCAAGTAATTTTATACACAGAAAGTGTAGTATTAAATTTAATTTTGTGTAAAAGTAAAAACTAAGATAATTGGTGGGATTGAAAGATGTATTCAAGCTGGAAGGCAGATATATCAAAGGCAGCATGAATAAAATTCTGTGGTTAACGTGTATATCATGCATTTACTGAACTCCAATGCATTTTGAGTTTTATTGATTTGAATATGAAACAGTAACTTTAAATAAGGTTTTGTTTTCATCTTCACACAAATTTTAAAATACTTAGGCTAAGCTTCATTTAAAGTTGATTTGCTAAATTCTGTTTGACGTATGTCTATAGATGTCACCCTAAGTAAATGGGAAATTCCTAACAATATTGAAGTAACCCACTGTCACTTTGTGGTTCATGTTTCTAGTCCTTGGCCTGACAATAAACTCACCCAGAACTTTTATTCAGCTATGTAGCTACACAACTTCATGCAGGATTCGTGTGACTGTGTAGTGTGTACTCTGATTCATATTCATCAAGGTGTAATTTCTAACAAAGCTTGATTAAGTTTGGTTTATATTTAAAAGCCATTATGGATTAAGGTTTAATTGTATGTGCAAATTAAATGGAGTTTCATGAGAGCTTGTTCTGTTGAGTACCTGCATTTATATTTGGAGCAGAGACAGTCACTGACTAATGACATGGCATGTCTGCTTGTAAACAATAACTGAGCCCACGTGCTGTTGTTTATACATATCATGGCTAGCTGCTATCTAATTGGCCCCTGCTGCGGGAAAGTGTGCGAGAAGGCTGCGGGAAAGTGTGCGAGAAGGCTGCGGGAAAGTGTGCGAGAAGCTGCAGGAAGTGTTCGAGAAGGCTGCAGGAAAGTGTGCGAGAAGGCTGCGGGAAAGTGTGCAAGGCTGCAGGAAGTGTGCGAGAAGGCTGCGGGAAAGTGTGCGAGAAGGCTGCAGGAAAGTGTGCGAGAAGCTGCAGGAAGTGTGCAAGGCGTCAGGAAGTGTGCGAGAAGGCTGCGGGAAAGTGTGCGAGAAGGCTGCGGGAAAGTGTGCGAGAAGCTGCAGGAAGTGTGCAAGGCTGCAGAAAGTGTGCGGGAAGGCTGCAGGAAAGTGTGCAAGAAGGCTGCGGGAAAGTGTGCGAGAAGCTGCAGGAAGTGAGTGAGGCTGCAGGAAGTGTGCGAGAAGGCTGCGGGAAAGTGTGCAAGAAGGCTGCAGGAAAAGGGCTGCGGGAAAAGGGCTGCGGGAAGAGTGCGAGAAAGGCTGCGGGAAGTGTGCGAGAAAGGCTGCGGGAAGGCTGCAGGAAAGGGCTGCGGGAAGGCTGCAGGAAAAGGGCTGCGGGAACACTGGTTGCAGCAAGCCTGCAGCAAGGTTGCCGCAAACTAATTTGCATGGCAATTTGTGACCTTGCTGCAAGGTTGCTGCAAAGCTGCAGCAAGTTTGCAGCAACTATGCGCGGCAAGCTCGTTTTTTGCTAAGGGAGCTGTTCCGATATTCAGACAGAGCCAAAGAATTATTAATGTTCATCAGACAACCAAGTATCTAATGGTAATTCAACATGTTTGTAGAGCCTAAATGTACTCTCACAAATTAGCTCTAAATTGGTTTCTATGATGAGGCAGGCAGATTATGTTTATACGAGTTTGGAAATAGCACTGTAGGTCAGACTATAACTGGATGTATATGTCAGGTCTGACTTGGGATTTTCCATAGAACTTTTGTCCAATCAGATCTCACAAAAGTTAGGAAGAACACTTACACCTCTGATGTAATTGTGACCTACTTTGGGTCATCCAATAAGGTTTAGCTTTCATGACGAAATGCAGAAATATGGATATGTACGTCTCATATGTCACATGACAATTCTGTAACAAAACCATCTGTAGTGCGCGCTTTGAGAGAGACTGGGCGGCTCTCTCTCAGAGTGAGAGAGGGACAGTCACTTGCCAGGCCGGCAGGCCTTGGCAGAGATTATCCCAGACCTCTTGCTATTGAATAAAGACTTCTATCATCAAACTGGTCTTGGAACATTGTCTGCCACGCGCATCAGCACCCGTATGTGATACAGGTGGGGACATCCCGAAGCCCACCTCTGTATCAATAGTTATATGTTGTGGGTCAGTAGCCCTGTTTTACATCTGCATGGACAGCTGTTCAGTGCTTTGGGACTTGTCACATGGCATAGTTGTTGTTATATTATCTTGGTGACTTCAAAGAGTAAGTCCTTCAAACTTTAACACATAATTTATTCTGTTGAACATAACACTACAGCTTCACAGTTGAACAATAAGGATACTGGTCCCTGTTGACATTTTGGCTCAAATTCCGGCTGAACATCACAGATTCACAGATACTTAACAGAACATCACAATCATAGGAGGCAGCTCTTGGATCACATCAAAGGTCATTACTTCTGCTGATGGAAGTCCATAACTTACTTAAATATTCTTCCAAGGTTGCAGCCAGTTACATCTTAGTGTGCCACATGTCCGCCGTGTCCTACAAGGGTGGACAGAGATGCACAGGGTGCACACCTCTGTCTCCTATCTCTCTCTCTCTCTCTCTGCCCTATCACCCGATTACCAATCCTTATAAACATATTGAACTGCATGTTCATGATTTCTTTGATAACTAATCAACAAGAATGCTTGGATTCAATCCAATAGCATAAGTGTGAACATCTTTTAGTCTGACTGGCACCAAATACGAGGGTGTGATTTTCTTCTTAAGATCCATTGCCTTTACCTAACTGCTAATTAGTTCTAATCTAAGTGTCATCCTCCTTGAACATTCTTTGGCCTTCATTGAATTGCTAATTATACTTACAGGTAATTAACCATATAGAGACAGATTCAAAATTACAAACATCTAATGTACACTTTCTAACATTTACCAACAAGGAATGAACTGGTTATAACACCTCTGTCACAGACTCCTCTGTATTCCATGAGTACTGCTACTTCGGAGGTTTTCCTCTTTTAGGCTTCCAACATGCATTATTGGTGACCTTTTTGATTAATTTCAAATTAGGGGCGATTTCAATGATGACGATATTGGCAAATCAATTATTTGAAAGCATTCCTTGGTCCGTCCTTGCTTTCTTTTGCCTCATCTGAGTTCAAGATAGAACTGTTGCTTGGGAATTCTCCATACAGATGAGGTCATATCCAGAAAAGCTGAGCTTTTAAATTTGTAATCCCTGCCCCTGTGATGCAAGCCAAGATCCTATAAGATTTGACAAATGAAATGCCTCCCACCAATTAGCAGTCTGATGTGCTGCTCTTGTTATAAAATAGTGCAGGGAATATGGTGGTATCCTTGAAATCTTGTGGCATGACCTCTTTCTCACAGATACCGCACAGAATGTTACGTTAAATTGCAGATCATATTGCGCTGGTAGCTTTCATAACTTCCTGTAGTATGGGAAAGGGCAAGTGTATCGATGGTAAGTTACTAATGGATCTGATCCAATTTCTCTGCAATGAAAAGTCTATAAATGAGTTCATGAAAGTGTTGAAATTTTTCTCATTGATGATACTCTTCACTTTTGATGGTGCATGCAGTTTGTATATAGGAGGTAATGGCACTTGTTTGCAAGTTCCATATACTGCTTTGATGGAGCTGAAGGAAATCTAGAGGTTTCAGCATGGTGATAGACTTAGTCAAATTTCTGCTCTAACCATGCTTACTTGGTGCTTCACTGTGCTGCTTGGGCCTGACTCTCATATATGGGCCTGATTCTTCAGCTCTTGAAAACAGTTCTTTTGTATAAGTGAAAGACATTCTGCAATCAGTGAAGGCCTTTGTTCATTTTCAAACAGATATTCATGGTTAACTCTTTTGGGAATCAATTCTTGGCTCTTTCCCCTTAACCAGAATTCTGAACTTGTTTCTGTTTTGTTAAACAGAGTTCTGTGGGAGGTCAACATGTTATCAAAGCTATTAGCAAAGTGGTTAAGAAGATATGAATGTTTCAGTTCATCAATATTGAATATTAAATAGGACCGGGTTGTTTCCTTGTTGACAGTGTAGTGTGCACGGTGTAGGGATCTGTCTGAGCAGGCGGTGGTGTATCTAAAACTCGGCTGCATGCACAGCCCTGGTGTTCATGGGTATTGTGTATCGCATCCTCAGCTGATGGCTTTGTAGATAAAGTGGTACTGTTTTGATCTCAGATGCTTCCACTTTATTTTGTATTTGTCTGATTATTTGAAAGGTAGTTTGTGATAGTCAGGTTGTTTCCTACAGAGATTAAAACAGACCTTTATCTAGACAAATATACTTATGCCATGTGGCAACAGGCATGCCCCTCTTATTCTGAATTCAGTACCGACCCTGGACAAACAATGACTTTCAAGATCTCCATAGGTGGATGCTGTCGAGATTTGGCAATCGGGCTCTCTTGCATGGCAAAAAAAGGTAGCAGTGTTTCATCATGATCAGCTGCTCATTGATTGGAATTTGTGAACTAATAGCTGGTAGAAATATTGGTTTAATGGCTACTGATTCCTCATGAATCTTCCTCATAAACAAAGTTCATCACCAAATTTTATACAAATATTGGTCACATGAGTCGAATTTTAAATTGTGGTATTGGTGGTGCCACCTGCATCAGCCTTATTTGTCCGGGAGTCATCAGTCATCAGTACATTAATTTTTTAGGAAAAGAAGGAGCTAGCATCCCGAAATCTATGTGAACATCAGTCACATATCAAATGTTATGAGACTGAGCTATTTGTGGGGCCATGTGCATCAACTTACATTTTGTGGGGAAATAATTCTTCTCCGAAATCATTAACCAAATTTTTATCTATTTCAAAGAAATTATCCCAGAGATGAGGTCTTACATGTTTGTACAAATGATTTGGGTCTTATGAGTTTTGGCTGAGTTACAGGAATTTAAACTTATTCATTTGGCCAAGTAAGCATATAAACACAAAATCTCAGAAATGACAGTAGCGAGCATAACCAGGTTTTTTTGCAAAAGTTGTTAACATGAATCATATTTGAAAGTGAGTTTTTTTCAGGCCACTTACATCAACCAGTTTTTAAGCTCAGCACATATAAGTCAAAAATAATTTTAGCCTAGCTCTATTAGCTTTTACATTAAAAATGTTTAATGATGAAACTGTCTTGCTGAATGGTTGAATTTTTCAGAAGAAATAGCCTACGGTAGCATTCTTTCAAATGAATGAGAAAGATTAAATTTTGGTGTAGATCTAGAGTACTAGAAAGCTGAAGTTGGTCTTATAAATAAGTCTATATCAAACTTAGGACTGCAATATTTTTTTTCTGCAAAACTGTTGTTTCAAATTCTGTAACATTGCACAAAAGTGATTCTTAATTGGCCTTTGTTTAAATTGACTTAAATAATTTTGACTGAATTATTGGACCTATAACAAAGAAAGGACTGAGAGATACTTTGGTAAACAAAGCTATTAGATGTAATTGTAGTAACAGACTAGGAAAGGCTGTACAGGCAACATAAATAATTGGTTTCCATATCCAGCTTATATATTAGATAAATAAATGAATAAAATAAATCTGTATTCAGATTTTGCTTTCAGTAGGCATCTATTTTCATTGTGAACATTTTTAATTAAACATATTATGAGAATATCAGCATGAAAAAAGCATTGAAGCCAATTGCAGTATGTGTAAACAGATTAAGCAACATGCCAAGATTTTGTCTGTATCTATTTACAGCTTTAGCAGATTGCCATCTGTTCCAGATTAAACAACGGGTCAAGAGTTCAGTCAGTGCAGCCAGGAACAGGTCAAGAGTTCACTGTGCAGTAGCTACCCCTAGCTCTTAGCCACAATTAAATTAGGGTCTTTGCTTCCATCACTCATTACTCTCTACTTGCATGATCCTCCTGTGACCCAAACTGAATTAATTGCTCTCAGACCTGTACCTCCACAGAACAATGGGCCATTGTAATAATATGATGGTCCACAACATAATGTCCTCACATCAGATCCTATAGGTGTAAGATCTCAGAACTGTCAATGAGTTTGTGTAAGCACAGTTTCAGGTTTTCCTTAATGTCTTATAAACAATCCTTTAGGGTTTATAGACCCTTTGACATGTACATATTCTGAAAGCTGAGAATGTGCTCTAAATATTGGTATTGAAGAAAGTTTTAGGGTTCTGAAACTAGTTTTAATTGTATCCGCCAAAACGAAGTTTTGCAGATACTATGCTTTTGACCAGGTTCCGCCGCGGCGGTAGCGTTTGTTTCTGGAGAACTCCTCTGAGACTACTGGATTGATTTTTCCTAAACTTACACCAATTATCAGGTCACATGTGAACTGGTGCCTGACCAATTGGCCTTGACCTCTGACCTTTCCTCTCTGCCCAGCGTCCGTTTGTGCATCTGTTTCCACACATAAACCCACATATCTCAGGAACCGTTTGACAGATCAGGAAAAGAATTTTGTACAAATGTAGCCCTTGGATAGCTTTATAACATACACAAAAAATGGGGGCAACACCTGCAACAATTTGCACAGTGTCCATCTGTTCGTCTGCCTTGGGTTAAATCACTCATATCTCTGCAGTGGTTTGATTAATTCACTTTAAAAACTTAAAAATCTTAAAAAATCTTCTTTTCCAAAAAATGTCCAGTCAAATTGTCCAGTATTTCACAGAAATGATCTCTGGACCAATCTTTCTCAAGTTTGTTTGAATGGTTCCAGTTCGGAGATTTTTGGCCGAGTTACAGGAGGTTGAACTTTGTTAACTGTGCAAAAAAGCATATTAAAATTTAAATCTCAGAAACGACTGTAGCTATCATAACAAAATTTTGTGCCAATGTTGGTCACATTAGTTATATCTTAAATTGAGGTATTGGTGGCGCCACCTGCATCGGCCTTTTTTGTACAGGGTCATCAGTGCCTGCATGTATCACACTGACGGCTACAAAAAACTTCTTCTCTGAAACCATATGGCCAAAATGTTTAATATCGCACAGAAATGATCCTAGGGTAGTGCTTTCTGAGGTTCGTTCAAATGGTCTCTTTTCAGAGACTTTTGGCTAAGTTATTGGAAGCTGAATTTAGTCATATGCCATAACAGCCCATTTTAGCTCAGTGGCTACAAAGATCTTCTCCTCAAAAACCACTGGGCCAAAATCTTAAATCTCACACATTAATTATCCTCAAATGTTGATAATTCAAGTCTGTACAAATGGTTTTGGTTCAGTGCTTTTTGGCTGAGTTACGGGAAGCTGAACTTAGCCAGTTTGCTGTATTGTCCTTTATGAGTTATAAACCTGCGAAACGTTTTTCGACTGATGCCACTGAAGCCAGTTTGTTTTATATATTACAAGAATGATTCCTACAATAATTCTTATAATAATTGTCATTAATGGTTCGACATGAATGATTTTTGGCTGAATTATGGAGATTGAATTGAGTCATTTTACCATATATGTCAGCTGTGTGATGCTGTAACATCTAGCCTGGCACCAGTTTATCAGCATCTTTTACATCATGCCACTAGACTTTTAGATTTCAGGTTATCTTTGGTAATTACTTTTGCACAGTGTATGTGCCTTTTTATTTCTACAGAGGAATTTGATATATCAGCCTGAAATTGGGCATATTTATACATATCGAATAGTTTTGTCTTATACAAGACTGGTGGTGCCACCTACAGTAATTTTTCCACAGTGTGTGTCCCTGCTTATTTCTCAGGAGGGGTGTGATATATCAGTCTGAAATTCAGCATATGTATATATCTCTGATAGCTTTGTTTTATACAAGACTGGTGGTGCCAGCTACAATCATTTTTGTTTTGTGTGCACCCATGCCAGAATTTCATCAGTGATGTTTGTGTAATTGTTTCTTATTCAAAATGTTTAGTACTTGTATTGTTCATATACATGAGAAGTAATGGTCCAGCATTGAAGCATTATACCTTGTGTATTTCCCAATGCACAGGTTCGCATTAGGCCTGTCGGCCTTGTTATAAGTTAAACTAGTTTAGGGAAATCCTAACATTGTATAGAATTTTTTTAGCTCTCAGAATATATACATGTATGTCAAGTGGTCCCAGAGCTGCAATTTAGTTAATATTAAGGAAACACTGAAATAATTTGAAAGCAGAATCAAGAGACAAACATTTAGGTTTATTGCAGTAAACATGTACCTGTTGCTTATGTAAATATATGAACTACTTATGATATATGCTACACATGAGAAACCCCATATATCAGCCAAGGTTTTTCTGTTCATTTAAACTGTGTATATTATATATTGTTTTGGTAATAAATTCAGTGGAACATGTCTTAGAGACTATCTGTCTAATAAGACCATCTCTCTGTTAAGACCACCCTTGAGTGAACCAAAAACATTCACATTTTCTATATCTGACCAGTCAGGTAAGACCACCGGTTAATTAAGACCTTTTTCGTGTAGTCCACAGGTGGTCTTAACACAGAGTTTCATTCTGTATGCAAAAGTTGAGAGTAGAGAATATTTCTGTCATTTATAAGTTTTATGCTGACCTTGTAGGGTTACCCATATGTATTAATTAATAGACATGACAAATATATAATATATTTAAAAGCAGCAGGGCGTTCTTTATTTCTTCAGCTATACATGTCATCAGAGTCTCCCATTCTGAGAATTCTGACATATACCTCCTGTTTACTTCCTGGTTGATGGGTCGTTAGACTCACTGTGAACACCTGTGTACGGACTTTAGACCCAGCTTTATCCAACCCACTTAGCAGTTTACTGTAGGCACTCAGACCATGATAAGACATTACACCGACAAGGTAAAAATTAATTTTTAGTTTACTCACATGACAACAGCAGAATAACGCTGGCTTTATATAGTTAACTGCTGTTTAAAGTTTTAGCATTGTACCTGTCTCACCTTAGGTCACTTAGTATAGGTAAACCTTGTGAAAACTTTGTGGTTTACCTGTGATTTATTTACCTGTTATATTGTTTGGATATTTGTTATGGCAAGTGGTGAGGAATACACTGAACTTGTCACAGGTAATTATTCTTTTTTCCACCATTGGATGAATGTGTTATGACAGGTAAGTGTATACAGTATATGTTCAGTAGCAGGTATATCGGTTGAGGTAAACAAGGCGGGGGTTGGGGCAGATCCCTGATTTTGAAAAGGGAGGGTCCAACCCTGGAAGAGTATCTTATACAGTAACAGCTAACAATAATAAAGTATTTTTGTCCAGAAGAAGGGATAGGAGGGATTCCAGCCAGGAAATATTGGTATGAAACCCTTAAAAAAGGTTGTGACAGCTCAAAAAGGAAGTATCCAGACCCCCTGGACCTCCGTCCTTCACTTTGAATCCACTACTGTATGGTTTTTATTTTGATATGACGGTTCATAAGTTCCTATCAGTAAGCTAAGTAGACATAGTAACAATTCCATATTACACATTTTAGACAATTTTTATGACTGACTGTCTTGATTTTGCTTCATTGCTTCATTTAACAAACAATATAATGCATTGCAGGGGCGTCAATTCAGAGGGGGATGGTGGGGGGGGGGGGGGGGGGTATATATCCCTACCATTTTTAAGTAAGGGTGGGATGGTATTTATATCTATACTGGTGTAGAATTGACATTTACTTGAAAATTAATACCTTATTTTTTTTACCTTATACTTAATTGTAATAATTTTGAAATAAGTCACACAGACAATAAAAGTATATATAAAGTTGTCCCAACTTTTGATTACTGACCCTCACCTGCGAGTCATCCCCCAACCCTTGTAGATAAATTGACGCAACTGTTTTTTAGGTAAATTGGGGTGTATATAACAGGGAGGGGTCTGTGATAGAGAAGGGTTTGTAATAGGCCGGGGTCTGTAATAGGAAGATCCTGCAATATGGTGATGTCTGTAATTGGCTTGAGCCTGTCATAGAGAGGTGCCTGTACTAGAGGGCAGCTGTCTGTAATTGGGAGGTGCCTGTCAGGGAAGGTTTTACTTGTAATATCTTAAATTATAGTATGTACCAAAGTAGGTACATATAACATTACTTGATTGAAGTGTAGGGGTCAATAGTAATTGTGGCTTTGTTCAGTGTAAAAGATCATTTCACATGAAAAAGAAAAGTTTTTTTTTATATTTGAACATTTGTCATTAAAGCTACTGAAAATCTTTGTCAGGGTGAAATAATGTTTTATTTCATGTAGCAAATAACCAGGAATAGGCATTCTAGATAACATGGTATACTGGTACATGCATGAATATTTACTGGTCCCTGGTGGCTAATTTATATGCAGATAGTCAACAAATGTTACAGTAGGCTTTATTGACAAGTTCAATTTTTGTTGGCTTTACTGTATGGTTTGTATTGTGTTTTAAGGTTCACTGGTTGTTGTTTACTCATTAACAACCTCTCCCTTCTTCAGATTTTTTTTTAGTGAGGGATAGGCATATATTCATGCCTGGTAAGATAAATAACTTGTAAATAACTCAAGGTCATTAGGAACCTTTATCGCTTTCAAAATGTTTACGATTCTGCTGTTAAATTTCCCAAGGCTCAGGGCTTACAAACTGAAAAAGAATGACCAAAATTACAAGCTTCAATTTGTATTATGTCACTGTCAGTTATAAAATGTGCTATATTGTGTGGCAGTGTGTGCTAGGCCTGTGTATTATGATGGCCCTAAGAAAGGATTCAATTATAGATTATTTATCTTTGATTTAATTCTTACTTAAGTAGTACATTTCAGACTTTTTAAAAATTAAAAGTAGTTTTAGCAAAATGCATGTTAGTAAATGCCAGTAAATAAAGAAAAATGTAGCTCTCCCTTGATTTGTCACTGCCATATATTTCTATGCAAATGGAATGCTGTACGAAAATGCAAACATTCAAAGTAGATTAAGGGCACATACACGGTAAAGAACTTCATCACCACAAACTGCCCTGTCAGATTTCAGAGCTCACAGAGGACTTCAAGAATCAGGATTTTACATGCAAAAAATTATTATAATCAAAATGAATTGATTCACAGGTTAATAATCAATTACAATTTTAATCAAGGGCTTGCAATTCAATGCATTGATTCTTCAATGTATTGTTACACACCTGTGTGTGTGCTTTATAAACAACAATCTCAAGATGCCCAAGGAGGAAATTTTTTTTTATTGAAAACAAAATTTGTGACTTAATTTAGTCAGAGCATAAAATATCAGAGTCACATTTAAAATCATTGAATATTAATCTTGTTATATGAATGTCTTGAGAGTCTGTGGATTTAGGGTTGGGTGATTTGTAATGGTTTCAGTTTTTATTATACTGCACAAGACAAGCATTATCTATCTGTCTATCTTTTAAGATCTCCTACTTCTTTAATTTTAATCAAATTTATTTATAAACATTTCTTTTGTAATAAAGCTTAATTCTTTTGTATTTTTACACATACACCTCACTAGGGTTTTATTTTGTATATTATTAACTTAGAACAATTAACATCATCATGTTATTATGAAGTTAATAAACTGAGCAATAAAGTATCACTTCACTCATAATATACTACCAGCTACCAAAATGGCATCATTTTATGATATGAATGGCATAAAAAGTTCCTACAAACCTGATGAAAAAACATAAAACAATAACTGTGCATTAGGTGGTTTGGTGGTTGACTACTTAATTAATTAACCGGGCCTCTCGAACCCCTTCACTAGAAAAGAAAGCTTAACTAGCAAGACACTTTAGTCCACTTTTATGTGTATCCTGTAACATACCACCTATTAAGAGCATTCTACTTTCAGAACAAGATTAATTAACCCAGGAGACACACTTTTTGATGAACTAGTAATTACCCAAATTTTCTTCAAACCACCTTTCCCCAAGCCCCAAAGTAAGGTGTCATTTTGAACAAAAAATATTTGGCCTATCCAGGATTCGAACCAATATCGGTGGTGCACACTTGTGAGACAGTTCGGTACGCTTTTAAGTGCACCCTGAAACAATACACATATACCTGGCTGCCAAGTTACATCAGGGCTTGACATTACCTTTTGAAATCACTTGCCCACTCAGGCAAGTAACAAAAATTATTGTTCTATCTTTGGATTTGTTTACAGTCCTTTAAATTTTTAATTAAATATTTTTTATGAAATGCAATATCTATTTCTAATGAACATGCAAGCTGAGAATAAAAGGTTCAGTCTATGGGATTCCTCACTTAATTAGAGTTATGTGCCTTCTAGGTTTATTTTGTGATTTTCTTCTAAAATCTAAATGTACAAAGAACCTTTGTCAAATTTCAGATTCCATTCCTATATGGGCAGGGGATTAGGTCAAATGAACATTTAAGTAAAAGGGGCCTGTTCTGATATCTTACATGTATTAAGTAAATTAAGACAATCTCTCAAACCTTTCATAAAAATAGTTAGGTGAAAATACAGATCCCACAGTGAAGAAGCTTCCTGTATTGTTTATATCCACACATTTATAACTTAAGTTGTGACGGCTGGCCAAAATGACAGCCCATCATAATCGAAACACATCCAGGGAGGATATTTGGCAGCAAATATAGGGAATCAAGAATTGCAAATGCCTAACATGCTCTTACCAAAGACCGCTAGTGACACTGCAATCAAGCACGTACCTCTGATCAATTGATTTCCTGTTTGTCAACATGGGAACCTGTACAGTGTTCAGTATCTAACAGCTCAATGTAGGTAAACACCCTCATACACATGTCACAGGGGTGTTATCAAAACCTTGCTTAGCACGAATTAACTACAGGTCATTAAAGGGGCCCAGTCACCTATAAAGCATGTTAAATTATCACCAAAAAATGGCTTCTTCCCTTTTAAATAAATTGGTTCCTGCCAACATATTGCCTTGATTCCGTTTGCTTACTTCTGTAAACAATGTTTAAAACAGTGGACTGGGCGCAATCACAGGTGTCAACATAAACAAAGTGGATGGGACTCTGTGCATTGCAGAGCCACAACACCTACAAATCATTAGATGCCCTGACTGACTTGACCACAAAGATGTAACACATGTTCCTGCTGGTGTTCATCAGTGTTGTGGCTCAGAATCAGACCTCCGGTCACACAGCTTTGTTATGATAAGCAGACACACGCGGAATGTGTTTACAAATACCAAGAGCCATAATAAGATGTTAAACAGCCATATGCGAGGTACTGAGACCGTGTGCTGGGATGGTTTTGCTAAGAAACTATTGTATAAAGTAAAATTGAACTGACAGTATGAAAGAATAGGCATAACATTGCTCCTGATTATGTCCCTTTAATAGAGTATGCCAGAAATCACAAATTCTACAAGTAGATGGCTTTAAAAAAGGATACATAATACAAATAGCATCAAATTTGATTTGGATAAGAGAATCATTTCTACTGGCATCCGATAGTATTTTGGTTATTAATTCCTGCGGGGGAGGTCTGGTTTTTATCATTATATCTTTGGATTTATAACTCCAGTAGCTGCCAAGTGAAGTACCTATTTACTTCCTTCATAGAAACAGCTTTTTTTTCAATTTCCCCATTCACCAAATAAATCAACACAGAGTTCATGCATATTTTGTGGTCTGGTCATTTATAGGAAAAAAAGGAACATCAGCTGTTATAACCTGTTGATTGTCAATTTATTTATTAGCTCAAACATTTATATATCAATTAATCATGTATTGGATGACACAAAAGTACTATTGGGTTTAATTCTTTATGTACTGGTGCCATTGATTAGCTCAGCTGACTATAAGTCATCTGAGCTATAGTTGTGGTCCTTTGTCCATCAGCTGTCCGTCTGTCCGTTAAACTGGCATGTTTTGAAACCATTGGACCTACAAATCTGAAATTCAGCATACCATTAGATGTCCCCAAAATCTCCTACCACACTGAAAATTGGGTCAATAGGACTTCGTTCCTTCAAGATTTTAAGGAAAAACCTCCGTTTTCCATTAAAAACCCACTGTTACACTTCAAGACTGCCTAAAATCAATACCACTGACATGATATTGATCTTTTTTAATATATCAGTGCCTCTATATATTTCCTATGTACATACTAGAAATTAGTTCAATATGTTTAAAATCTTGAAGTTACAGGCACGAACATAATGCAGTTTTTTAAAATTCAGGAAATATATTTTTTTCCCTTAACTTGAGAATTGCTGAAGCTAGAGACTTTTTTTTCAGGTATGTAACTGTATTTAATCAAGATTCAATTGTGTACCAAAAATTAGATCTGAACTTTTCAAATTTTTTTAAGTTATTAGCATTAATATGAAATCATTACCTTAAATGTTGCCCAGATTTGACCATGGCACATTTTGTTCCTGTAACTGCTGTGGATTCAATTTTCACAGCATGATTTCAGCAGCATTTGATCTGTTAACATCTGAAATTTGAAACCAGTTGATCAAAAACTGTAGATTTTTTTCAAGTTTTTCAAGCACCATGTAAAGTATTGTTTAGATCAAGCAAATGTTACGCAGTTTGCTAGAGTTCAGCTCCCCAGCTTCCCAGGCCAGCTCTCAGCTCCCAAAATTTGGCATACAGTTAGATGTCCACCAAATATCCCCTACCATACCAAAAGTTTGGTCACTAGGACTTCATTCTTTCAAGATATTGGGGAAAAAATTCAATTTTTTCCATTAAAAACCCATTGTTACACTTCAAGACTGCCTAATATCAAAACCACTGATCTGACTTTGATCATATATAATATACATGTTCTCATATACACTTTGTATGCACATGGCTAGAAATGATGTCAGTATTGCGTAATTGTTTTAATTAAGTTATGGGCCCAAACATAATGCACTTAAAAAAAAAAAAAAAATCAAGAAATATATTTACTCCCTTAACATGAGAAATGCTGAAGGTAGAGATTTTTTGTCAGGGATATAACATTATTAAATCAAGATTCAATTGTATACCCCAAATTAGATCTGAATTTTGTCAACTTTTTAATTTATTAGGATAAAAATAAAATCAGTACCCTAAATTTTTCACAACTTTGAACATGGCACTTTTTTTTCTTGTGATTACTGTTGGTTAAATTTTCACAGGATGTAAACATACATTTTTGATTGTTTAAATCTGAAATTTAAAAATAATAGCTTGAAAATTGGGCTCTTTATTGAATTTTTTCTCTAGGCTCTATTGTAGTCACTTGCTTTGTCCAGGTGCAGGAAACTCACTCCTGGTCACTGTAAGTCAGCTGTGCCAGGGTTCCTGATTTGTAACAGTCACTGGGGGAGAACCCCTGCTGTGATAGGTGTACAGTTACAATTATTCTCATATCCCCCCCCCCCCCCCCCCCAGCCCTCCCCACTAAGTGGTGTGCAGTAATTGTAATTGTTTGCACTGTATTTCCTTAATTGTAATACAGTTTCCACTGCACTGTACAAAACTTGCCTCGAAAAGTAATTCAAGGAGTAATCCAGAAGATGCAAATGTTGTGTCAATGTAGCATTTATAAAGGAATCAATTTTCTTTGAAATGATTTAAAAAAAATTAAAATATAATTTAACCCACCCGTATGCATAATTTTATAAAATATGTAGCAAATTATGGATAAATGAAGGCACAATTTAAAATTATGAAATTTTTAATCAATTATTATTTAAAGATATTTATTGTTTTGCATATTTTAAATATTTATTTTTGTGATAAAATATAAATCTATATATGACGTGATGTTGTCTGATTGAGTTCAATAATGATGCAATTTAACAATTATGAATAAACTTTTATATTCAGATATATATATATATATATATAGTTATATCGGAAATGTATAGAAATATAAACTTAAAATTTAAAAAATGATGTGGTAATAAAATGAGGAACTAATACAAACATTTGTTCATTATTTTCCTGCCTCAGCAGAACTGGAGATCAGGCTTTGTTTGCCCTGTATGTATATATAGATGTGTTGGTAATCCCCCCCCCCCCCCACCCCCATTCCCACTCACTCCCCCTGCTTCCACTGATTCCTTTGCACCTGTGCACTGTGACATTTTTTTTATTGCAAATGTGTAAAATTTATTCAATTTTTAAAAAATAATTGGATTAGAAAAAATCTAATTGAAACATATTCTTGCCTCAGGAAAATGGAACATAAAGTGATCAGCTCTGTCTGTGCATCATCTCTCTGTTATCAATAAATATATATTTATTATGAAATTTTCATATAAGCATTGTTGAAATAACTTTCATATGTTGTATTTGTATGGTTTTAAGCTATAAAGGTCTGAAATTTGAAAGCAACTTATATTTTCAGTTGAGTAATATTGCATATGTTAAACTTTAATCCCATTATTCAACCCCCCACCCCTCCCTGACCACCACCTCAAAGTCACTGCATCTGTGGACAGGGGATTTAGTGTTATTTCAACTGTTTACATATTATAAAATAAAAAGTACATACATATATATATATATATATATATATATATATATATATATATATATATATATATATATATATATGTATATTATAAAAAAACAGGTCCAGTTGAGCAAATGTGTAAACTACTGAACTATCAACAATTTATCAAAAAGCCAACCAATGATCATGGTAATAATATACATCTTATGGTCACAAACTGCTCACATGCTACAATTTTAACATTAGGAAATACATGGTTTGGTTATAAAACATCATTTGAAACAATTTCTTCCTCATCAATACAAACATTAATGTCAACAAGCCATGGATATTATAACCTTTGCCTCTTAGACTTTATCTCCATTTGATATTATTTTAGATTTTTACCTTTAAGGTCAACTTCATCTGAGCACAGTGACCCATGGGTCCCTTGTTTTTATTGTCCCCCGCTTCCTTGGAAGGTTTGTCTGTCTGTCTGTCTGTCATGTTTTTTGTTTCCATGTGATATCTTTCCTAAATATTATCCAATTTCATTCAAATTTGGGTCAGTGAATGCTCTCATGCATACCTTGGATGGGACTGGTTTTGGTGTGTCTGTCTGATAAGATAAAAATAATAGGATCTTTTATTGTTGATATGATGAATCAGCACATTTAATTTCACTAGCAGGGGACATGAATTCCTCGAAATGGCTTGTTAAAATGAAAAATGTGCACACAAGTTATCATTTATTGTGAGTGAAACTTACCCGCTTGCCACAGCCTTCCCATTGGAAAGAGAGTGCTCAATATGGGTGGGGGCCAACTGTGAAAAATCTCACCGCCCTGACTGAGATAAGGTCTCACTATCTCCCGACTTTGAGTCCTGTGTTCTACCCCTGAGCCACAAAAGCCAGTATTAAGAATCACATCCAGAACAATTGTTAGTTTTATGAAAGACCAGAAAAAATAACTGGGTCATCATGTCATATAAGTTTTCTGTGATAATTAGTGTTTTTATTTATTCAGTAACATATTAGGGGTTGACTGTATTGTACAGTATGATTAGGTAATCACAATGTAAATAAATGTGTAAGAACCATATATTTTGATAAAAAAAAATTTCCTCGAATAATTTAACCCCAAAAAAATAATTATAATTCAATTGTGATTAATAAACAAATGAAATGAAGATAAGATGTAATGACAAAATATAAATGTGCTTTCGGTATATGATTATATATGCATCTAATCATAAATCAATATTTTTTTGTGAAATTCACAAACAGAAATTTCTTATTTATCACATGTTAAGTAAGTGTGTTTATAAAGCATGTATGCATTTATTGGATTAATATGAATGTCAGGACAAGACATGAAGTGTATTTATAAATGGTGAAGGGATGACCTAGCTGCCACTAAAGTAACTAATGCATTGATACTGAAAGAAGTATTGAGATGAGAAGTGTTCAAATAAACTGCCACTGGGAAAGAAACAGGAAGGTGGAGGTGTGAGAAAGAGGTCAACACAGGGAACAGTGGTGTGGATATAGCTATGTTATCAGTTGATAGGAAAAGATTTGTTATCATTCTCATGGTAAAACTATGTGATTGGAAAAGCTATGTTATAACATGAAGAGAAAAGCTGTATATGTTATCACTAGATGGGAAAAGGTGTATTATGACTTGCTGTTGTATCACTTGATTGGGAAAAGCTATATTATCCCTTGATGGGAAAATTAAGCTATGTTATTTGTTATCATGTGATGGGAAATGCCAAGTGATTACTAGGAAAAGCTGTGTTATCACTTGATAAGAAAAGCTGTGTTATCACTTGATGGGAAAAGCTAAATTATCATTTGTTAAGAAAAGCTTTGTTATCACTTGATGGGATAAACTGTGTTTTCACTTTAGGGGCAAAGATATTTTATCACTTGATGGGAAAAGCTGTGTTATCACTTGATGGGAAAAGATTTTTATCACTGGATTGGAAAAGCTGTGTTATCACTTGATCAGAAAAGCTGTGTTTTTCCCTTGATCGGAAAAGCTATGTTATCACTGTACGGGGAAAGCTATGTCATCATGTGATAACTAGGAAAAGCTGTGCCATCACTTGATGGGAAAAGGTTGCTCATATTGTGATGGGAAAATTAAGTAATCATTGATGGAAAAAGCTATGTTAATATCACTTGAAGGGAAAAGCTATCAGTATTATCACTTGATGGGAAAAGCTGTGCTATCACTTGATTCGATAAGCTGTGTTATCATTTGATGGGAAAAGCTATTTATCACTTGATGGGAAAAGCCATGTTATCACTTGATGGGAATTGCTTCATTGTCATGAGATGGGAAAAGCTATACAAATATATATATATATATATATATATATATGTCAGAGAAGAGATTGAAATCCAGGCGGATTTTAAATTCGCCTAGACAAGATTGCGATTGTGATCTCGCCTAGGCGAGATTGCAATTGTGATCTCGGCTCGACAGATTTTAAACTCGCCTAGACGAGATCACAATCGCAATCTCACCTAGCAAGATTAAAATCCATCATGGAGCAGGCCACGATTTTAATCTCGCCTAGGCGAGATTAAAATCTGTCTGGTGTCATCCAGGCGAGTTTAAAATCTGCCTAGGCGAGATTAAAATAGTGATCTGATCTAATTTCCTAATATATTAAGCATCGTAATTGACATATGAAAGATGTTTTCAGTCGGATTTTCAATATTTTAACACTGAATGGTTATATATAGTTTAAAGGTAATATATTTATTAATATTAACAGAATATTATAGTATTAATGTAATAATTAACTTTTTTACAGTAATGTAATAATTATTCATGTGATAATTAACATTAATTTTGGAAACAGAATTATGAAATAGATATTTGATTATTATTTGAACCTTTGATGTGTTTCATGTGGTCTACAGCATCCTTATCATACCAATTATTTGCTAAACATTAATTAATCTTTATTTTTTTTCTCCAGTTTTCTTAACAACCTTGGGATTGTAAATATCACTAATAATTTTTACAAAAAAATAATTTGTAATTGTATTTAAATATATGGCAATTAGAGAGTAACAAGAGGTATATTGAAGCACACTTATGAGATATTATGAAGAGCAAATCTGGGGGAAAAAGTCATCCAGTTGCATATTGAATCAATCATAGATAGATAGATAGATAGACAGATAGATAGATTAGTTTAGATAGCTATTATTTCACTATTTAATGAGTATATTACACATTAACATAAACAATCATCCTATTTGATAATTCTTACCGGACAAACAGAACAAATTAGTTGGTTGATCTAGTTCAAATGTTTCTTTTCACCCAGGTATTCAACACTCAACAGTCAAAACATGTACACTTATGGTACAAAATATGCAGGGTATCAGTATTTATGATGGACTTTGATACACTATCCTTTTTTTTGGTAATTAAACATCATATGAGAAAAGGTAAAAGTTGATACACAGACGTATATATGTGAATATTTCTTTGTCTTATTTAGTCTTTTCTTCTAATGTATATAATAATCTTCTGATCTTTTTTTTTTTGTGAGGCATTTTGTGAAGCTTCAGTATTTATGTAGACTGTGTTACAAGATAACTGCCTTTTTTTGGACAGTATTATATCATATCAGAAAAAATATGATTTCTAGATTCATAGAGTAATAGATCATTTATGCATGTGAACATGCATTGAATTATATTGATAAAAAATAAATGAGCTATGTTCCTTTTGTCTTTTTAAAATACTACATTACTAATATTACTAATACCAGTTTCCCTTCAAATTAATATTGACAACAAAATTATTATGTAAATAATCAGCAGCAGCCCACATCATATATCATTTGAATATGCCATATACAATACCAATGTAAGTTTTTTTATTACATAGTTTATAAATAAAAAAATATAAAATAAAAAAATTAATGTTAATTATTACATAAATATTATAATATTCTGTAAATAATATTAAATATATATTACTTGTGAACTATACATAACCATATTAATAAAAAATATATAATATAAAATATTCCATTTCCTAAATTAATGTTAATTATTTAATTAATAATATAATCTGTAAATATTAATTAATATATTACTTGTGAACTATACGTAACCATTCAGTGTTAAAATATTGAAAATCTGACTGAAAACATCTTTCATAAGTCAATTACAATGCATTATTTATTGGGAAATTAGATCAGATCACTATTTTAATCTCGCCTAGGCAAATTTTAAACTCGCCCAAGTGATATCAGGCAGATTTTAAACTCGCCTGGATGACACTAGACAGATTTTAAACTCGCCTAGGCGAGATTAAAATCATGGCCTGCTCCATGATGGATTTTAATCTCGCCTAGGCGAGATTGCGATTGTGATCTGGTCTAGGCGAGTTTAAAATCCGTCTAGCCGAGATCACAATTGCAATCTCGCCTAGGTGAGATTACAATTGCAATCTCGTCTAGGCGAATTTAAAATCTGCCTGGATTTCAATCTCGTCTCTGACATATATATATATATATATATATATATATGTTGTGACTTAATGGGAAATGGTATATTATTAAATGATTTGAATTTAAAGCTATGTTATCTATTGATAAGAAAAACCTAGCTGTGTTATCACTTTATGAGAAAAGCTATTTTATTTCTTGGTTGGGAAAGCTATGTGAATACTTCATGGGTAAGACTTTTATTATTATATCATTTGGTGTGAAATGTTGTTATGGGAAGGAATATTCATGTTATAATTTATGTCTGGAATGTAATGTTAGTGCATTATGTTGCAATGGTAATTAAATTTACAATTATAATAGTGGTTTATTGTAATTTGTTTATATAACCACAAATTATGCCAAATTACTGAATGATCAAAAGATAATAAACCCACTGATAAGCAGGCCTGTAAAGTACCGTGGTTTAATTAAACTGGTTTTATGTACCAAACCTTTGTTTGATTATATCACAGTTGTGCCCTGAGTCAGTGTCCTTGAACCTGATAACAGATGCAGGATTATTAATATAACTGTACTTAACACTTGCTTATCTAATATATTGATATTATCATGGGGGAAGACCAAATTTACAGTGAAATATAGTTGTGTCAAACACATGCAAGTCAAATAGCCTGTTGTTTTGAAATTATAGACTGTAGATTCATGCAAAATTAAATTATTTATACATTTTCCTTTTGTAAAGCATCAAAAGTAGAATGACAACAGATTTATATTAGAAATCACAGATCATCTTTTATATTATCTTCAAGTAATGAACAAGAATTGCAGATATTAATGGTTCATATGAGAATAGCTATAGGCTCTGTGTAGTTTACTGTATGAATGGTAACCTGGTGAGAATTTGGACCTTTCTAGAACACTGGAAAAGTTAAAGTAAAAATTATAACTCTGTCAATACTGTGATTGCATGGTTTCATATTCATGTGGTTAAAATTTCATGATTTTCACTGTTTCAGTGTTTAGCCAGGGTTCCATTTTCACAATCTCACATTACAAAAAACCTACACATAACCACTAGTATATGTATTACTTATATTAAATAACTGTGCAAGATCTTAGAAAATTCACAGGGACCCTTGTGGAAATTGTTATTAATTAATAGCAGTTAGTTTGAAAGATCTGGATGATATTATTCATAATAGCAACCTATGAATATACAAGAAATATTGTCATTCATTAAATTAATCTTTTACCTTTTAATTTGCTTTCAATGCTGGGACCTATTATTCAGGATAATTCCTCATACGCGAATATTGCGAATTTGAAATCCTAATGAACAAAAGGCCAACCACGTACAGTATGCAAAGCAAACCACAATGTAGGCTTCCATATTTAATCTTATTATGTCATCAGTAACTTTGATGGCAATGCTTTTATAAACTGACCATGTGACATTCAACCAGCAATATACTGTGGTTTTACTTTTTGTTCGTGAGGGTTTTAATTTCGCGATATTCGTGAATCGGAAATAATCGCGAAAATGACACCCTCGGGAATAATTGGCCAATTGAGTATGTCCTTCTTATTAAATGTAGCCAATACTTGTATGGGAATAGGTTAGAACGGTGAGAAATCTTAACATAAATTACATCCATGCAGGTAAAGGGAAAACATTCCCTTAAATTTGAACTAAAGAACCTGTGCTGTGTATATGAGAAGAATATCACAAGCTCATGAAGTATTCTCAATTTATAATACACACAGGAATGGCTTTACGAAATTTTGATATAGGTTCTGATGAGATCATGAAAATGAGACCCTTGCGAAACATCAAAAATGGAGAAAACGCGAAATTTCAGCCTCGCCTTGAAGCCATGGCCACAGTATATCTGCTATTAACTTGCCTGAATTGAGTTGATTACGGATGATGAATTCTTAAACATAAACTTATTTCATTTAAATTTGGTAGATTTCCTGTTCCTATGATTATATATATAGTTTGAAAAAGATAGCTTGAACAACATTGTCTGTCCATTGATCTTTAAGTCTGTCAACCAAAATTTGATACACACCAGCCAAACGAGACTTCTGTGATATACCCTACATTTAAAAGCAACAAAATATGTACACTCCTTGTATGGATGTTATACACTGAAATGATAACAGATCTCAATGTGTTTTAACGGCTGCTTTGTATATCACAGTTTTCTGGGTTACACCACCAGGATGGGCACAGAGCAAAGCATTGTAGTCAGACCAATGAGACTGTGGTATCACATTGTGCATCCAGCTCCAAATTTTAAACTCAGAACACCCGCTCTCAGGCTGTTTCTTGGCCCTGTGCCAGAACCGATGTAATTAGACCAACAAGCGCAGATTTTGCATGTTAATATTTGGAATATATAATTAGTCGGGATTTATTGGAAAGATTGGAAAATTTCCCCTCTTAGGACACGCTGAGCATTATTCCTGTCAGTTCAAGTCCAAAAATATGTATCAATGAGGTATAGCCACAAGGATTTGGTCGACCATGGTAAAGAAATTCAAATGCACTCAGGGAGTAATAAAACATAGTTAATCTTGCATATAATTAGCTATTACAACCCAGCTGAGTAAGTAGTAGGGGCTTGGACAGCTGAGTAGTAAAACGCATGGACTTCCGTGCTGGTGACCTG
The DNA here is from genome assembly GCA_026874595.1 of Sipunculus nudus. Lineage (NCBI taxonomy): Eukaryota > Metazoa > Annelida > Sipuncula > Golfingiida > Sipunculidae > Sipunculus > Sipunculus nudus. The sequence continues at coordinate 54,576,004 of CM049306.1, forward strand.
GGTTCAATTCCCAGTATGGCTATGAGAGTGGGTTGTAGTGGCCTGTCCGAGGTCATAGGTTTTCTCTGGGTTCTCAGGTTTCCTCCACCCTACAGACTACTGAGCACCAACATCCGAGCCATATAGTGCCTAGTATTAGTTATTATAACTAGTTGAACAATCCATGTAAAATAAATAAAGTTTATAGTAATGATAATTGGGCTGGTAAGCCTACTTGAGGCATGATACAATCAATATTGAGGAATGCATCACAGAGGTCTTGCATCATGTGGTATTTATATTGTGGTAAACAGTCCACAATCTTTACATTAGGCTACACATGATGAATTAACACAAGAAAATACATGTGAACTCACAACCCAAACTGAAAACTCCATCTCTATTATAATGATCGAGTAATTTCATGTATTTCATACAAGTTGGCTGCCTCCAGCAACCATGAAAGTAGTGCCTGTATTTATTCATTCAGAAATTCAACAAACATGCGGAGCTGTTTACCAATATGCTAAATGAAAACAGAACTTTTCTTGCTTATGTTTGGTGTTGCTAGAAAGTATAATAAAAAAGCCAGCGATTAGTCTGGTTTATGTCAAATGACAGTGTATCTGAAGGCCATTAGGCGTTATCATTTGCATCGTCATAAACCTAATATTGTGTTCCTCGCTGAAGGCGGTAAATGCACTTTGACAGCCAGTAAGTTGGTCCTATACTCTCTTATGTCAGAGGGCTGGAGTGGCATATAACTAAATATATATGCTTCTTCACAAATATATTTTAGCTTACACCAGCACAGGTATTATTTACTTGAATATTTTACTTATAGATGCCAAGGCAGGGGATACAGTTCCATGACTTTGCTGTACTTGTATATTTTCTGTTTTAGAACCAGAGAGACCTCCTCCAAGATCAGCCAGACCCCTCAGTAACTTTGGTTCAAATGCTTGTGAGTATATTCCTAGATTTTGTCATAGTTGAGTCATTTTACTAAATAATTTAATTAATTTGAGTAAATTATGGTGGTAATTTTACTAAATCATTTCAATAAGTATTTACTAGTTGTATACCAATAATTTTGATTTGTGAAATCCAGGTTTTTAAGCATATACTCAAAATGGCAGCATCCAATAGCGGTTATAAGAAACTTAGAGAAAAACACCTGTCAGGGTTTGATAAGGGAGTGGGGATGTGACATGAAAGTACTCTGAGGATTGCAACGAGCTTAGAATCTATTTACAAAGAGAGTTTGGTGGTAAAGAGACATGTGCGCACGTCTGCAAAGTTTGGAGCAGGATATCATGTTTTTGGACCAAGCCCAAATCCTCAAATTACAGTAGGACTAAGCAGATTTGACGGGCTTAAATAATATGGGTTTTCTCTTCTAAATTAGGATTTTGGAGGGTTATTATTTTCTATATTTTGTGGTCTTCATTATGCATTAGATGAACAGAAAAGCAAAATATTTTTAAATATCAGATTTTAAGTAAAATTGGTAAAATAGATGGTATTTGGTATAAGGATGCTGTAGAGAATACAGGAAATATCTATCATCTTAAAAATCATTTTAAGATTGAAATAATATTTGGTTAAAATTTGCATTGATTTTTGCTAATTCATTATATGTTAATGAAGGCAGCTCACTGTCCTTTAAATATCCTTGATCTAATCTCCAAACATTTATGCCAGAATTATTGTCTGTAATATATTTTGATGTAATACCTTGCCTATAACATAAATGTTCTCTTTTCAGCTAACATGATGCCTGTAAGACCTGCAAGGCGAGAGCCCCCTATGGTGAGTTCACATGTACATGTCACATATGTACAGTGTTTTATCATCTTGTATCATTTACCTTTTACCTTCACCATGGGGCAAAGGTTATGTTTCTGCCATTGTTGGTTTGTTTGTCTTTAAGCAACATTACTGTAGATCTCCTTTTTATTGCCACAGCCATACAAAGGATCTTGAATTCGAAAATCTGGACTTTTAGCGAACCTGTGAGGTTATGAGATGGTGCGGCCTCATCCAATGTGCATCGTCTGTGTGCGTCTAGTGGCTTCTTTATGTTAACTCGTACTATCTGGAAAACTGCAGGAGCTAGCTTCACCAAATTTTATGCAAAAAAACAGTCACCTAGAAAACTTTAACAGATTTTGTATATTTTTTTTTTGCTATCTGCATTTACTTAGATTTTATGGGAAAAAAGAGTAAATAACCTTTAAAGGTCGGAGGGCCATTGAAGTATTTATTCAGTACCACGTCGCGCACTGTTGGTTTTTAGGTCACGTAGATAGGATCCTGGTACGGCCTGGATGGAGGCTCTTTAGGTTAAAAGGTCAACAGTATCTGGTTCTGACTGGTCATTCTATTTTATTGCTGATTGGCTGATATTCACCCCCTCTCTCTGCTAGTGCTTTACTGCGCATGTACAAAACCCTAATCGTTACCCCAGTGCTGCGTCACTGGTCACTCAGCTCCTGGCTTCCAGCAGAACCAGTCGCTAGATTTTTATATTTTCCATCACCTCCCATCCTCCACCCATTGTGTGTATATACATTATTAATTTGTACTTGTTGTAATAAGCCTCCTTAATGCTGAGCCATTTTAGAATTACCCCATCACTTTTATCACATGTGCTTTGTCCACTTTGTATATATGTTTATATGTTGTGATGTAGTTAATTTGGCAGTGCTCCTCTTAAAGCTGTTTGAATTGTTGTATGTTATGGCATCAGCATCCAGGCCATCAAACCAAGGACTCTACAGGTGTATAAAGACTTTTTATTCTCAGCCTGGATTGCAGACTTGTGTTATGGCACTGCCAAGTATTTTTTATATTTCTTAGGTCATTTTAATAAATGACATTATAGACAACATTGGTCTCTTTGTTTACATAGCAGTGCGTGTGTGTGTGGCTGGATAAAAACCTTTAAAAATCTTCTTCTCTGAAACCATCCAGCCAAACTGTCCAATATTTCACAGAAATAATCTCAGAAACAATCTCTCAATTTCAAATGGTTCGAGTTCGGTGATTTTTGGCAGAGTTACAGATCATTGAATTTAGTCATCTGTCCAAAAAACATACTTAATTTACAATCTCAGAAAGGGCTGGAGCTGTCATCACCAAATTTTATGCCCATGTTGGTCACATGAGTCATATCTGAAATTGAGGTATTGATGGCGCCACCTGCATCAGCCTTTTTTGTAGGGGGGTAATCAGTGCCTGTGTCATTCTGAGGACTTCTCTGAAACTTCTCTGAAATCATATGGCCAAATAAAGTCCGGCAGCCAAAGGCCATTTTTTATGGTTAACCTTGTTTTTTTGGTCTTAAGGTTTTTTTCTTTTTGGATTTTGATTGCCCACGTATCAGGTGTGAAAAATATGTTGGTTGGCCCTCTGTCAGCCTTGGGCAATTTTTGCTAATTAGCATAAAACAAAATGGCCACCAAAATAATCCGAAAATAGCAAAAATGCCATAATTACCTGTACATTTGATAAAAAGGGTCATCCTATACATGTATTCTGGGGTATTGTGACCCAGATAATTCATTTTTGGAATTATTTTAGTCATTATGATCACCATTTTCTATGTATTTTTTCTCCCTTTAAAAAAAAAGTGTAAATTTACTGAACACATGATTTGGTTAGTACATATGTTCCAAAGCATTCTGCATATCGATGGTAAAAAATTAAACTAATTAAACACTCCGGTATAGATAAGATGAAATGATAAAAATGTTCTGGAAAACAGCTGTTATACATTATAAAATAATATGCCTTCTGGTAACGTATGTGTTTGCATATGATTATGATTATGGCGGGGTCGAAAAGCATTTCAGACAGCTGGGTCATACCTGAAGCCCCCCCCCCTTCCCTTCTCCATGACTTTCATCCAGTCTATACATATCTTGTCAAAGGTTATCTAACTGGGGACTTCCATATGTTGCGGCTAACATTCACAGACTCAGGATGTATATTTTTTATTTTACTTCCCTTACTTCCCTGGTTTGTTATTTGTTTGCTCTGTGTATATCAGCATCTTCAGTATATATTTTGTAGAGGAATAGTGTGATAAACAGGAAACAATCCTTTAAATTTACAAGACGATCCTGGTCACCACCATGAGATTTCTCTATCCCAACCGGGGCCCATGGTAATTTTTTTCGGCGCCAACCATGGGGTTTCTTTTACTGCGAAACACATTTCTATAGAAAACCAGCAAAGTTTGATGAAAATCCTGACAGAATCTGTGGTATTTAACTACTTTCTATTTTTTTATGATACAAGGGTAATGTTTCTGTCCGGCTTAGATCACAGATATGCTCCAACCTCTTCAAAAGCTTTTGTAAAAGTATATAGTGGCACTGTGCCACCAGTACATAGATAAATATCTTTTGACAGTAAATGAGAAAAAAATGCCTCTGGGTATGGTAGGAACACGGCTACACAACTCAGACAGGTGCACATGGATCACAGAATCAACCAGTATAGTCTCAAACTGACTGACATGCACTCGGCCCTCAATGATTTAGCTGAAGCATGTATGATCTTCTGCGGACTTCCTGACAAAAAATTTCATATGAAATTATTTCTTGACCAATTCCAGAATCGACAGCAGGATAGACTAAAGGTTTCAAGTCCAAGAACTTGAAGTGCAAAAGATAAACCGATAGCCAACTATCCCTTGTAATTAGAGCCCCCTCCCCAATATGACCATTTATATACATATAATGCATTCCAAGGTTATCATCTTATTTCATGGGAAATGTAGCTTAGTCTTCCTTGTGCATAAATAAATGAATTATTAAATGCATATAAGTAATTAATTAGCGATTTTTTAGCAATAGGCTGTCACGGCAAATCATTTTGTTGCCTGCATTGGTAAGTCTCTTAGATACAATTATAAATCCCTGAATTTGCGATATCATCTCACAGTACAAAATTTGACATTACTAATTACGTTACCTATTTCTATAATATGTGCCAGCTTAATATACATTTAATTGCATTAAACCTTCGTGTTTTCTGTGTCCATACATGGGAATACATCTATATGTTGCAGATTTGCGTTCATGCATTTTTAGCTCAGCTGACTATAAGTCATCTGAGCTATAGTCATGGTCCATTGTCCATCGTCCGTCCGTCTGTCCGTCCATTGTGCCGTCCGTCCGTTGTGCCATCCGTCCGTCTGTCCGTCTGTCTGCCCGTCTGGATGTCCGTCCGTAAGACTGGCACGTTTCGACACCATTGGACCTACGAATATGAATTTCGGCATACAGTTAGATGTCTCCATAATCTCCTACCATGCCCAAAATTGGGTCAATAGGACTTTGTTCCTTTGAGATATTAAGGAAAAACCTCAATTTTTTATTAGAAATCTATTTTCACACTTCAGGACTGCCTAATATCAAAACCACTCATCTGGTTTTCTTCATATTTACCATAAATATTCCTCTATATAGTTCCTATGTACATGCCAGATATTAAGTCAGTATTATATAATTTTAAAAAGTTATGGGCCCAAACATAATGGACTTTCTAAAAAAATCAGGAAGATATTTGGTCACTTAAGACCAAAAGTGTTAAAGGTAGGGACTTTTTTCCAGTAATACAACTTTAATTAATCAAAATTTAATTGTATACCAAAAATTAGATCAAAATTTGTTAAATTTTTTTAAATATTGGCAAAAATATAAAATTGGTACCTTAAATTTTGCCCAACTTTGGCCACGGCACGTTTTTTTCGTGTAAGTACTGTGGATTTAATTTTCACACCATGTATACATAAGGATTTAATCTGTTAAAATCTGAAATTTGAAAATAAAAACTGCAAAATTAGGCTAGTTATTGAATTTTTTTGGAGGCTCTTGTTGTATTCCCTTACATTGTCAAGCAGTCCACTTTGATGACTGTAGGTCATTCAGTGCACATCTCTATGCTCCCCAGGCTGTTGACATAATTTAGATGTCCCCAAAATCTCCTACCATTCCGAAAAAATTGGGTCATTAGGACTTTGTTCCTTCGAGATATTAAGGAAAAAAAACTCTGTTTTCCATAAAAAAAAGCCATTGTTACACTTCAAGGCTGCCTAATATCAAAACCACTGATCTGTTTTTGATCGTATTTAGTATTCACATTCTTTTATACATTTTCTATGAACATACCAAAAATTAGGTCAGTATTGGGTATTATTTTGAAGTTATGGGCCAAAACATAATGCAATTTTTTAAAACATCAGGAAATATATTTACTCACCTAACATGAGGATTGCTGAACCTAGAGACTTTTTTTCAGGAATATAACTTTATTTAATCAAGATTCAATTGTTTACCCAAAATTAGATCTGAATTTTGCAAATTTTTCAAGTTATTAGCATAAATAAAAAATCAATACCTTAAATTTTGTCCAACTTTGGCACTGTTGATTTAATTTTCCCAGCATATATGCATAAGGATTTAATCTTTTAAAATCTGAACTTTCAAAAGAAATTGATTGGAATGAATAGCTTTTATTCATGTTTTCATACAACATGTCAAGTGTTGTTTACATCTAGCCCACCTAGTAGTACAGCCTTCACTTGCATTATGTAACCCACCCCAGGCAGCTTACCTTGGCCCAGCTTGGCCACTACTAGAAGGCTTCCCCTCTGCCCTGCACTCATCCCCCCCCCCCCCCCAGCTGGTGCATAAACTAGATGAATGTTATAATTTTTCTGTATTTTATTTTATTCTTGGACATGCCACATTTTAGATTTTGTATTGAACCACCAGGATTAAAGTATACATTTAATTTTGTCAACAAAGTGGTGAATTGCTGTGAAAGTGTGGATGTTCATGAGATAAGTAATTCCTTACTTCAGAAGAGTAAAAACTTCACCAGGTGTGAAATTGACTATTAATTCCAGTAATTAATTAAAACTGGGATAGTAATTAGCACAATGATATTGTTTGTCCCTCATTCAACCAACAGTGTGTATACTTTATTTGAAAAGATGTTTTATTTTATCAAATTTACTTTTATTTTATTTTGGTGAATAAAATTAGTGATTCTAGGAATATTCTTGTAGATGCCATGTTGTGGCATTATTTTCTTTTAAAATCAGTTTAAACATTTGTAATTAAAAATAATAAAATATATGTGTATGCTTAATATGACCCAATGTTTTTTACTCTGTATATATTATGATTGCAACTTTTGCAACAATTCTAATATTTTAACTTATATTTTCAGGTTTTTTAATTAAAAATTATAAATCTGTAAATAAAAAAATGATTCAGATAAAAACTTCTTAATGGAAAAAGTGGATCTGCTTAAAAAAATAGGATTATATATAAACTTAAATGCATTATTCTCTTGAAAGTGAAATAAAGGTATTAGTCCATTCTGTCCACTTGCCTGTCCATCTGTAAATTTTCATATGCAACACAGTATCTCAAAACTTTTACTGTTTTTCTTTATGACAGTCTTGTCAGAGTATTAGTTTGCAATCATATATTTAGAACTTTACTATAACCAAGTAGGAGGGCCCCTTTCCTCTTAGCTTTTCATATTCTTATATAAATGAAAAACATTACAATAGAATATTTCTACAACCACCTTCATGCTGCCCTCACTTTTCCCTTCTCCGAACCCCATCCCAAAGTCAGCCTCAGTAAGCAAGAACAAGATGAATCAGATATATTCATACTTTAATATTTTGTATAACTATTCGTCCATAGGTACCTATGTACATGCCAGAAATTATGTCAATATTGTGTAATATGTAGACATAGTGGGCATCACAATAATGTACCTTGTCAAGACTAAAGAGATATTGTGTCATACAGTCACATATTCATAAATCACTTCATCAGCATAGTTAATCATAACATCATATCTGTCAAATTGAACGCTTGCAGACTACCATACACTTTAGATCCTTCAACAAATAGCCTTATCATCATTCTACTACTGCTTATTACTGCTGTCATTGCATTCATATTTGCTCAAATATATCACAATTTTCAACCCATCCTAAATAAATAAAAATAAACCACTTTATTTGACTCTATTAATCCATCAGTCAGGTAATTTCATTTATCATTTACTCACATATTACATTACATTCCTTTATAATAGCCCAACATGTACATGATATTCATAAGCTTTATCGACTCAGTATAGTATCACAGTGGAGAAACATTTATAGTCCAATCACGATCAGCTGAGCGCCGTGACCCATGGGTCCCTTGTTTAAGTTTAAAGTTTCAGAAAGACATTTTTTCTTCAATTTTATGCATAACATTGACGACAAAATTTTGGGGGGGGGGGGAGGGGAGGGGAGTTCATAAAACTCTTACGCATTGCCATCATCATTTATATAACATGAATTTTGGTGCTGAAAGTTTCAGGTGTTCCTGAAATATTTGATAACAGAAATGACGACAGAAGCATGTGTTTATTCATATCAGTTGTTATATGTTGCTGTTCACTAAATTTGCATGTTTCCATAATACCATTTAAAAAGTTCAATTAAATTTATGCTCATTTGGGTCACATTTCTCTAAAAAGCTGTTAATTTTAATACAAAACCTAAAGTAATAGTCTTTTCTGGTTAAGCTACAGAAAGTGGGGAAATGAGTTCGGCTTGCACAGGCAATTCAATATAATTGGTGATCACATAGCCGACAAATTATCCATATTAATATGATGCTGATGGCTATATGATGCTGATGGAAGCTTGAAGCAGTATATCTGAGAACGTTGCAATATATGTGATATGACTTGGCATAGTACATGCAAACACATATAACTGTTACATTTGCAATCGAACAAAGATGAATTTCTGTAAAGGTGCCATTTTGATTTAATTGGACTCAAATTACATTCATTTAATCCCCCTGAAACTAAATAAATTCTCATCTAAGTTGTAAATATCAGGCCTCGTCGTGACACAAGAGGATAAATAAACAAATGTGTGGATAATGGCAGCTTCACTTTTATTGTTTCATTATGGAGGCCATACATCGGTAACAAAAAAGGATACTGATATAGACAGAGCAAACAAATAACAAACCAGGGAAGTAAAATATTAAAATATACATTCTAAGTCTGTGAATATTAGCGGCCACATATGGTAGTCCACAGTTAGATAACCTTTGTCAAAATATGTAAAGACTGCATGAAAGTCATGGAGAATCGGGAGGGGGGAGGGGCTTCAAGTATGACTCGGCTGTCTGTAATCCTTTTTGACCCTGCTATAATCATATATATATGCATGTGACAGCTTTGTCCGTTCGTATGTCCACCCTTCATAATACCCTCTACTAAAACTTAAATAATCTTTTATCATGCAAGTACCTTTAATATTATATGCAAACACATACATCTGTTACAATTGCCACAAATAAAGATGAATTTCTGTAAGGGTGCCATTTTGATTTAAATAGACCCAAATTATGCTCATGTAATCTCTCTCCAACTTTTAGTAAAAACTCACCCAAGTTGTAAATATTGGGCCTCGTCATAACTCAGGGGGGGGGGTATAACTGTTTGGATAACTACAGTTTCGCTCTTATTGTGTCATTATGAAGGTCATACATAGGTCACAAAACAGCATATTATTTTTATAATGAATAACAGCTGTTTTCCAGAACGTTTGATCATCTCATCTTTATCCATACTTGAGTGATAAGTTAGTTTAATTTATTACCATCAATCTGCAGAATGGTTTGGAACAAACGTACTTACCAAATCATGTGTTCAGTATGTCTACAGTTTTTTTTTTCAAATGGGAGAAAAATATATTGAAAATAGTGATCCTTATGACTAAAACAATACCAAAAATGAATTCTCTGGGTTATTATACCCCATAATATATGTATTGGATGACCCTCTTTGTCAAATATAAAGGTAATTATGGCATTTTTGCTAATTTTGCTTTATTTTGGTGGCTATTTTGTTTTATGCTAATTAGCCAAAATTGCCCAAGGCTGACAGAGAGCCAACCAACATATTATTCACAACTGATATGTGGGCAAACAAAATCCACAAAGAAAAAACTTAAGACCATAGAACAAGGTTGAGTCCAGTGGCGACCGGACTAATAGTTTATTATTGCACAGAAACGATCCTAGAATAGTGCTTTCTGAAGTTTGTTCAAATGATCTCTGTTCAGTGACTTTTGGCTGAGTTATCGAAAGCCATGTGCCATAACAGCCAATATTAGCTCAATGGCTACAAAGATCTTCTTCTCAAAAACCACAGGGCCAAATTCTTAAATCTCACACATGAATTATCCTCAGATGTGAGTAATTCAAGATTGTTCAAATGGTTTTGGTTCAGTGCCTATGTGCTGCAGTGCCTATGTGCTGCAGTCTGACTACTATAACAGCTTTGTGTTGTGTTTTCATAGTAATTCCATTGTATTATTTTAAAGAAGTCAATGAAAGCTAGTCTATTTAATTCAAAGTTATTTCTAGTGAAGACCTTGAAACTTGAAATTTCTTAAAATTTGGCATGTTCATCTATCTTGGTGCCACCTACTTGTTTTTTTTTGTAAAATAATTAAATGCTCTTTTCTCAGGAGTGATTTGCAGTATTGGCCTGAAATTGTGCATATCCATATATCTTGGACTCCTTACTCTTGTACTAAAGACTAGTGGCGCCAACTGCAAATGTTTTTCCATAGCATCCATCTGTACATGTGCTTTGGGTGAAAACTGCTCATATCACAGGATTGACTCAACGTGTTGTTCTAAAATTTGGCATGTTCATCCATCTGGGAAAGTGCACTAGTTAACCAGACAGGTGGGGCACTCACCTTTCTGTTTTTGTAGAATCATTTAAAGCATTATTCACCGGAAAATGAGCATATCAATAGATTTTGGACTCCTCCATCTTGCACTTAAGACTTGACTTGTGGCTCCATCTGCAATCATTAGCTCAGCTGACTGTGAGTCATCTGAGCTATAGTCTTGGTCCATTGTCCATCGTCCGTCCGTCCGTCCGTCCAGATGTCCGTCCGTAAGACTGGCACGTTTCAACACCGTTGGACCTATGAATCTGAAATTCGGCATACAGTTAGATGTCCCCAAAATCTCCTACCATGCCAAACATTGGGTCAATAGGACTTAGTTCTTCGAGATATTAAGGACCAAAAAGACCAAAAGTGTTAAAGGTAGGGACTTTTTTCCAGTAATACAACTTTAATTAATCATAATTTAATTGTATACCAAAAATTAGATCAAAATCTGTTAAATTTTTTTAAATATTGGCAAAAATATAAAATTGGTACCTTAAATTTTGCCCAACTTTAGCCACGGCACGTTTTTTTCGTGTAAGTACTGTGGATTTAATTTTACACCATGTATACATAAGGATTTAATCTGTTAAAATCTGAAATTTGAAAATAAAAACTGCAAAATTAGGCTAGTTATTGAATTTTTTTGGAGGCTCTTGTTGTATTCCCTTACATTGTCAAGCAGTCCACTTTGATGACTATAGGTCATTCAGTGCACATCTCATTATGTTCTTTTAGGGTTTCATAAAATGACTTGGATTTGAACTGTTGAGTAAAGAGTTTCTGGTTGTCATTGATTAACAAAATATAGCTGAATTACAGAGTATGAAAGACTTTTGTCAAATATAAAAAATATGTTTCAAAAGGAAGTGACATCTTTGTTAGTGTAGTAATAAATACATCCCTGAGACAACAGTAATCATCAGACCACAGGAAATACCAGTATGATGAATGGTTGATGATGATATCATTGAAGATGATTAATAAATATGATGTACATGAATCATGTCAATTAACTACCCTCTGGCCCAGTTTCAGCAGGAACATATCTTTTACTTAATCTTGTATATCTTATCACTCTGTTTTAACCAGGAAGACAAATTGTATAATAATGTTATTATCCTTGTATTAATTAACAAAGCAAGGGTCTCATGGTCTTCAGTTCTGTGTGCTGGGTATGCTTTGGGTTCACATTTTTAAGTGCTGATGTTAATTTGCTTACTAAATATAGTTTATATATCCATCAGACCTATTGATGATGTGGACTTTCGCAGCAAATAAGGTAAATAATCCTGAGGCATGCCTGATTAGGACAAACTGATTCACAACTTATTCACATATTACAACTTGGAATGTCTTTACACTTGGTTTGCATCTAAATCTGATTACACTAAAGAAGTTTACTTTAGTCTTGAAGTAGTAAGCTTTGGATCCACATTGTTGTTTGCTTTACAAAAGCCTAAATCGGTTTAAGCAATAAAATGTGAGTTTGCTGTCCACACTTGGCTAATAATCTGATTTACTGTGCTGTGATAAGTGATATTTTGTGGGAAGGATTGGGTCAGATGGTAGCAAAACTGGCTTCATGCAGAGTAGAAATGGATTTGCCTGTACACACTAGGAAACAATTTACTGTAAACTGGACCAAAGTAATCCTGACTACTGTAGACCCCCTTTAAGCAGACTACAGTAGACTGAACTGATGTGGATTAGTGGCTTAGTGCAGTGAGAGTGATCAGATTCACAATGTGGATTTTTTTTTAGTGTAGATATGACCGTATTGACTTGGGTCTGAATTCTAAGGGTGCCTTTATTTCCATACATACCAAACTCTGTGTGGGCCCTAATAGAAAAAATCCAACTATAGTAATTTATCATTTTTCCTCTTTCCATTGCAATAGACTCCCTGCAGTTCCCTCTGGGTCCAGCAGGCATTTTTAGCTCAGCTGACTATAAGTCATCTGAGCTATAGTCATGGTCCATTGTCCGTCGTCCGTCCGTCTGTCGTGCCGTCCGTCCCTCTGTCTGTCTGTCCGTCTGGATGTCCGTCTGTAAGACTGGCACGTTTCGACACCGTTGGACCTACGAATCTGAATTTCGGCATACAGTTAGATGTCCCCATAATCTCCTACCATGCCAAAAATTGGGTCAATAGGACTATGTTCCTTTGAGATATTAAGGAAAAACCTCAATTTTTTATTAGAAATCTATTTTCACACTTCAGGACTGCCTAATGTCAAAACCACTCATCTGGTTTTCTTCATATTTACCATAAATATTCCTCTATATAGTTCCTATGTACATGCCAGATATTAAGTCAGTATTATATAATTTAAAAAAGTTATTGGCCCAAACATAATGCACTTTGTAAAAAAATCAGGAAGATATTTTGTCACTTAAGACCCAAAGTGTTAAAGGTAGGGACTTTTTTCCAGGAATACAACTTTAATTAATCAAAATTTAATTGTATTCCCAAAATTAGATCAAAATCTGTTAAATTTTTTAAATATTGGCAAAAATATAAAATTGGTACCTTAAATTTTGCCCAACTTTGGCCATGGCACTTATTTTTCCTGTAAGTACTGTGGATTAAATTTCCACACCATGTATACATAAGGATTTAATCTGTTAAAATCTGAAATTTGAAAATAAAAGCTGCAAGATTAGGCTAGTTATTGAATTTTTTAGGAGGCTCTTGTTGTATTCCCTTACATTGTCAAGCAGTCCACTTTGATGACTGTAGGTCATTCAGTGCACATCTCTATGCTCCCCAGGCTGTTGACATAATTTTAGATGTCCCCAAAATCTCCTACCATACCGAAAATTGGGTCATTAGGACTTTGTTCCTTCGAGATATTAAGGAAAAAAACTCCGTTTTCCATAAAAAAAAGCCATTGTTACACTTCAAGGCTGCCTAATATCAAAACCACTGATCTGTTTTTGATCGTATTTAGTATTCACATTCTTTTATACATTTTCTATGAACATACCAAAAATTAGGTCAGTATTGAGTATTATTTTGAAGTTATGGGCCAAAACATAATGCAATTTTTTAAAAAATCAGGAAATATATTTACTCACATGAGAATTGCTGAACCTAGGGACCTTTTTTCAGGAATATAACTTTATTTAATCAAAATTCAATTGTTTACCCAAAATTAGATCTGAATTTTGCAAATTTTTCAAGTTATTAGCATAAATAAAAATCAATACCTTAAATTTTGTCCAACTTTGGCACTGTTGATTTAATTTTCCCAGCATATATGCATAAGGATTTAATCTTTTAAAATCTGAACTTTCAAAAGAAATTGATTGGAATGAATAGCTTTTATTCATGTTTTCACACACCATGTCAAGTGTTGTTTACATCTAGCCCACCTAGTAGTACAGCCTTCACTTGCATTATGTAACCCACCCCAGGCAGCTTACCTTGGCCCAGCTTGGCCACTACTAGCAGGCTTCCCCTGGCCCTGCACTCATCCCCCCCCCCCCAGCTGGTGCATAAACTAGATGAATGTTATAATTTTTCTGTATTTTATTTTATTCTTGGACATGCTACATTTTAGATTTTGTATTGAACCACCAGGGTTACAATGATTAAAGTGTACATTTAATTGTGTCCACAAAGTGGTGTATTGCTGTGAAAGTCTGGATGTTCATGAGATAAGTAATTCCTTACTTCAGAAGAGTACAAACTTCACCAGGTGTGAAATTGACTATTAATTCCAGTAATTAATTAAAACTGGGATAGTAATTAGCACAATGATATTGTTTGTCCCTCATTCAACCAACAGTGTGTATACTTTATTTGAAAAGATGTTTTATTTTGTCAAATTTACTTTTATTTTATTTTGGTGAATAAAATTAAGCATGTCCTGAAAACTCCAATATGCAAAACTTTTAAATAGTGATTCAAGGAATATTCTTGTAGATGCCATGTTGTGGCATTATTTTCTTTTAAAATCAGTTAAAACATTTATGATTTAAAAATAATAAAATATATGTGTATGCATAATATGACCCAATGTTTTTTACTCTGTATATATAATGATTGCAACTTTTGCAACAATTCTAATATTTTAACTTATATTTTCAGGTTTTTTAATTAAAAATTTATAAACCTGTAAATAAAAAAATGATACAGATAAAAACTTCTTAATGGAAAAAGTGGATCTGCTTAAAAAAATAGGATTATATATAAACTTAAATGCATTATTCTCTTGAAAGTGAAATAAAGGTATTAGTCCATTCTGTCCACTTGCCTGTCCATCTGTAAATTTTCGTATGCAACACAGTATCTCAAAACTTTTACTGTTTTTCTTCATGACAGTCTTGTCAGAGTATTAGTTTGCAATCATATATTTAGAACTTTACTATAACCAAGTAGGAGGGCCCCTTTCCTCTTAGCTTTTCATATTCTTAAATAAATGAAAAACATTACAATAGAATATTTCTACATCCACCTTCGTGCTGCCCTCACTTTTCCCTTCTCCGAACCCCATCCCAAAGTCAGCCTCAGTAAGCAAGAACAAGATGAATCAGATATATTCATACTTTAATATTTTGTATAACTATTCGTCCATAGGTACCTATGTACATGCCAGAAATTATGTCAATATTGTGTAATATGTAGACATAGTGGGCATCACAATAATGTACCTTGTCAAGACTAAAGAGATATTGTGTCATACAGTCACATATTCATAAATCACTTCATCAGCATAGTTAATCATAACATCATATCTGTCAAATTGAACGCTTGCAGACTACCATACACTTTAGATCCTTCAACAAATAGCCTTATCATCTACTACTGCTTATTACTGCTGTCATTGCATTCATATTTGCTCAAATATATCACAATTTTCAACCCCTCCTAAATAAATAAAAATAAACCACTTTATTTGACTCTATTAATCCATCAGTCATGTAATTTCATTTATCATTTACTCACATATTACATTACATTCCTTTATAATAGCCCAACATGTACATGATATTCATAAGCTTTATCGACTCGATATAGTATCACAGTGGAGAAACATTTATAGTCCAATCACGATCAGCTGAGCGCCATGACCCATGGGTCCCTTGTTATTAAGTCCAGCATTGTTAAATTATATCTTGTTGGGTTCCACATGCAGATGCCACATGCTGTGTATCAGTTGCTGGTATGTGTCCTTGTCTTTGGATAAGATAACAGGGCTGACCAGAGTTATAAGGCTGCATTAATGACTTTCAGACCAGTCTTATTCAACAATACACTGAAATTTAAAAAAAAATATCATTAGTGCATGTT
Source organism: Sipunculus nudus (assembly GCA_026874595.1). NCBI lineage: Eukaryota > Metazoa > Annelida > Sipuncula > Golfingiida > Sipunculidae > Sipunculus > Sipunculus nudus. The sequence goes on from CM049306.1 coordinate 54,592,080, forward strand.
TTCACTGTAATAAATGGGTTATCCACATGAAGGAATCCTCATGTACAGGAAGGGGCTATCCGCATGCAGGTCCAGGCGCCGGTCCTGCACAGGCAAAAATCTGCATGTATTGAAAGGCAGCCTGACAGCAGTCCATGTGCACTCCTTAGTCTAAATGAAAAATGATTTAACTCCAGGAATTAATGCCACCCACAGAGATTCAGTCCATCCTATTCCAAAAGTTGGATTTGGTCTTGACTAATCGCCAATGGACTAGATAAATTGGGGTGTGGGCCTAGAAATTCAGTGCTGGACTTGGATTTGAGTACTTGTTATCATGGTGATACTGTGGTTGGCTTTATATTTGCAAGGCTGAAATTTCGCGATTATTAACATTTCACTGTGGTTTCATTTTTGCAATTGCACCAGATCCTATAAAATTTAAGATAGTGTTTGTATAGATTTTCAATTTAGAATAAATCCTACATGACCTCACTAATTTCTGGTTCAGTAATTCACTTACAACCAGTATCAAAATAAATATATTTCATGTGATTATCACGTGTTTTACAATGAGTAATGCTTACATGTGTGTATGGGCCAGTTTGGATATACCCTGCACAGATAAGGTTTTGACTATAGGTTGTTCCAGAGGAATGAGAAGTAATCTAATTGTACAATTGCATCATCCCGTCTTGTTCATCATTAAGGTGATGGGGCATCTTCATACTACTGTAGATTCAGATAATATCGTGGGCTTGAAATTTCGTGGTTTTTGTACAAAACGCATATCGTGGGGTATTTGAATTCGTGGAAAGACAAAGAAGACTTTTGGAAAATTATGTTTTTTTAATACCTCCATGTGGGCAAGTAAGACGAGCCCGATTTACACAGGTGGTTCGGCTCTGATGCTTATCACATGGTGCGCCTGTACCGCGGTCAATCGGGTCAGTGTTGAACAAACAGGCTCCGCCCGACCCGAGCCTAACAAAGAATTAATCGGCCGTGACCGACACGTGCCGGGCGATACATAGGCTGTTAGTTGTGACACGGACACATCGACTATTAATTATAACACCCGATCACACCACGTTCACAGCAAACGTAAACCATCACTTGACCGGAGGTTTTAAATTTTTTTAAATCTAGGCGGTAGTCACATGTGGCTCCTGTAATCCTCTGACTGTGTGATTTTTTTTATCGTTGGAATCATGAATTCGTGGATTGTCTTGATCCACGAAAACAACGAAAATAAAATCCCAACTAATATTTATGAATCTTCAGTATGTTACATTCGCCAATTTCATGAAATTAAAACCCTTCCAAATAAAAAGGCAACCACAGTACACAACAATGATTTGAGTGAAAGACAAACATTTTGACAGACATGATAAATTAACATCTATATTTTAGTATGACATACATGTTCTTGACAAATATGAAGGAAAACGCACATATAACATATATGCCATAATACTTATTGAAAGTGTATGGCCTAGTCAATAGTGTGTGCCTGCCTTATTAGAAACAGATTTCCAGCCTCATTTGTGTAACCAAAAAAGCAATTACTTAACATATTAATATAATTCTTTTTACATAAAATGCTTAAATCCTGATTTCAAATTCAAGCTATGGGTTATAATTAATTGGATTTGAGTAACCCAGCCCTTCTTTCAGGACTAGCATCCTTAGTCTTCAGTGATGTAGTAGGTAATATTTTGAAAATGACCTTTGGTTATTATCATTTTTAGTGTATCAAAGGACCCATATGTTTAATAATATAATATTCATTTGCCTCCAAAATATGGGGATGAATTATATGATTATTGTACCATTTAAAATATCCTTTTCGAATGTATCAATGTTTATGTTTACTTGTATGATTTTCCTCCTGATCAATACTGTTGCCTACATTCATTTTCTTCACAAGTGAGTAATAATGAAGAAAAATCTAATGCATAAGGATTTTTCATCATTAAGAGTAACTGTGACCTGGAGCATGTATTTTCATCGTTTGATGGCCATTACACAGTTAATTAATTCTCAAATGTATAAGACTATTAAGATAGGGCAGTTGTTGTATTTAAAAAGTGTTCTATGCACACATGTTAATGTGTGTAATACTGGTACATCCTGTGATATATCCCACCCCATACAGCATGCATGACTAGGTTTCCTATTTATATCTTGAACAAGGAAATGCTCACACATGGGTATTTCATTTTGTCTAATATATCCTTGTGAGCTGTGTGATATGCCTCACATATACATATCATGACTTACCATGTGTTTCATTGATGTATGGCATATAAATATCATGATATTTAAATATTGACACAGAAATATTTATATCAGCCTTTCATGTATGCATTAAATGTATTTCGTTTCCCTTTGAATATTCTTGTTAATTAATAATGTGAAAAAAAAACTTTCAAAAGGTTACCCAGCCTTACCCTAATTCCAGTGAATTTGCCTGGCTCTTGGCTAAGATTAACAGATTGCTCTATCTCAAATGGTAAACATATTGTGAGAATCCAGGATACCTCATATATTAAATAAAGATGCATTGGATTGTTCCTTTAGTCTTTCTCTAAAATCCCCCCAAAATCATAAAAAAATGTTCATTACTTTTTTGAGTACTGAAACAGTGCTATTTGGCAAAGGAACTAAATAACCAGCCCACCAACTATGTAACTATGCAAGCAATCAACAATGATTTTAAAAAAAATTATGCCTTCGAAAAGGTTTAATTTTTAAAGGTTTGGAGCCAATTTTGATTTGAAGAATAATATTAAAGGGCTGAAAGATAGTGTTTCATTAAAAAAAGGTCACTGGATATAATGTTGCAGCTTGAAAATTGATACAGTTCCGGCTGTAGGTCAGGGTTGTGACAAAATAAGAATTAACACCATGTGTTCCATAATAATTTGTGATTATTTATCAGACAAGTTATGTCTTATGATTAAAAATATTCTTTCTCAACAGTTGATTCAAAGAAAAGAAGTCTTTCAGTCATGTTACTGGTCCAGTGTATTTCTCTCAATCTCAGTCAGTGAACTAACTCATATCTGTGTTAATGTGCATATTAAGTGGTTACTACCATGCTATGTCGTGATTACTATGACATACCAGCGTGAGGTCTAGGGGGGGGGGGGGATGTACTCAGCTCTGACCTGTGGCTTGATATGGTTTGCACATGATCATCCACTTGAAGATCCTGTATATTCACTGTGTCTGGTTACAGTGTCAGGGTTACAGATGAGCTGAGCATACTGTAACTGACTCTATTATATTCCACAGGTGCTCAATCTCCTACAAAAAATTAAAATCTTAATGCTCCATTAACAAAATCTCCAAAAAAAAATTTCAAATACATACATTATATTTATAACTTTCATGCTTTAGTAAACTTCTTTAAGAAAATAAATACATTCATGGTATTTTTATCAAATGCTCATGAATTTTGACCTCCTGAGGTCTGGAAGCCCATCCACACCAGCTTAAGTTGAAATTATAATCTGGTTTTTCATTGATGCTGATACATATGCTGATGCAGCCTTCACACAAAAGCTTAATGACTGCTCACTACAATAGCAGCACATAAACACATAATAGTAACTGGAGAGTGCTTGCTTCTAGCTATATTTAGGCAAATCAAAGGGAGAAAAGCACTTTGATGCACTTGGTCAATGTCCTTTGCAAAATTTCAGTGAAATCCATGTATAACTTATCCGGATATTTAGTGCTCAGACATTCAGAGAGTGGAGACAATGAGAGAGCTTTCAGTCTGCTTTATAATAAATGTTTTGCTGTGGCATAAAAAAATGCCTTATATTCACAGTTCAAATCATTAATGTTTCCATGTTGAATAATGTTTTCCTGAATAAAAACAAAAAATTGATATATAGTTCTGATGGTATTGCCTCAAGCCCCATCCCCTTAACAATGGTTAAATTGCTAAGCCCGACATTTGATGGCAAGCAATAAGCAATTCATGTTTGCTTATACTTGACAATATAAATAGTCTGCTCTAATTTTATCCCCAGACAAATTTGGGGATACTATAGTTTTATATGTAGGTCCTGCTGCAGATAAATCTTACACGAATCTTAACCAAACTTGACATGTGCATAGAGGAGATGAACCCGATTCAAAATGGGGTCATGACCTTTACTAGGCAGATGACATTGTATGTCGATGGGGGGGGGGGGGGGTTTAATCATATAAATTCTTAAATATCTCACAAAATCTTTCATGGATTGATATTTGATAAAAAAAATCATGTTGACCAAGATCTTGGATAGAGTTGTCATGTTCAGAAATTGGTGGTGCCACCTATTGTCCTTTTCATGTCTTATGACCACCTCATCAATGCCACTTGACAGTACTGTGAGCATTATAACTCAAAAACTAATGGACAGATTTCTTTCATATTATACATATATACATAGATATATGAGTTATGGGATGAGGTTTATATAAATTGGGTCATGATCTTTCCTTAATTGAGAGTGGCCTTGACCTTGAATATTTCCACATTTGGTGAAAATCACACAGGTACCTAAATATCTGAAGAAACCTTGCATGAATTAATACAAAATCAAGTTGACCAAATCTTGTATAGCGTTGTCAGGTACCTGAAACTGGTGGTGCCCCTTTAGTCCTTTTCTTGTTTTCCAATCCTTTTAATACCCCTACATTGTCACTTGACAGTACTGTGAGCAATAAAACTCATAAACTAATGGACAGATTCCTTTTTTATTTTACATATATACATATATATGAGTTATTGGATGAGGTATATATAAATTGGGATCATGACGTTTCCTTTGAGAGTGGCCTTGACCTTGAATTTTTCAACATTTAGTAAAAATATTGTTTCTTAAGTTGATAGACGGAAGAAACTGTTATGGCTTGACAAGTGTCAGTATATGCTTCTGAAGATGGGGCCTTTTTTGAAGGGGGGATTAATTGTCTGGGGATATGGCACTGCAGTGCCAAGAAATGTCTAGTTAAATAAAATGTCAGATTTTGGTCCAACTGAGTTCCCGCTGTTTTGTGTCAGTGATGTGTTGGACCTGTCTGACAGAGCCTGTGGTAGGCTGCTTGCTGATCCGGTGAGCTCTCACTGTAAACAAAATGTAACAACATTGGCTCTGTGTGCTATTCGCTGGGCTAATATCCATTTTTCTGGCAACAGACACATGGCTACAGTAAAAGAGTCTTAATGTCGTGATAGGTCGATGGAGCATGAACATAGTGGGAGCAAAATTTGACCTGTTATTTAATATAAGTATAAATAGTCATGCATAAATTGTCATGAATTCTTTTGACAGAAGTTCTAGCCCCAAAACTGATCAGATGCTTACATCCACCATTTGTTACAGATGTATTGTCCTTAATTTTTGGTGTTTTTTATGTGTATTGAAAATAATTAATTGTTGAAAAATTATAAGAAATCTCTATGTATACTTTACTGCCAGGGAACTCATTAAATGCAAAAATCCACTATGTGAAATAGATAAAATTGTCCTTAATTGTGTTTTTTTTTTCATGTTTATTGAAAATGATTGTCTAAAATTTAAGAAACTGTATAAATGCTTTGTAGCCATGAATCTCATCAATTGCATAATCCACCATGTGAAATAGATAACATTCTCCTACTTTTTTTAGTCCTCATGTTTATTGAAAATAATATATACCGTACACTTTGTAGCCTGGAGGTGACAAACGGCGGCCCCCTCCACAACCACAGCCTCCACAGTCCAACAGCTTAGCCCTCCCTCCCAGACCCAAGAGGGGAGAAACCGTGCCACAGAGTGATGATGACTTTGATGACTTTGATGATGATGAGTATGAAGAACCAATGGAGCAACAGCCACCAAGACCCCCGGCCAAGAAATTAACCTCATATAATACACCAGATGATGTTTATGAAGAACCAGATGACACCTCTGGGGTGACGCCCCCTGTTGGTGAGTTTCTGAACTAAATATTCTTTCCTGCTTTTTTTCATATTTCAGTCAAATGAAATTTGATAGTAATTGTTGTATATGAGTGAAATTTACTATCCCAAAATTTGACACGACTTGTTATTTAATTGTAATTGTATTGTGATTGTACCTGCTGCTTTTGTTCCCATGCCTGCCACAAGAGGGCACTGTTGGGTAAGTCTTTTTATTAAACTTTGGAGGTACAAATTTCATCACATGTGAGGAAATGTATCTAGATGCAATAAATAAAATGATAACATTTCAAAATATATATTGTTTAAATTATCACTATATTATTAGGAAAATAATGAACAGCCAGCCGTTAGATTAATGGTCTGAATATTACTTCAGAAAGATTTCAGTGGAAAGGCAGTAATTATATTGCAAAGAGTTATCAGTGGAAAGGAAGTGTTATAGCATTATAGATCTAAACAATTTGTAGTATCACTTGATAAATGAAGGAGTATCCCTTAAATTGTATGAATAATTGGTCAGTTTTAGGTATGCTGACACTTTTATATATAGAGAACAGAATGAGTGGATCATTCTCACCAGAATTGTTGGAATACGAGTCTAAATGTTCCAACTGTCTTTATTTGTATCATTTGACTTTGTACCATGGAAGATTTTTGTTTTGTTTGGTGCATATGCGCGAATAAATGATGTCAAGAGTCCTGGTTTCTCCACGAAAGGTGACAGTGAGGAACATACACCTGGAGAAGTTTACGATGACTGTGATCTTCCTGATGAATTTCCTGAACCAGGTAGTGATTGGATCGACTTTTCCTCCAGTTTCTCTCCGTGTCTGCTTGACTTACACTAATAGTGTATTGGTGACCCCTTTTGGTCATCTCAGCCATAACCTTTTCCTGACTTTCACTAATAGTGACCCCATGGTGGTCAGTTCAGGTTTAACCTATTCCTGGCTTACAGTGACCCCTGGTGGTCAGTTCAGGTAAGCCCGGATCCATGTGATAATTAAGTTACCTGATTAACACTATTGACTAACAGTGACCCATTGAGGTCAGTTCAGATAAACCCTGATCCATGTGTTAAGCTGCCTGACTTACACTAACAGTGATCCCTGGTGGTCAGCTCAGGTAAACCCTAATCCATGTGATAAGCCGCCTGACCTACACTTAGAGTGACCCCTGGTGGTCTGTTCAAGTAAACTCTGATCCATGTGATAAGCTGCCTGACTTCCACTTAAAGTGACCCTTGTTGTCAGTCAAGTAAATCTTGATCCATATGATAAGCTGCCTGACTTACACTTAAAACCATCCCTTTTGGTCAGTTAGGTAGACCCTGATCCATGTGATAAGTTGCCTTACTTACACTAATAACCACCTCTGGTGCCATGTTCAGAAGGAGCTGGATCCTGAAAAACACTTGCAGAGACCCCTGGTGATCAGTTCAGGTACAACCTGACCCTTTTTCCTATTTTGTCTTTTCTTTCTAATTGCCTGGGTCTTGTGCCTGATATTTGTTTGTGGACTCTCTTAATGTAACTTGCATCTGATCTATATATATATATATATATATATATATATATATATATATATATATATATATATATATATTTATATATATATATGTTTCCACTAAAATTATTTATCATATAAAGTTAGTACCCTTTACATCTCATAAATAAATAGATGAACATGCATTCATTAAAAAGTTCAATTGTATATTGTCAGTTTTTAAGCCATCTATACAAAATTTCAGTTATCAGCATAATAAATTCTGCTGGCATTAAATGCTGGATGTTTAGAAGCCATTCTGTTGATCCTTAAAACTTCAGCAACATACTGTGGTTGGATTTATATTTTCAGGGATACATGTGTGTGATTTCCATATTTTAAGTGTGTTATGAGGAATCCATTTTTGAATCTCACCATACAGTAATGTAGACTGAGCGTATACATTATTAGATGAATTATTGAACATGCACACAAAATCTTAACAATTTTATGAGGATAAGAAAGTACACTGAATGGTAAGAAATATTTGTTCATCATTGGCTAATAATCATATTAAAGATCTCTTTATTATTTACATTGTCAATATTTGATTTACATGTAAAATAAAATGTCAGTTATTATTTATAATATCAATATATTTGCTTTTTGACTATGAATAGTACATGCATGTAAAATGTATTAGAAACGCCAATGAGGATACAAGTTGACTGTGTGTTTACCTGACATTTGTAGATTGGGTGCCTTATTCATGATGGTTTTTTCATTTGCGACAAGTTCCCTTTCACAAATTTGAAACCCCCGTCAAATAAAAATCCAGCCACAGTATATCCCAGTAGAGTTAAATCTCACCTCATGACCACCACGGTTTAGTGACAAACTCAAAATAACAACCATTTATAAAGGTCCCAATTTGTTTTAACTCTTTATAGAAGACCTCTCTTAGAAGACCACCTCAAGTGCGACCACTTTATTAAGGTCCTGTTGGTGGTCATAATTTCTTGGTTTCATTGTAGTTTTAAATCCTGAAGAAAAAGTCTTTATTGTTTAAATTCTTAAACACAATACCCATGCAAGTATTTTTTCTATAAATTTGTATTCTTTTCCTCTTAAACATGAAAAACAAACCATATTTAAGCTGCAGAAATGATGCTTGTGTATGTATCCTTTTGGCTAATTCTTTGTATGCATGTAAATGATCAAGGATGATCTGCATGACCAGATTCCTAAGTAACAGTTACATGTCAAAGTGAGAAGGGAAAGGTCAAGAATTTTTTGTCATGAGATTTTTATTTGCTCAAAGTGTATGAACCCTGTACCTGCTGCTTTTGTTCTCCTGGCTACCACAAGAGGGCGCTGTTTGGTAAGTCTTTTAATCGGGAGATACAAATTTCATCATGTATAAGGAAATATATCTAGATGCAATAAAATATAAGTTAATTTTTAATGAAAATACATGTCAAATTTATCTCCTTATAATTAGGAAAAAATTAACAGCCACAGTTTGGTTAGTTGTGTTATTATTGGCATTTTATTGTTTGATAAAAACTTGCAAAGTTTTCAGTAGAAAGGCAGTAATTATAGCATTATTGATCATAACAATTTTGTCAATAAACAAATGTAGTATCCCTTGATACATGAAAGAGTGCCCCTTAAGTTGTATAAAAAAATTGTTACTTTTTATGTATACTCACACTTTGAAATTCAGGGATCAGATTAGTAGATCATTCTCACCAAAACAATTGAAACATGTACATTTTTGTACAGCAGATTGAAAATTCTGTTATTTTTTTTTTATCAAATGTGAATGGAACCCATAACCTAGTACACACTAATTGGCCAATACAGCAATAAAGCATGATTCACTGGGAGGTCCAGTATGTATTTTACCTGTGTATGATGACATATGTTACAACTGAAAATATTTGAAGTTGTTCTTCATATTTGCATAAAATGCCATATACTACATAAAGAAAACTTACTATATGTTTAAAGTCATTGTGACAGTAAAGTGAAACCACCCAGAGAAACTAAAGAACTTGGGAAGATCCATGATAATGCCAAATACTCAGGTTTTATTTCCCCGTTCAGCTTTACTTAAATCTTTGCCATTGTTTAAATTTTATTACCTTTTTCTTTTTCTTTTAAGAAAAGAATATTTTCTTTCCCTTTCCATTCTGTATTATTTGAGTGTTTTCCTAGCTAACATTCTGCATACCAGCATCATCATGTGTGTGAATTTAACTTGCAGGGAATGCAGGGTATATATTTTTTCAGAAATATTTGTTTATGATGTTTAGCTAAAAAAACCAACTGAGTTACACAAACAGTAATAAGTCCCCTCTGGGTAATCTTCATATTATAAGTTTATGCTTACACCTCAATTACAAATTAGAATTATGCAGGTTCTAGCTTTGTCCAAAGGAGGATAAGGGGGCTCAGATGAAATTATCTGGCTCTCCAAAATGCTTTTTGGTCCAGTAAAATGCCGTAATATATATTTGATTATCAACATTTCTAAAATCTGGTCCAGGAGAATTCAGTTGGGGTCTGCTTTGGTTATTCATATAATGAAAATATTTAAAATAAGAATAAGCATTACATTTTGCTTATAGTAGGTGTTTTAATCATGAACTCTGGTATCAGCCCTAGAGAATAAACTGTCCAGTTAATTGCATTTCTGATATTTGTATATTTGTGTGTTTGCCAGCATTTGCATATAAAAAGCCTTGTTATAGTTTAAAGAGGAGTATAATTTCAAAGTGAATGACAGCACATCATGGTTGAAACTCTTAGCTTCAGCTGTTCTTTGACAGACAAGCTTAGTTCAACTGGGCAAAGATAGGTGGCATTGTCTTCACTGCCTCATACCAGTTGCACTGACATGTGCTGCCATCTGCTGGTTAATTTGATCTCAAACTAAATGAGTCTACATTTGATGATAATCCAAGATTGCAAATAATTATAAGAATTGAACAAGTGGGGATATATTGAAGGATCAGCTACTATCATTATGGTTTTTTTAACTAAAACATAACAATGTTTATTTTCAGGTAGCTGTTATAACATTAGGGCAACATCTTAACATTTACTCTAACCTTAGAATAACATGCTTTCTTAATCTCATAAATAATATATATTTTGCCAATATTGCATTATAAAGCAGCCTCATGACAAGGATGAAAACTAATTCATATTAAGCTGTGTTTCCATGTATCCGCAAAAAAAACGTATCCGCAAAAGACGTACGTATGTTCCATAGCACACAGTCCGCAAAAACTGTTTCCATAAGTACGTACGTTTTTCTTGCGGATAATCTTGCATGTGCCTCTTTTGAAACTGCAAGGACGACAGGCAGGAAGAAGGTCAACATGTCTCATCACACCTGGCGCCGGGGCACTGTTGGGAAATGTAGGCATTTTTGCCATCCGCAAAATGGATGAATCGCTCACTGATCCATTTCGATGCTGTCCATTTTTGCGGATACGCATGAGGAGCACGTTAAAATGTACATATGGAAACGGTTCATCTTAAAATGAGGGATCCAATTTTTTGCGTACGAGACGTACAAGATTTACAGATGAATGGAAACACAGCTTTACTCAGATTAATATTATGATCACACACTTTCATATTGTAGTACATTGTATTATATTATATCATTTTATTTGTTAAATTATATTTTATTATATATATATTAAGCTTATAATATGCATTACTGACATGAAGTCATGTGTCACATGATATATGCATTGAATATGTTTTGAATTTGCTGATGATTTCTTGTTCTGTATAAAAATAATTTCATCTTGTAGTGATCTTAATATGTCATGTAATGGCATGTACAGTGTATATTTTAATTGAATCTGGAGCAGACATCAGGGATCATTTTTATGGAAAGGTGGAAGCAAGTGAATTTGTCTTTGTAAAAACATGAAAATCTAATGAGTTCATTATCCAATTTTCACATATAAGGTGCTGCATATGAAAATTTGAAATCCAGCATTTTCTTTGCCAGTCCCACATGCAGGTTTCATGCAGGGTCTGCATGTAAAAACGACAAGCAATTGAGTAAGGCTAAAGCCAGTTTTTGCCCATGTAGGATGTCCTTATGGGGTTGGAATATATAATTGTTACTTACTTAATACAAAATGGGACAAAGAGTACTTCCATTTTTAGCTCAGCTGACTATAAGTCATCTGAGCTATAGTTGTGGTCCTTTGTCTGTCCGTCTGGCGTGCCGGCCGGCCATCTGTCGTTCAGGGCACGTTTTGAAACCCTTGGACCTATGAATCCAAAATATTACATACAGTTAGATGTCCCAAAAATCTCCTACCATACCGAAAATTGGGTCACTAGGATCTTAAATCAAGATTCAATTGTTAACCCAAAATTAGATCTGAATTTCTCCAAGTTTTTCAGTTATTAGCAAAAATAAAAATTAATACCTTAAATTTTGTCCAACTTTGGCTACGGCATGTTTTTTCCCTGTAAGCACTGATGATTTAATTTTCACAGCATATATACATGAGGATTTAATCTTTTGAAATTGGAAATTTCAAAGCAATAGATTGAAAAGAGAAGCTTTTATTCAAGTTTTTATTCACCATGTCAAGTGTTGTTTACATCAGGCCCACCTAGTAGTACAGCCTTCACTTGTATTATGTAACCCTCTCCAGGCAGCTTACCTTGGTTCAGCCTGGCCATTACTAGCAGGCTTCCCCTCTGCTCTGCACTCCCCCCCCCCCCCCCCAGCTGGTGCATAAACTAGATGAATGTTATAATTTTCTGTATTTGATTCATTCTTATTCTAGGCTGTGCTACATTTTAGATGTTGCATTGTACCACCAGGGTTACAATGATTAAAGTGCACATTTAATTGTGTCCACAAAGTGGTGTATTGCTATATGAAAGTGTGAATGTTCATCAGATAAGTAATTCTTTACAACAGAAGAGTAAAAACTTCACCAGGTGTGAAATTGACTATTAATTCCAGTCAAAATTATAGCTGAGAGAGTAATAAGCACAATGCTGTTGTTTGTCCCTCATTCACCTAACAGTGTGTATATTTTATTTGAAAAGATGGTTTTATTTTATCAGATTTACTGAATCTTTTATTTTTGTGAATAAAATTAAGCATTCACTGAAAACTCAAATATACAAAACACTTTAATAGTGATTCAAGGAATAATCTTGATGATGCCATGTTGTGGCAGTATTTTCTTTTAAACTCAGTTTAAACATTTGTGATTTCAATATAATAAAATATATGTTTATGCATAATATGACCTGATATGAGCTACACTCTGGATAAATAATGATTGCAACATAGAATATTGATATTTTAACTTATATTTTCAGATTTTTATATTACAAATATATAAAACTTGTAAATAAAAAAAATGAATCTGATAAAAACTGTTAATGGAAAAAGTGGATATGCTAAAATATAGGCTTCAATATAAATTTAAATGCATTATACCCTTGAAAGTGAAATAAAGGTGTTAGTCCTTTCTGTCCACTTGCCTGTCCATCTGTAAATTTTTCATATGCATCACAGTATCTCATAACTTATACTGTTTTTCTTCATGACAATCTTGTCAGAGTATTAGTTTTGCAATCATATATTTAGAACTTTACTACAACCAAGTAGGAGGGCCCCTTTCCTCTAAGCTTCTCATATGCTTGTATATATGAAAAACCTTACAATAGAATATTTTGCATATATTGCATTTGCAAAAATTTCAAAGTTTAGCTGAGCGCAGTGACCCATGGGTCCCTTGTTAAACGATGGATCAGTTTGTACAGAAGGTTTAATATATCAAGTGCAATATTTGACACTTACCTTTCAATGTCACATCAAGATTTTTGTCTAAGCTGGTACCTATACACATATATTATGTATTACATATCTAAAATGTAGATAGACATTTTTGTGTTTTTTTTTTAATTAATGTGGTGCTATAAATATGATCACTGGACTCTACAGACATTCACTAGAATAAAAAAAATTGCATTGAATAAATACATAATGGGAATGAATTATGTACATATCATCATATGCAAGCTGCCGATTGGTCAGCTGAACTCGTTTTATTAATCATGAATTAGGTTACCTCTGTTCGCTATAGCCGTATTTTACTGGTACTTTTTTTGAGGAGTAAAATTATGCTCCGCCCACCTCCACAGTTGCCAAGAAGTGGTACATATAAATGGACAAGTCTATTGAAGTCCAGTGAAAAAGGTCTGCTGGTGACCACAAATGAAGCTGCAAATGGTGAAGCAACTGTTTAATTTTATGTTATATTAAGTATGTTGAACTCAACAATAAGCCAGTCACTAAAAAGCAATTTAAGAGTCCATTCTTATATGTTACCATAAATGTAAACTTGCTTATCTGGAAGACACAAAAGAACTGAGTACATGACCAATTCCAGTTACTGTTTACTACATGTAGAGTTTATCTCAGGAGTTTGTGCTACATGGGCGAAGGGTTCCTGTAACACAAACCACCAGCTGAATATAAAATGTGTAGATTGGGCAGAATGTGTTACACAAAATCAACCTAATCGAATATGCCATATGAAACAAGGCTTATTGCTATTATGGTTGGTGGCAAACCTGACATAACATCTTGTGAATCTTTACTTAGCAACTATGTAGAAGGGGTGATATATTTCTGTGTTTTGTATTTCTCATTAGTTCAACAGGATGTGTATGATGACTGTGACCTTCCTGATGATCAGCCACCAGTACCAGGTACACAGAGTTTTATTTTGGTGTCACCGTCTCTGCACACTAACAATGGACACTGTCTGTGCACACTAACTAGGATTGCAAGGGCACTCAGTGCTTTTGTCATCATCTTTCAGTCTCCTGTCCTAACATCTTTTCCTCTGTTAGTCTCATCTTTTCTTGATAGCTGAAACCCTTCTGCATGTATGTATTTATCTCCAAGAAGATCAGTGGTGTCTATTAGTAGGGTTGGGAGAATATTAGTTTTTTGGATCATGATAATGATATAAACATATTTATCCCGATATATTGTGATAGCATCAGAACAGTATCTGGCATGGGAACTCCAGCACTTGTCATCATATATCAGTTGTCAGTACTTTCTGCCATATTTCTTGGACCAGGTATAGGCTTGAAAATTTCCAGAATTTTTGGAGAACACAATGACCCTCATTTTGAACATATGCTAACCTTATATTTTGATATTATAATGACTACTTCTGTGTAGAATTGCATGCAGTTCTGTAAAGTAAACATTATGATTGAAAGTAAATGATTTTCTGAACAAAAAAGTCACTGGTGATATCATTATGGGTAGTTATTCTAACTGGGCATGTTAGTCTACCAAGACTGTGTTAAAAAGCTTCTATCATGGTAAAAGGGAGGTCAATAATACAGTTATCACAGCTGTCAAATAATCCCGGATTTTGGTTATCATCCTAGCCCATTGCATGAGTAGAAAACTAAAATATGTTTCCATCAAGTATATCCAAATCTATACCATTACAGAGGCACTAAATCTTTGTCTGTGAACTCCTCCATTTTCTTGCTTTGAAGTTTCAGTGCCATTTTTTGGCCTTAAGCCTTTTGGTATATTGCAAGATATGTCCAAAAGGGGTTGTGTCCCGTATGTGTAGCCTGTTTTAGAAGGAATTTCATGCATAGGGGGTATAAAATCAAGAGAAAACTCAAGTTAAACTTTAAAAAGGTTTAATCCATGAGAAGGCACATACTGCATGTATGGTTATAATGGATATATCGGTGGTTAGTTTTGGAGATAAATATGTATATATGCTCACATGGGTTTTAGCTTGATTAACACAGCATGGAAGCACAAAGCTACTCTTTCCTCATATATTAACAAAAACAGCAGGTCAGTATGTTGTTTGTGCAATGTTGTTACTGTACAATGTCTGAACAGCTCTTGAAACTTATTTTCTGTTAACTTTTGTACTCAGTACAAGCTCTCAGTACTCTTTGCTCTCTGTTAAGGTATATATTGAGCTGCTCTCAGTACTCTTTGCTCTCTGTTAAGGTATATGCATTGAGCAGTTCTCAGTATTCTCTATCTTTGTTTTTTGTACATGGTCTGAACAACTAGCAGTATACTCTGCTCTCTGTTTATGTGTAATTCTGAGCAGCTCTCAGTACTCTTTGTTTTTTGTTAATGTAAATGGTCTGAGCAGTTCTCAGTACTCTTTGCTCTTTGTTAATGTAAATGGTCTGAGCAGTTCTCAGTATTCTCTATCTTTGTTTATGTACATGGTCTGAACAACTAGCAGTATACTCTGCTCTCTGTTTATGTGTAATTCTGAGCAGTTCTCAGTACTCTTTGCTCTTTGTTAATGTAAATGGTCTGAGCAGTTCTCAGTATTCTCTATCTTTGTTTATGTACATGGTCTGAACAACTAGCAGTATACTCTGCTCTCTGTTTATGTGTAATTCTGAGCAGCTCTCAGTACTCTTTGCTCTTTGTTAATGTAAATGGTCTGAGCAGTTCTCAGTATTCTCTACCTTTGTTTATGTACATGGTCTGAACAACAAGCAATATACTCTGCTCTCTGTTTATGTGTAATTCTGAGCAGCTCTCAGTACTATTTGCTCTTTGTTAATGTAAATGGTCTGAGCAGTTCTCAGTATTCTCTATCTTTGTTTATGTACATGGTCTGAACAACTAGCAGTATACTCTGCTCTCTGCTTATGTCTAATTCTGAACAGCTCTCAGTACTCTTTGTTTTTTGTTTATGTACATGGTCTGAGCAATTCTCAGTACTCTTTGCTCTTTGTGATGGACATGGTTTGAGCATTTCTCAGTACTCTTTGCTCTTTGTGATGGACATGGTCTGAGCAGCTCTCAGTACTCTTTGCTCTTTGAGATGGACATGGTCTGAGCAGCTCTGTTTTCTTTGTTTTTTTGTTAATGTAAATGGTTTGAGCAGTTCTCAGTACTCTTTGCTCTTTGTGATGGACATGATTTGAGCAGCTGTCAGTACTCTTTGTTTTTTGTGATGGACATGGTCTGAGCAGCTCTCAGTACTCTTTGTTTTTTGTTAATGTAAATGGTTTGAGCAGCTCTCAGTACTCTTTGCTCTTTGTGATAGACATGGTCTGAGCAGCTCTCAGTACTCTTTGCTCTTTGTTAATGTAAATGGTCTGAGCAGTTCTCAGTATTCTCTATCTTTGTTTATGTACATGGTCTGAACAACTAGCAGTATACTCTGCTCTCTGTTTATGTGTAATTCTGAGCAGCTCTCAGTACTCTTTGCTCTTTGTTAATGTAAATGGTCTGAGCAGTTCTCAGTATTCTCTATCTTTGTATATGTACATGGTCTGAACAACAAGCAGTATACTCTGCTCTCTGTTTATGTGTAATTCTGAGCAGCTCTCAGTACTCTTTGTTTTTTGTTAATGTAAATGGTCTGAGCAGTTCTCAGTACTCTTTGCTCTTTGTTAATGTAAATGGTCTGAGCAGTTCTCAGTATTCTCTATCTTTGTTTATGTACATGGTCTGAACAACTAGCAGTATACACTGCTCTCTGTTTATGTGTAATTCTGAGCAGTTCTCAGTACTCTTTGCTCTTTGTTAATGTAAATGGTCTGAGCAGTTCTCAGTATTCTCTATCTTTGTTTATGTACATGGTCTGAACAACTAGCAGTATACTCTGCTCTCTGTTTATGTGTAATTCTGAGCAGCTCTCAGTACTCTTTGCTCTTTGTTAATGTAAATGGTCTGAGCAGTTCTCAGTATTCTCTATCTTTGTTTATGTACATGGTCTGAACAACTAGCAGTATACTCTGCTCTCTGTTTATGTGTAATTCTGAGCAGCTCTCAGTACTCTTTGCTCTTTGTTAATGTAAATGGTCTGAGCAGTTCTCAGTATTCTCTATCTTTGTTTATGTACATGGTCTGAACAACTAGCAGTATACTCTGATCTCTGTTTATGTGTAATTCTGAGCAGCTCTCAGTACTCTTTGTTTTTTGTTAATGTAAATGGTCTGATCAGTTCTCAGTACTCTTTGCTCTTTGTTAATGTAAATGGTCTGAGCAGTTCGAGTATTCTCTATCTTTGTTTATGTACATGGTCTGAACAACTAGCAGTATACTCTGCTCTCTGTTTATGTGTAATTTTGAGCAGCTCTCAGTACTCTTTGCTCTTTGTTAATGTAAATCGTCTGAGCAGCTCTCAGTACTATTTGCTCTTTGTGATGGACATGGTTTGAGCAGCTTTCAGTACTCTTTGCTCTTTGTGATGGACATGGTCTGAGTAGCTCTCAGTTCTCTTTGCCCTTTGTGATGGACATGGTTTGAGCAGCTCTCAGTACTCTTTGCTCTTTGCGATGGTCATGGTTTGAGCAGCTATCAGTACTCTTTGCTCTCTGTGTTATTAACATGGTCTGAGCAGCTTTCAGTATACTCTGCTCTTTATTTATTTACATGGTCTGAGCATCTGTCAGTACTCTCTGCTGTCTGTTAATGTATATGTTTAGAGCATCTCTCAAAACTCTTTGCTCTCTGTTAATGGATATTGTCTGAGCAGCTGTCAGTACTCTTTCCTTTGTGTTATTGTATATGGCCTGAGCAGCTCACAGTGCATGATGTTTGCTCTCTCAGTACTCTCTGCTCTCTGTGAATGTAAATGCTCTGAGCAGCTGTTAGTACTCTTTCCTCTGTGTTAATGTACATGGTCTGATAAGAGCAGCTCTAAGTACTCTCTGCTCTCTGTTAATGTAAATTCTCTGAGCAGCTGTCAGCACTCTTTCCTCTGTGTTAATGTACATGGGATGAGCAGAGCAGCTCTCACTACTCTTTCTCTCTGTTAATGGATATTGTCTGAGTAGTTCTCAGTTCTCTTTGCTCTTAGTTAATGTATATGGTCTGAGCAGCTCTCAGTACTCTTTGCTCTTTGTTAATGTAAATGGTCTGAGCAGTTCTCAGTATTCTCTATCTTTGTTTATGTACATGGTCTGAACAACTAGCAGTATACTCTGCTCTCTGTTTATGTATAATTCTGAGCAGCTCTCAGTACTCTTTGTTTTTTGTTTATGTACATGGTCTGAGCTGCTCTCAGTACTCTTTGCTCTTTGTGATGGACATGGTCTGAGCAGCTCCCAGTACGCTTTGCTCTTTGAGATGGACATGGTCTGAGCAGCTCTCAGTACTCTTTGCTCTTTGTGATGGACATGGTTTGAGCACCTATCAGTACTCTTTGCTCTCTGTGTTATTAACATGGCCTGAGCAGCTTTCAGTATACTCTGCTCTTTATTTATTTACATGGTCTGAGCAGCTGTCAGTACTCTCTGCTGTCTGTTAATGTATATGTTTTGAGCATCTCTCAATACTCTTTGCTCTCTGTTAATGGATACTGTCTGAGCAGCTGTCAGTACTCTTTCCTCTGTGTTAATGTATATGGTCTTAGCAGCTCACAGTGCATGATGTTTGTTCTCTCAGTACTCTCTGCTCTCTGTTAATGTAAATGCTCTGAGCAGCTGTCAGTACTCTTTCCTCTATTAATGTACATGGTCTGATCAGAGCAGCTATCAATTCTTTTTACTCTCTGTTAATGGATATTGTATAAGTAGTTCTCAGTACTCTCTGCTCTTAGTTAATGTATATGGTCTGAGCAGCTCTCAGTACTCTCTGCTCTTTTATTGAAGACTTCCTCTTTCCTCACACAATTAACCCATTGTCAATGCACTTACTCAGTATAAATATAGCATGGACCTCATTATTTTCATCACTAATATCTCTGACATTACTGCATGGTTGATAACCTGTACTGTAAAACCACCTCTGTTTCTGGCTGGTAATATTGACCGTGCAATCTACCACTGCATGTGCATATGGTATGCTGTTTGCAAAGAAATATCTTAATTTTGATCCACTGACTGATCTATTTCTACTCAAACAGTAACACCTTGAACTTTTAACCTTTTTAATCTGTTTTTTTAAATTGAATGTTATTTCTGTGAATTATATAATCCATCTTCCAGTGATATCTTTTGATTTTAAAATCATTTTACAATCATTAAATTTGTTTAAAAATCTAAGTGAGAGTGGAAGAAATGCAGCATTGAAAGTTATCTTTATTTAAAGCTAAAAGATTAAAAAAACTCAAAGATAAAGTTCAATAAAAACCAAACAGTTATTTTTATTAAAAGTTAATTTTAAATATGTTTAATTAATATACTGGATATTTCAGGCAACAGATAACTGTATTTACAAATAGGATCAATGTTCTTTGGCTGTATTTTCTATGACAAGTATATCCAAACCTTGGTACCAACATCAGTTGGATTGACTAGATCACCGTGACCTATATAGGTTGCCAGGTATAACTATAACATGTACAAAGTAACTGGAATATAATAGGAATGTGATATTGAAAGGAAAATAACATATCAAAGATGCCCAGAAGATATGAAGGAAAACTGGTCTTGTTATTATTGCAGTGTTTGTTCTCATATATCTCTGCTGTGTTACTTTATATAATATGTATTTGATTTCAGGTTATATTATGCGGCGATTTCTTTCATTGATAAAGAGGCAGAATGGTTATTTTACAGATTGGTTTATCTCCCCATTGCTTATATAATTTAAAGAACATGAATATATTCTAAATCCAGTGGCGTCAATTTTAATTCCAGGGTGGGGGGGATGACTTTGTATATTTAAATACACACACCCACACATATACCTTTTTCAGCATCTCTGAGTGACATATTCAACTATATATATATATATAAATGTATATACCTAATCATATTTCAAATAATTATTAAAGCGTAATAGAAAATAAGTTATTTTGTAATTCAAAGCAAGGTTTAGATATAACATTTTTTAGTAAATGGATCCAAAGTCTTGAATTCTATTTTTTAATATATTTCATTTGCAATATTATAATATTATTCTCTGAAAAGTGGGGGGGGGGGATGATTACATTGGCCAACCCCCCTTGCCAAAAAGTGGGGGGTATATATACCCCCCATCCCCCCTATATTGACGCCCCTGTCTAAATCACCAATTGTTAAAACTTATCATTATTTATCGGCTGTGTTTCATTAACTAGCAATTGCACATTCATAACCCACAATGGAATATTAGTTGATATAAAAGCATATTTTTACCCAAATATATTAGGGGTATGTAACAATGATTTTTCAGGCTGACTTCAAGAACCACAAGAGCTAGGCATTAGCCACTTGTAACCATTAAACGACACTACCAGGAAATACATATGTACAGTGTAATGGGGTCCAGGATTTAGATCATTGTGTTCCTACATTACATTAAAGTGACTCCGGCAGAATAGTAATGCAAACCTTGTACACAGATTTTCTTACAAGCATTCTTCAAGTTGACCTATCTTATAATTTGAGATACATTGTGGAGGTCTACTCTCATTGAATGTTGTCTCATTAAGTCTGTGATGGAGTTAATGTTTTCTCCATTGTTTACTTGATGCTCTGTTTGTCGGTTCATTTGTCTTTTAGTAAAATTTAGATACTTCATGATGTGTTTGGACATGACTAAAGTAAAAGTTTGTGATAAGGTATACTTAATTTTGTAATGTTGTCTACTTCCCTGAAGTAGGTTTTAATATCATAAGTGCTTATGTACTGGTTTGATTGATGAGATTTCTGCAATACTTGGTCAGATGCTCAGTTTCTTTTGATGAGAGGAAGAACATGATAAGTATTCATGTTGATTAGAACTTCTTATATATATATATATATATATATAGTGCTGCAAGTTCAATAAGCTCAAGGGTGGATAAAGTGCCCAAGGGGGAAGTCTCCCTTCACATGGTATGGAAACTTTGAAAAAAAAAAGCATGAAATATGTCTATTCATTGTAGTACTTTGACCCATTTCCCACTTTTCATATGCTGCACCACACAAAAAAAATTACAAGTACATGTATTGAATTTACACAATACTTCATGCTGAAACTGATAAAGTCTTTTCATAGCTTAATAAAACTGCATAACTGTGTCTTTAATTTTACTTAAAACCATAGGTGTGTATGGTATGATACATGAAACATATATACTGAGAGCCAAAGGATATACTATTTTCAAAATTTCATGAAGTTTAATTTAATAAGTCAATATTAACATGAACAATTTACAGAGCACTGACTGGATTTCAAGCATATATAATTATACATTGAGCAATACACAATATTTTTAAATTGTCAAGCTACCTTGACCACCACCCCCTACCCCCCACCAACACCTACACCAAAACATATGAAATATATATATTATATATGCTAACATATGGCAGGTTAATTATTGGAGAATATCTGGAAGAGTATTATT
Organism: Sipunculus nudus; assembly: GCA_026874595.1. Classification (NCBI taxonomy): domain Eukaryota; kingdom Metazoa; phylum Annelida; class Sipuncula; order Golfingiida; family Sipunculidae; genus Sipunculus; species Sipunculus nudus. Next base: position 54,613,866 of record CM049306.1, read on the forward strand.
TTCCCCACACAACAAAGTTGCAGGAGGGGATATAGTAACACCTGTGTTTGTGCGTCCATCTGTCTGTCCATCTGGAATTTGTTATGGATCAATTTCAAGCCAAACCATTTGACCAAAATCTTTCATCTTGCACATATGGCTCCCCCAACCATTGATGAATAACCCTATCGATTTTAAGGTCATGGGGTAAAAGGTCAAGGCCACAGGACCCACTTTTTAGCGAACCTGTGACCTTATGTGATGGTGCGGCGGCGGCCGTCGTGTGTCGTGCGTCGTCTGTACGTTAACCGTAGCTATCTCAAAAATGGCAGAAGTTTGCATCACAATATTTTTTGCAAATAATCAGTCATCTTAAAAACTCCAATATTTGTCCAATAATGTCCATTATTTCACAGAAATGATCCCTGGAACAATCTTTCTCAAGTTTGTTTGAATGGTTCCAGTTCAGAGATTTTTGGCCGAGTTACAGGGTTGAACTTAGTCATCTGTCCAAAAAAGCACAGTAAAATTAAAATCTCAGAAACCATAGAGCTTTAACCACCAAATTTTATACCAGTGTTTGTCACATATGTCATATCTGAAATCGAGGTATTGGTGGCGCGACCTACATTGATGTGTTTTTTACAAGTGAAAATGTAATTTTAACTCTTCTAGCTTATACACTGATTTATGATGAAATTGTTAAGCTGATTGGTTTAAACTTTACAAGAATTATTCTATGGTAGGGTTCTGCTAGTTTTATAAGAATAGATTGGGTAAATACAGCTTTAAAAAAGCATTGTAGCCAATTGAAAAAAGGCTTTCTGTGTTTGAAAACAGATTTGACAACATGCTGAGTTTTAGCAGCCAAGTCAAGAGGTCACTCAGTACAAACAGGTGGGGTCCAGACATCACCATGGCAACTGACCTGGCTCTGGCGGGTGTCTAGACAATGTCTAAAGGCAGAATTCCAAGATTATTGGAACCATATCTTTCAACTGTTTGAAAAAACTTGGTTTGCATTTTAAGCTAATCAGGTCACATGTGATCTGCTGCGCCCTCATTTTGGTTGACCTCTGACCTTTCTCACTGCCCAGCGTCCATTTGTGCCTCTGTTTCCACACATTAAATCACATATCTCGGGAACCGTTCGACCAATCAGGCTAAAAATTTTGCTCAAATGTAGCCCTTTGATAGCTTTATAACATACACTAAAACTTGTGGTGCCACCTGCAACCATTTTTGCACAGCGTCTATCTGTTCATCTGCCTTGGGATAAAATCACTTATATCTCAGCAGTGGTTTGACTTTTCCACCTGAAATTTTGTGGGTTTATACATCCTGGACAGCTTTCTTGACTTTATGACAGATGGCACCCCATACATTCACATATACTCTTCAGACATCCAAGCTCATATCTGGGGAACAGTTTGACTGATTGAGCCAAAATTGTGCATGTGTATAGATCTCACATAGCTCTTTATCACAGGCAAAACTTGTGGCGCCACCTGTTACCATTTATGCACAGCGTCCATCTCTTCATCTGCCTTGGGATAAAATCACTCATATCTCAGCAGTGGTTTGATTTTTCCACCAGAACTTTTGCAGGTTTATACATCCTGGACAGCTCTCTTGATTTTATGACAGGTGGTGCCACCTACATTCAGGTTTACTCTGCAGACATCCAAGCTCATATCTCTGGAACCGTTTGACTGATTGGACCAAAATTTTGCATATGTATAGATCTCACATAGCTGTTCATATTAGGCAAAACTGGGGGTGCCACCTGCAACCATTTATGCACAGCGTCCATCTGTTCATCTGCTTTGGGATAAAATCACTCATATCTCAGCAGTGGTTTGACTTTTCCACCTGAACTTTTGCAGGTTTATACATCCTGGACAGCTCTCCTGATTTTATGACAGGTGGCACAACCTACATTCATGTTTACTCTGCAGACATCCATGCTAATATGCAACACACTCACTCTATTCCCCTTGCCACTTAATCCATGCCTCACTTCACCATCTCACTCTGATTTCTGCGGATACAAATAGCCGCTTGTTGACTACCCATATTCTAGTTTTAAAATGTCCTAGTCTGAAACTTGCAGGTCCAAAACGTCCATTTTGCTGAAATAGGTAGATATGCAGGACTTAAGAGGATCAATATTAAATTTTAAAAATAAACCTCCATTCATACTCCCAAATTTTGCACAGGTTTGCATTAGGCCTGTAGGCCTCAATTGTTGAAAAAACTTATGGAACAATTTTAAGCCAAAATGTTTCACCAAAACCTTTCTTCTTGCACATAAGGCTCATGCCCCCACAGGTGAACAACTCTTTTATGAGGTCATGGGGTCAAAGGTCAAGGCCAATGAACCCACTTCTTGAAAAAGCTTGTTGACCCATTTAAGGCTAAACTGATTGACCAAAACCTTTCACCTTGCTCATTTTTTAGGCTCAACCACCCATGGATGAAGAACCCTATTTAGTTTGAGTTCACAGGGTCAAAGGTCAAGCCCACAGAGATGCCCTCCTCATTTTCACATTGTGTAATATACCCAGTCTAATTATGCCCTGTGCAAGGGGATGCTCTGTGGTGCCCTTGTGACAAAGAGAAAGCACATAAATTACTTAATTGTTACATGATGAAGGTTAGTGATTATACTACATGTCAGAACAATTAAACACTTTCTCATTAAAACCATTTATTTTATTTGCTTACATGCACCTCTCAGTAATGTTTGTCACGAGCAAATGTTAATTTAAGGCCAGTAATGGATTTTCAAGCAAATTTTTCATGCATTTATGCATATGCTTTGAATTTTTTTAGGTTTAGTCATATGTGATTTTAAGTTAGCAAATGCTGGAAGGAACTTAAAAGTTTAATCTTTTGTGCAGGGGTGATAAGGGCAGGCAATCATAGTGTTATGTGGTAAGAGGTGTTAATATTTATTATATGTAATTACTGATTTTAACGCAATATTTTGGTACACATGAGATAAGTTACTAGTTCAGCAGATGGAAAGACAGATAGAGCAACATTAAGTAGGGTTTAATGCATATACAAATCATACCTCAGTGCTTGATAAATTCACTGAACAGATAAAAAATTGCATCCCAATTCATTCCAGGAAGCAGGCATTCATGATGTAGATAAATCAGCATTATTTTATATTTACATTATCCATAAACAACATCTACGTGTGTTCATGTCACAGAATTAATGTGTGACTAATCAGTAGCATGGTTATAAACTTTGGACAGTTTGGCCAGAGCATTTTTTTTATGAGTCATTCTGTAAAGGATGCATGTTGGGTTAGGAGTTTTATTTCATCACTTGTGCATAGAAGTAACAGTCTGGTGTATTACTTCAGAGATACTGGTATTACAGGACAAAACAAGTGGACCTAATAGCTTGCTGAGGTAATGTCCATGGAAAGCTGACTTTTCCAGCCATTAAATATGGATATAAAAGGATACGTACAGTAGTGCATCATTTATCTGAAAAGCTTGAGGGACAGGGTTTTTGTTCAGATAAACAATTGTTCAGATAAAAATTTCAGTACAATTCATCATAATTGCCAACTAGCCGCTGAGCACTTGATTTTACCAGAGATTGACAGACATGAATTAATTAAGCTTTTTTTTCAAGATAAACCTTTGCAACAGCATGTTTTCCATCAGTTTAATCAATTTATGATATAAAATGCATTGAAATTATTGCTGTTTGGCCCTGGAAATCATAGATCAATTCATTGTTGAATATTTTTTTTTACTGTTTGGAATTTCATTAAATGGTCAACATTTTAGTTCTCACTTTTCATTTTTGGATAAGCATTTTTTTCAGATAACTGTATTAAGATAAATGGTATACTGTATGCCATGAAAACAACTGTTACCCTTGAGCTTTTTATTGGGCATGGAGAGTTAGGTTTTTAACAAGCTTGGCCTTCTCCACTGACGACCTGGGTTTGCCTTGGGTGGCTATGAGAGTGACTCCACTATTTTTGGTGGTTTTTGTTAGTGTCACTCCTCCAGTTTTCTCCACTTTTACAGATTAACAAATGCCATCATCTTTATTTTAATAGGAATGAAATTTATAAAATGAACAAATCCTAGAGTTGGTAGTATACATCAATATGTTTTTGTGTGTTACTTTTCTACAGTTGAAAGTCACTCCTCGGTTGGATAGAGGATAGCATCTTCAGGCATGATTATTTATGATTTTGAAGTTATTTTCGTAGTTACTGGTTTGATTCCAAATTTATACAAGACATGCATGCACTGTCATGCCATACAGGCACATCACCTGCTTACATACTGGTTTGTTGTAATGTCATCAAGCAACCTACGCTCTGAACACAGCGCGTGACCTCCCAGCCCGGTGACCTTCCACTTACACGCTGTGAGAAATAGCAGGATTTTTAAGGTTTGGCAACAACCAGTCAGTTTGTGCTGGATAAAGTAAAATCTGATTGGCTCTGCGTTTAAAAAGATCTGTAGAACTGGTAGAAGAAATCTGATTGGCTTAGCATGTAAACAAGCTCGTGTAGCATGCTATACTGGAAATATGCAGACAGTTGGGGATAAGTGACCTCAGGCAAGTCAGTATACAGACTGTGTTGAAAGCCAATGATTGCATCGTGTGTATTCCAAAGGGGGTGGAAAAAGTCTGTGCTACCAAGCGCTTTCCACAGCAGTGTAAAGAAACCGGTACCTCGTTGAATATCCGTTTCTGTAGTGATACTTGCAATGTGTTTGGTTAAATTAAATGAGGGGGAATTCCACAGATACAGGTCTGCCTGGTGGCCAAACTTGACCGGCAACCGCGGGTTAATGCAGCGGGTAGTGTAGCGAATAGTTGAGCATAGCGTAGCCTATGCTTATGGAGCGTACAAGCCACCATGTACAAGCATTAACGTATGGGTTACAGTCAGGGGTCCATCTCATTATGTATATAAAATGGAAGCAGATTCATGTTTTTTTCTGTGATAATTTAGCTCATCATACATTTATAATGGTTACATGTCATGTCTGCAACATGCATGTAGCATTCCAAGCTTTAAGGTTCAAGTAACTTCCTTATATAGTCTCCAGGTCTTTTTGAAATCTAGTCAAGGTCTGAACTGGATGGCTGTGCCCTGCCTGTTGATGGAAACATGTGCCATCTGCTGGCAGACATTTATGCTATGAATCACTTTTGGTTTTGTGTTTTGATACAATTTGATGCAAGTCTTGTTTCAAAAACTGCATTTCACATCATCAAATCACTAAGTAGGCAGATAATTTTGGAAAAACATATCATAAGCATAAAAATGATAATATTCATCAGTTAATAAAAATATTTAGCATGAGTAAGCATTTGATCATGTAGAGTCAAAGAAATAAACTTGAAAAAATTTTAAACCATATGACCATAAGGTAAAATATTGAAGGTATCATGGTGTGAATATTCTGTTTCTGCAGAATTTAATGATTGGAAGAAAGATTTTGAAAAATTAAAAAAAAGTAAAATGCGTTAACTTTGTATAATTAATTATAATTATGATTAATTACAAAATTAATAACAATTATTTATTATAATGTATAATCAATTAATTTATATGGTCAGAGATCTTTGCTATACATCCTTCTGCGATTTTCAGCACATCTGTAACTTTAAACTATTGAAGGTAACATGTAAAATTGATGAATCTTTTTCTCAAGCTCGTTCATCAGATTTGTACTACGATTGTGATCAGCCAGAATATCCAGAGCCAGAAGGTAAATTGCCCAACAAACTTCAAGTTTCTGCTGACATACATATAGTGTCCTGCACTTAGCTGCACACTCCTGACACAGCAGATAATTTTATAATGCAGTCGTTCCAGATCTCCTTTGTTGCATCTGCTGCGTTGTTAGCAAGTTTTTCCAGGTCTCTACACCATGGCCAGCTGGCACAGGGCCAAGAATCAGACCAATTTTATTGACATCTAGCAGGTTTAAAACTTGGGAGTGGGATGCACAATGCAATACCATGCTCTCATTGGTCTGATTATAGTTGCTTTCCCTTTGTTGAGACCCAGAGAATCCTGCTATGCAAATTAAGCAGCAGTTAAAACAAAGGAGATTGGGAGTGATTGCAGTGTATAGCTGCTGCGTGAGGAATGTAACTTTACTATTGACATACTGTTGTTGGCTTCATATCTGTGGCGTTAAATGTTCAAGATTCTCACTTTTCAGTGTTTCATGAGGGTTTCAATTTTGTGACCTCACACTCAGTATATCCATTATTGTATAAATTATTTATTTCAAAAAAGGATTTTTTTTTTGTGAAGTGGTGGCAGACCACATAAGATCTTGGATGGTCTTCACAAATGACGTCAGGCATGAATAATGTACATGAGTTGTCAATGGTGTCACAAAATATATCTGCTTAGAAAGGATGTCTTATTCGCCTTGGTTTAAGTTTCCTGATGATTTCCCTGTTGTGAATATCGCAAATTTGAAACCCTCAACAAATTTTCCAGCCACAGTAGTTTAGAGTAGTTCTATATAAAGTTACTAACTCTCTGTTTTAACAGATACATTGTTTATATTATCAGTGCCATTACAACGGTACTTGTCATATCAAGGATATCTGTATAATGGGGCAAGCTAGGTTTAGTCTCTTCAGAGGTGTATACTTTACCATTGAAAGTAATGCTCTAATTAAAGCAGGATCAAATGAATTTCAGGATGACTTTCTAGCTTTTATATGGTTTACATTTAACACAATCACAAATTCCACTTGCAGTCACTTACTTGAGGCTATTGGGATAACTAGTCCGTCCTTACTTCCCTTATTTTAGTAAAATTATAGCATTTGTATTCAGGAGATACTAGATGAAAACTATGTTACGAAGTCTTTAAAGAACCATGGATGGGACAAGAAGGCAAATACCTTTTATTAGTTGAGACTCCTGTTTTTTTTTTTTAATGATACATGCTCAGCCACATTTAACTTGAACTTTACCTGATATTTGTTTTCAGTGTGGTGTTTCTTTATGAGTCAATATCTTGATGTGTGATTTGTTTGTTGTTCTCTTTGAAGAGATATTCACAAATAAATTCTCCTAATAGAACCATTGGCATGATTTTGTAATAGTTTGTCTGTTTGGATCCTGTTTGCCACCAGGTGGCAATACTTTCCATAAGAATAAATCCAAAAATGTGTGTTTATATGAAGAAATACAACTCTCCGATGTTGAGTGGCTGGTTTAGGAAATGTAGCCTAAGATTACAAATATTGGTTGCAATTTACTTAATTCTGTCAAATTAATCAGTATCAGCTGATCATGTTTGCAAGACCTAGGCTTTAGGCCAAAAAAGGTTTGGTTCTGAATGGCGCTATTTAGCGAACCTGTGAGCTTATGCGATAGGGTGGTGTTGTGCGTCAGTGCGTCATGCGTAGTCTGTATGTTAACCATAGCTATCTCAAAAACGGCAGGAGCTAGCATCACCAGATTTTTTGCAAATAATCAGTCATCTGAAAAACTCTATCGCATTTTGTTTATTTTTTTTTCTAACTGCATTTTCTTAGAATTTATAGGGAAAAAGCTAAAAAAGCTTTAAAAATCTTCTCCTCTGAAAATGTCCAGCCAAATTGTCCAATATTTCACAGAAATGATCCCTGGAACAATCTCTCTCAAGTTTCTTCAAATGGTTCCAATTCGGAGATTTTTGGTCAAGTTACTGGAGGTTACTGGAACTTTGTCATCTGTCAAAAAAGCATATAAAAATTTCAATCTCAGAAACTGGAACTATCATCACCAAATTTTATGCCAATGTTGGTCACATGAGTCATATCTGAAATTGAGGTATCGGTGGCTCCACCTGCATCGGCCTTCTTTGTACGGGGCCATCAGTGCCTGTATCACACTGAGGGCTACAAAAAACTTCTTCTCTGAAACCATATGGCCAAATTGTTTAATATCGCACAGAAAAATCCCAGGGTAGTGCTTTCCGAAGTTTGTTCAATTGGTCTCTGTTCAGTGACTTTTGGCTGAGTTATGGGAAGCTGAATTTAGTCATATGCCATAACAGCCCATTTTAGCTCAGTGACTAGAAAGATCTTCTCAAAAACCACTGGGGAAAATTCTTAAATCTCACACATTAATTATCCTAGGATGATGATTATTCAAGTTTGTTCAAATCGTTTTGGTTCACTGCAAATCATTTTTCGACTGACCCAAAATAATTGTCTTAAATCGTCCCAAATGAATGATTTTTGGCTGAAATATGGAGATTGAATTGAGTCATTTTACCATATATGTTAGCTGTGTGATGCTGTTACATCTAGCCTGGCACCAGTTTATCAGCATCTTTTACATCATGACTGTACATGGATTATAAATGATTGGTATCTATACTCAACTTAAATCAAGAATTTGCCATCAATTAGATGTATCTGTATTATTATTTTGCATTCAGTATGCATCAGTAATAATTTTTCATATATTCCTGATTTCGTTTTTGTAAAAAGTCAGCTGAAAAGTTATTTCAAAGTTATTTCAAGTATGGACCACTTTTGGTACAGATGGCAGCACTTGGTTACCATTGGCAGATTGCCAGTGCCTTGATGTTGGCCATTAGCCAAGATGATGTAAGCTCTATAAATAGTTTTGGCACAGTGCTAGAATTGGAAGAAGTGCAGCTGGGAATAGGTCAAGATCGAGTTCACCCAGTGCAATAGCTGCAATCTATTTATAGCTTTGGCAGACTGCTCACTTCATCAGATTTGGCACTAAAGTTCAGCCTGGATCTATTTATAGCTTTGGCAGACTGCCAGCTGTGTCAGATTATGCAACAGGTCAAGAGTTCACTCAGTGCAGCCAGTTACATGTCAAAAGTTCACTCAGTCTAGCCAAGTGCAGGTCAAGAGTTCACTCAGTGCAGTAGCTTCAGCCAGGAATTTGTCACAGTTCACTCGGGGGCAACTTCCTTACTCACCTAAGCCTGATCAGCCCAGTGCATTAAACTCAAGGGAATTTTGATGTATTGGCCTGATATTTTGACCTGTCTATGCATCTTTGATGGCTTTCTCATTTACAAGACAGGTGTTGCCACCTACATTGACGTTTGCACAGTGTATGTGCCTGCTTATTTCTACAGAGGAATTTGATACATCAGCCCGAAATTGGGCATATTCTACATATCAGGTAGCTTTATCATGTACAAGACTGGTGGCGCCACCTATAATAATTTTTGCACAGTGTACGTCCCTGCTTTTTTTGCAGGAGGGGTTTGACATATCAGTCTGACATTGGGCATATGTATTTATATCTCTTCGTGGTATACAAGACTGGGGGTGCCAGCTACAATCATTTTAGTGTAAGGTGCAACCGTGCAAGAATTTCAGCAGTGATGTTTGTGTAATTGTTACTTGTTCAAAGTGTTTAGTACTTGCATTGTTCATATACATGTTACACATGTTCTTGAAAAGTAATGATCCAGCATTGAAGCATTATATCTGGTGTAAGCCCACTGCACAGGTTCGCACTAGGCCTGTTGGCCTTGTTTTTCAGTAATCAGTGCGGGTGGGTTTTTTATTACCTTTTTTGTATGTATAGGTAAAAATGTCTTTGATCAGGGAAACACATGATAATAACATTTTTTTTTGCTAAACAAGTAAAAGCGCTTAATAAAAAAAGGAAATTTTATCAAAATTGTATGATTTTATCTTCTTTAAAGAAATGTCCGAGCGGCTCGAGCTCAAAATTGGTAAGTTTCTATTGAAAATCAGAATTAAAAATTTTGATGCCGGGGTTCATAATTGATTCAGGTGATGCCTTAGAACCATATCTTTTTTTTTGGCCTCAGGACTTGAGAATTGAGGTTAACTTAAGAGAATGGAGGTGAAAACATAGTTGATTTTAATACTTTATCTAACTATTAATATAAGACAGCATGTTTATTGGATATTTACATACTTGTTTGTTGAATGATAATAATTTCTTATACAGAATATACGTCTGTATTAAATGCTTAGAGAAACGTTCCTCAGTTTCTCTTCGATTTGCTAAAATTAATCTCTCAGGTGCTGCCCTCCCCTGTGTTCCTCAGCCTTTTATCTACATAAGCATCAGCAAATTGGTGTGCTTGCAGTTTAACCAACTATTATATATTAAAGTGTTGTACTAGGCTTCTCCAATTGCACAGTAACCATTAACTTGATTTTGTTTCAGATTGCTGTATTTATTCATTATGTAAGGGTACAAATATCATGTTGCAACACTTTTTTACTGACCAGAATCTCTTTATAGTTGTGGAATTTTGGTACTGTTTTAATCAGGTTACTGCTATTTAACAGTGTGATAATGATTGAAATACACTTTGAAATATATTTTAAGAATTAAGAGTAGATATGTTTGCATCTCTTAGGCCAAAAAAAAAATAAGGTATGGTTCTCAGGCACTTTTTTTCAGAAATCAGTGCGGGCAGTGGGATTTTATTTTTGACCTTTTTTTGAGTGCCATATGATTAAAAATGCCATATGATCGGGGAAAAGCATGAGAATAACAAAAATTTTTGCTAAACAGATAAAAGCACTACATAAAATGTATTATTTATCTTCTTGAAAGATAAAAAGCAAAATAAAAAGTTTTGATGCGGGGGGTTAAAATTGACGCGGGCAGTGCCTGAGAACCATACCTTTTATTTTTTTTTGGCCTTATGGTATAACTTTATATTACATGCATGGTAACAATATGTTGAAATCTGAGCCATGTACACATGCTGTTGAAGAGCAATGTTTTCTAGTGTTGTTTCTAGGAATCCTTGAATAATATGGTTAATTAACTGTATTGATGATATATAGACTACCTGAAAAAAACAACATGGTTAACCCTAGTTCATTCTTACTTTGAATACTTGTTTGAAAAAATGAATAACCTATGACAGGTTCCAAACCTTGAATCATAGACAGTGCTGCCATCTTATGACAAGACTTCAAAACATGATAAAAAAACATAAATATCATTTGAAATAATTCTTACTTGTGTAACACTTAATGTTTTTCAGTTGATGAAATAGTAGTATTGAAAATTATTATTTAGAAAACCTTTTTCAGATTATGGTTATGGTTATATAGCACTAATATGATTCAATAGTTTGATTACAGTGTTGGGTCTATCATAACAGAATGTAAATTTAAGCAATTTTATGGGCATAAATATTTGTTAATTAAAAAAAAAAATAAAAACGGGTCATGGGGTGATTAAATTTGTGGTTTTCACATGCATCATATGACAAAATGTGGTAAATAACTTTAATTTATGATGGTTTTAGAGCAGATATTATAAACATTTGTAATAAATTTATTCAGGTATCATTATGAAATAATTCTTATTTATAATAGTGAGGTTATAATAATGCAAGTCAAATGTTGTAATATTTATGCTTTCATAACAGAAGTTTGTGTGGTTCACTGAACATGGTAATCATGAAAGCCACAGATTTACACCTCACAAATTATTCTGAACTCATTTTAATTGATAGAGTTTCACTACATAGTACCTTTTTTACTAAAGCAAATCAAGAAATTTATGATGAATGTGACCCGGATGATGAGTCGCCAGAACCAGAAGGTAACAATTCTCCAGGCAAGAGAAACAGCTGGTTCTCTCACCCTGGCCTTGTAGTAGCATGCCTGTCATTGCATACTGTGGAAGTGGTTTTGTTAGCAGGGTTTTAATTTAGCGGGAGCTGGATATGCACTAAAATAAGAACACCTGTTGTTTCATATAACATAAATCACTTTAGACCCCCCCCCCCCCCCCCCCCGGTTTTGAATTTTGATAAAGAGCCAGCCATGATTGTTGTAAGCTCTTTTTTTTGTTCACACATAGTGGGCTACTTCTACTTAATAATCATAGTTGTTGATTTAAGCAATTCTACAACTTGCTCAGATGTCAAACAATGTGGCTGGGTGTAGTACCATATTGCATCATCAAACGTAATCAGTTCCTTTAATTATACGTATTGTTTACACCTTGTGGTCACGGTACACAAATCCCAGTAGCATGCATATATACGCGATCAAACAGAGCTTGTTGTGGTAGGAGGTAGGTTGGGCTACAAACCTATCTTTTATATAATCATTTAAATATTGTAAAATGAAAAAAGCGCAAAAATTCAGACAAGCCATTTAAAATTAACCACTTCCACAGTATATCTTGCCATTTAGTTTCACCAATGCTGCTATCTTTCACAGACATGGGTGAAAAAATTTGTGTAGCTGAACAAATCTTATTCGCGTTCAGTAACAGGTGAAAGAGTCTTTCACCTGTTACTGAATGCGCATAACATTTTATTCAGCTTCACAAACTTTTTCATGCACTTTCATAAAATATTAGTTTAGGTACACAAGTGCCATTTGTCAAATGTAATGTTTATCAGTTGATGGAATAGTATTATTGAAAATGATTATTTTGGAAACATTATCAGATTGTGGTTATGGTTATAAAGCATATACAGTTGTCATAATATGATACATTCCTTGTACTAAAATAGAACATCATGCCTGAAGTTTAATATTCTTCATCGATCAGGACTTACATTTTGTCAGTGGGCTCTTTTTATGCCATTAGCTTGTTTAAAAAAAAAGCTTTTGGCACACTGTGGTAAATCTTTAAATAAAAAACTCATTTTAGAACGAGTCATTTAAAGCCTATGCAGCTGTGGTAAATTACTGCCTGTTGTAAAAATGCACTTGATTCCTCAAAAGAAGTCAATAACATATGGTTTCTTTTACAGTGGGATGCCCATCTTTTTGGTGGTTTATTGTGAGAAGCTCGTATTACTTTGCTGGATCACATCTTGCAATAGAGAGTAAAATGTATAATTCTGCAATTTTGATATTATATTCAAATTTTTTTCCATACACTTCTTCATAAGAAAGAATTTTAGAAAATTTATGGTACAAACATTGTCAACAAATGTCACAATTGTCATTAATCCTGTCACTTAATTTGTCTATTTTTGTCAAAATATACATTTCTTCAGACATTGAATAGATAAATGTTTTACTCACTACACAGTTATGATGTTAGTTTCCTTTAATATAAAAGCTCCATGGAATACCTGAATGATTCACTGAAGGGTAATTTTATTATTATACATCCATCTTAGATGGAACATATTATGGTATGTTCTCTGTCTTCCTGGCCATGCATATGTCCATCCATTAACTTTTAAAGTTCCCATGACATTTCCAGAGCTTTGAAGAATTTTCAAGAATCTCACCATTATTATTTACCAATAGATTATCACAGAGATCACAACACATGCAGTGCTCTTTGTTTTCAATTTTAACCCCCAAAAAATCACCAAATATCACTGGACTGCCCTGGTTAAACAGACTGTCATATCATCCAAAAAGAGTAGGGGTTGAGGTGTTTAGTTTTATGTACTGTTTATCAGGATTGAGCCAGCACTATGTGTAACTTTCATTCTAACATTACCTGAGACTCCTGATCATATGAGTGATTTGGGATCAGGGCATGGCCCGTATGAAATTTTCCCTCATAAATATGCCAGAAATATGCAAGAAATATGTCAGATTCGTAATTTCTTGCTTAATCTCACAAGATTCTTGCAAGAAACCATTTCTTGCATAAATTTCTGGCATGCCAGATTTGTATTTCTTGCTTAAACTCACCAGATCCTTGTATAAAAACAATTTCTTGCATAAATTTTCTGACAAAAATTTCTTGCTTAAATTTTCTTGCATATGCTCATGTCAGATTTGTTATAAAATCTTGCATCCACTAGAAGCTGAGGCAGTATAAGCAAGAAATTACAACTTAGAAATTTTATGACCCTCTTTTAAGCAAGAAAAATACTTAGAAATTTTATGGCTCTCTTTTAAGCATGAAATTACAACTTAGAAATTTCATGGACCTCTTTTAAGCAAGAAATTACAACTTGGACTATTTCATGTATTGTCAATCATATAAAGTCAAGTTTTGTAAGGGAAGGACTTTAACCCCGGCCAACCAGTGCGTACAAAACTTGTATTTTCACTAAAATCCTGTGCTTTTTGCATAAAGTTGACATTCTGTCCAGGATTAACCAGCTACTCCCACATTTTCATTTGGACTCTATTCAGCAAGGATGTTTTCAGGTTAAAATGATCTTTAAGAAAGACCTAACCACCAGAAATGTGCATTTAAAAGGCCTTGCAATCTTGCCGCCAGAGCTGATCATATCTATTTAGAATGAACCGTCCTCTTCCAGTTTTGAATTGTGGGGATGGCCGGGAGTATTTGTTTCAACTGTCACTGTTCAAAATTAAAATTTGTTATTATCAAGGAAACACCTTCTGTTTACATTTCATAATCATAAGCACATGCTCGCAAAATATCACTTATTATATACCATGGAGTCGTTACCACAATAATACCCATGTTTATGGAATAGCTTTGAACCCATACTTTTCCAATGTATTTGAATGGACTGCATTATCCTCGTCATGCTGATATCCTCCTATGTTTATAGTGTATTTTGAAGCCCAGTGTATTGTGGGGCATAGGTTACAACTGGCAGAGTCAAGGTCTTGCTGTGTGAGGGCATTGTACAAAGAACTGCTACAGGTGACATCTGGTGCACAAGAATTAAACAAGGAAGACTGATCACTTTATTTGGACAAAGAGATAATATGCATGTGTGATTATCTGTTTACTTATATTAAAAAACAAGAGTGGAGCAGGTATCTAACTTCTCTTTTTTATATGAAATGTGCATTAGGAAAACTATTTACTCATCCTGTTCGTTTTACTGTGAATAGGCAGTTTGTGCTATAGGGCAAAACTTAATTTACATAACTTCAATATTCTCATTACTTCTACTATTGTATAATAACTTATAGTTGCTTGAACAGTTGCTGTGATTTGTGCAAAATAAAGCTGCTTGCTTTGAAGCTGTTTTTGCTGTGTTTTTATATTACATGACATAATTTGCAAGTGTGATTTGTTCTGTATTTATACCTGTTTTTATGCTAAATTTGTTAGTTTACCAGTTAATTAAATAGTGAATATCCATTTCTGCTTGTACCGATACTTTGATCTTGTTCCAGTGATAAAGTTGGATGTCCATATCCAAAAGTAAAAGCTACTTTTTACATATTTTTATTACCAACAAACAGTATTGTCAGTATAATATTTATATTAATATATTATTATGAGTATTATAATGATGAGTTTTATTATTATTATTATTATATTTTTATTATTATTATTATTATTATTATTATTATTATTTAAACTTGATCCTATGTAGTTTGAATAAAAAATTTTCTTAAATTTGGAATGGTGTGAAATAACTTATTAAATTATAAAAAATTATAGAATAAATAATTTCATTTGCTGAATATGCCTAACACCAAATTAATATGAAGTTCTGTTTATAGTTTTTTTTCGGGTTGAGGGGGACATTAACCAAAGTTAATAATGGTCAACTAACATATGTTAAACTGTCTATTTAAGTCACAGTTCTGGATTTCTCTTCTTTTTTCAGACCATCAAGAGAAATGTCATGTGACTGAAGGGTTCATTGAGACATCAAGACATTATTTGTCCTCAAATAAGTCTATGTAAAAATAATACCGACATCCAAATGCCACACCGGCTTTTTTGCCTGTAATTCCCGTAGATCAGAGGATATACTATATTTTACATCATTAATATATATTCATATTACACCATTTTTAAAATCCTCAAATATAGAAAATTGTGGTTTCTTTTTTTCAACAGCAGCTAGGCAACACATGCCCCTGCCTGCGATTCCGACTCAGAGAAATTTGCAACCTGAGCCAGAGGAATACTCCGCCATCGGAGACGAGGAGAACGTGTATAACGAAGCTGAGGAGGATGAGCGACCCCAGCCCATCGGAAAGTCAGCGTTTCCTCCACCAGGTAATGGTCTTATTTGTATTAATGCCGGTTACATGATGGTCAATATACCATTACTGTAGACCAGTGACGTAGAAATGTGTTATGACCGGTGATGTAGAAATGTGTGGTGACCAGTGACATAGAAATATGTGATGACCAGTGACATAGAAATGTGTGATGACCAGTGACATAGAAATATGTGATGACCAGTGGCGTAGAAATGTGTTATGACCAGTGATGTAGAAATGTGTTATGACCAGTGACGTAGAAATGTGTTATGACCAGTGATGTAGAAATGTGTTATGACCAGTGACGTAGAAATGTGTTATGACCAGGGACTTAGAAATGTGTTATCACTAGTGACATAGAAATGTGTTAAATTATGACCAGTGATGTAGAAATGTGTTCTGACCAGTGATGTAGAAATGTGTTATGACCAGTTTCGTAGAAATGTGTAATGACCAGTTCCGTAGAAATGTGTAATGACCAGTTCCGTAGAAATGTGTTATGACCAGTGATGTCTGGTCAAGTCCACAACATCTGAGTCTAAGTCTGAGTCCTAGATGTTGGAATCCAAGTCCACAGTCAAGTCTAAGTCACCTGAAATCCAAGTCTAATTCAGAGTCCAATACAAATCTTTTAAAAAGAAATTTGATGGGAAATTTTAGATTATCATAGTTGCTTTAATATTATTTTACACAAGCTTTTTCCCTGCACGTGTAATTATATTAAACAAATGATGCCAATCTTAAGCTTAGTAAATATGGTCTTTTCCAATATTGTTGGTACCTAATTTGAATACTGTTTGTACTGTTAGAAATTTGCCCATATATATTAAAGTCTTTATAATATGTGCAAGAATGTTTTCTTACTTGACTCAAGACGGCCTTGGTGTGATTTCTCAATTCCTTAACTCCAAGTCTGAGTTTAAGTCTGAGTCCAGGAACCCCAAGTCCAAATTTGAGCCTCTAACAAAGTGGACCCTACCTAGCATAAGTCCAAGTGTGAACTCCATTCCCATACCACTGTTTATGACCATATAAATTTTCAGCAGTTTCCCATGATCTCCATTATTCATAACACATGTAATATTTGATGCTTATTTTCTGCATAAAGTATTTATGATTTGCTGCAGCTGATCCATGCTATGTTATGGGTACTCTAACAAACTGATTTCTGTGATTTCCTCTGATGTCATGGTAATTATTCCTAGGCATTAAATCATATGAGATAGAGTTATACTTAACAAGGCTTAAACAGATCTATCACAATAAATGTAGCAGAAAAAAGTGTATGTTCAATATATATTAAAATATTTCAATTGCAAGTGATTAAGCACATTTCTATTTATTAGATTAATTGCCTTTTATGTGTTGACACTAAAATATGTGAATCATATAAAGCAAACTGACAATGTTTTATAATACAGGCTGTTTCACTTGGCACAAGTTATAGCATAACATAGTCCATAAATAACTGACACAAGATGAAGTAAAACTTGAAGAGAAAATTACCAAATACTGGTATATATATATCATTCATGGTAAATTCCATGAAATGAATATACCAGTATTTGTTGTTAAACTTTTAACTTTCCAACTCTATTGTGATTCATGCTTTTTGAATACTGTGGTTGCCTTTTTATTCCAGAGGGTTTTAATTTCTTGATATTCTCAAATAAGAAAAAATTGCGAAAATAAAACGCTCGGGAATAATGTCCCATCAACTATTTAGATGAACAAGTAGGGATGATGCATTTGCAAAAAACAGATAAGTCGTGCCATAGACGCATGAGATATATCAACTGTAACACCTGTCATAAGTGAATTACTGAACCAGAAATTAGCGGAGTATTGTAGGATTTGTTTCAAAATTTAAAATCAATGCAAAATACAGCTGTACTTAGAATGTATAGGTTCTTCTGCAATCGTGAAAACGAAACCCTCGTGAAACACCCAAAAATGAAGAAATTGGAAAATTTCAGCCGCGCGAATATAAAGCCAACCACAGTATGTCATAATTGACATGTTTTTGAAAGCAGAAAATGTGTAAATCCACATCATCATATGATGACGATCATCATCATCATGAAACACTCATTCATTGTTACACTTTGCTTGCATTAATAACCTGCCAATATTAAATTTATATTTTTACAAATATATTTAAACAAAAGGTTGACACTGTTTTTTCTTGAGTGATAATTTATAGTATTCAGAATATCAGACCCTAAATATTATGTGAAGCATATCAAGGCATTAAGATAAAAATGATTAATTATTTGAATGGGTTTATTTAGAGGTAAGTGTGCTCATTAGGTGTACAAAAATACAACCCACCAGACATGGGGGATGACACATACTGGACCACAGAAAATGTTCCAGATCGTGCCACAAGTGCCGCACCAGTGTTGCCCCCACCTCGTAAGAACAGCATTGGGGCGCAGGTTAACGGTGACAGTCATGTTTTGTAATATGTTTGCTTTGATGTCCTAATGGTAGTTGCACTTGCTGTCTACTTACAGATGTTGGTTTAGCTGCTTTATGTCACTCACCAGAAGCAAATGTGACGTTGTCCTGTATCATTGCTGATATGACATGCTGGATTTAATAACTAATCATCATAATTTAATAAATGGAGCCATTTTGATCAGATTTCTACCTCATTCTTTTAAAATGAGACAAATTCTGAATGGCCCTATTCTGACAATGTCATTTTATATATATATATATATATATATATATATATATATATATATATATATATATATATATATATATATATTCTCCTTATTCTGTATTTAAATTTATTTTATGTGAAGACAAATGTGTATAGGGACAATTCAATTAAGAAGCCACTTACCAACTCATTTCGGCTGCAGACGTCCATGCTAATATGCAACACACCCCTCTCTATTTTCCCTTGCCACTCAATCCATGCGTCACTTCACCCGTCCCACTCTGGTTTCCACAGATACAAGTAGTCGCTTGTCGACTACCCGTATTCTATTTAAAGATAATGCCCCATAAATAATCCAGTCACATTCAAGGAAGACATTTGGCAGTCAGTATATTGACCAAAGTTTTTGCAAGTGTTATCTTGCAACTTGTGACCTTTCAATTTTATTTTTTTTTCAATGATATAAAACCACTTACCTTTAGTAACATGCTGTTTGTCAACATTGGAACATGTTGAGAAAAAAAGTTTATCATTTGTCACAGAGGCATTCAAAAACTTTGTTAGCCTGGAATTACCGAAAGTTCATTCACATATACTAGTTCATACACAGATCAAACCAGAAATCACATACAAGATCCATTCATAAGGCAGGTGAATAGCTGCCTTTAAGCAGTTAAGTTAATTACAGGCACACTAACCACATGTATTGTATCATATTTCTATCTAACATAAAAATTGAATTTCAAAATTTTGGTTATGCAAAATAAAAATAATTTCATTTTTAGACATGAAAGAAACATGGTAGAGGAACAGGAAAAAAAAGTGGTTTGCTGTTACTGGGTGCTTAAAATTGTGAAACATTTAAAATTTTAAAAAATGTTTCATACAAAAATGAATGTGAATTAAATAAACACATATGCTATTAGATAGACCTCTGTACCAGGTTTAAAAAAATATATACATTATGGGGTCTTATATGCATTTGGAAAAGCTTTATGTTTTATTTTAAATTTAGGTGTTTTTGCCAGGTATGCTACCTTTAGCTGTTAAGTAAATTTCAGGCAAACTATTCACTTGCATTGCTTTCACTCAATATGTGTAGACAACTCATGGTAACATAAGCAGTTTATGTCACTTGTCTTTGTTGACTAAAAGCTTGGTATTAACCTGAATCTGTAATTATTGTTTGTCTGTCTTAGATCAATTAAAATATTTAGTTATACTTATATATAATACATTCTAACCTCTTTCATTCGCCAACTTTGGAACCGGGGAATTTTCTGGCGATAAGCAAGGGTGGCATTTGATCAGGAGGGGGGAGGGTGTCCAAATGGGATGAGCAGGGTAGTTTAAATTGGGCATTTATTAGCCAGCCATTAGAATATGCAAAATCAGTAATGCCCCGTTTTGCACCAAACTCTGGCTTTCTGGCACAGCAACTCATCCGTTACTTGGGTCTTTTGAGCGCAGGCATAGCAGAACCAGAGATACAACATCTATTCAACTCCGGCTCCTTGGCAAGTCTGGTGACCTTGCTAGCCCTCTCTATGTTGTCAGGCTGCCACTTGTCTTTCTGGGCCAGAATGTCACCAATGGTCTGCCGCTTGACCTCGTACCCCCAGAGCGCTGAGAAATGGCTTGGAATATCTTGTTGACTCTTCCTGGGATGGAACTTGGCAAATTTGACGATCTCACTCTTGTTGACGGGCCCGAGAACGGTGTGCTTGCGTTTTCTTGAAGCCATTGTAACATAACTACCCTGCTACGTTATTACCTGCTTATATACCTTACCGAAATGTTCATACAAGCAGGAGATTAGAACAAAACAATTCACTGAAATCTTTCATTGATAAAAACTTAAAACAATCCTCATTATTGTTGCAAACTGTAAACAAAAATTGAATTAACAGTCTTTGAACCCCCATGCAACCGTTAATTGCTTCAAACTACTCATGTGGTTTACCTCATTAAATGACACTTACCTAAACAACTCTAGGTGTGAACTCAACTCTAGTTACTCGGCTGACTACTTCTGTACCCAAGCAACTCAAGAGTGTCAAGTCATCAATTAATTAGTGGCACCGGGTACTTGATCCTAGGCAGTGAGGCGTGACATGTTTTAAACAGAGACGTGGCCAGGTCAGCTGAGCCCGAGCGATAACACACCGGCTTCATGAAATATTCCCGACTTGTCTTAAGTTGGAATCAGAAACGATCAAGGGAATGTGGCACATTGGGGTAAAAAACACCTGGCGGATGGCGGATAGCGAGGCTGGCAAATGAACGAGCTAAAGAAGTAGTAAGGAAATCAGGACTTTGTCATTTGTAGGCGGTAGACGAGGTTGGCGAATAAAGGGGCGATTGAAAGTGGTTAAAGTGTGGTTAAGTTGTCAGGTTAAGCTGACCCAACAGTGCACTGACTTGTCAAATTCTGAGGATTGAGCTCCAAGGCTTCTTAGTGCATTGGACTCATAATGTTTACAAAGAAAAGTCTGAGTAAGTTACCTTGTGGAACATTACAAAGTACTTAAAGATTTCCAATAAATGTCAGATATACGATTAAAAAAATCAAAATTTATGACTGTAGCAAATGTCAGAGTAGGTTTAACTTATTGCATTAACACAATGTTTAGATTACTATATTTCAACTTGAAAGTATTGAAATGTATGTAAATTAAGATAGCACTACCTGTATATATAAAAAACTCTTGACCAGGGATTTTCTTATAGCAGTATGAAGAAGGATGATGCCAGCCATATCCAGTCCTATATATGTGTGTCATGTTAATTCACGTCTATCACTGATTCTCAGGGAAAAGGGTTACACCTCTACCACAGCCGCCACAGCCAGTAAACGACTTCCAAGAGGACACATACTACGAGCCTGAAGAGGAAGCAAAACCACCACCCCGCATCCACCAATCACAGCCAAGGACACTTCCAGTTCCAGGTAAGTGCACGAGGAAGTGTTATAATTAAGTTAATAAAGCAAATACCTATACATTGAGAGGAATGAGATAAGACTTGTGCATTTTGGAAGGACATAACGTAGTGTAGCAAGGTAGGGCAAAGCCTAGAAGAGCAGAGCATAACAGCTAGAGCCTAGACTGACAAAATAGGATGAAGCCTTGTGGAACAGAGAGGGATGAAGCCTAGTAGAGCAAAGTTGGACAAAGCCTTGGGAGAAGGGCAGGACAATTATGCCTAGTAAGGCAGAGAAAGACAAAGCCTAGTGGAAAAAGTAGGACAAAGCCTAATGGAGTAGAGTAAGAGAAAGCCTTGTGGAACAGATTAGGACAAAGCCTTTTGGAGCAGAGAAGGACAAAGCCTAATGGGAGAGAGTAAGACCAAGCCTAGCAGAGGAGTGTAAGACAAAGCCTAGTGAAGCAGAGTAGGGCAAAGCCTTATGGAATGGTGTAATACAAAGTCTAGTTGGGGAGAGTGAGACAAAGCCTAGTAGAACAGATTAAGACAAAGCCTTGTGGAACAGAGTAAGACAAATCCTAGTGGAACAGAGTAAGACAAAGCCTATCAGAGGAGAGTATGACAAAGCCTAGTGGAGCAGAGAAAGAAAAGGCTAGTGGAACAAAGTAGGACAAAGCCTAGCAGAGAAGAGTCAGACAAAGCCTAGTGGAGCAGAGTAAGACAATGCCTAGAGAAACAGAGTAAAAGCCTAGTGGAGTAGAACAAGACAAAGCCTAGCAGAACAGAGTAGAACAAATCCTTATGGAATAGAGTAAGAAAAAGCCTAGTGGAACAGAGTATGAAAAAGCCTAAAGGAGCAGAGTAAGACAAAGCCTAGTGGAACAAAGTAAGACAAATCCTTGTGGAACAGAGTAGGACAAATACTTAGGAACAGATTAAGAAAAATCCTATTGGAGTAGAGTAAGAAAAATCCCAGTGGAACAGAGTAGGACAAAGCCTAGTGGAACAGAGGAGGACAAAGCCAAGTGGAACAGAGTAGGAAAAAGCCTAGTGGAGTAGAGTAAGACAAAGCCTGGTGTAACAAAGTAGGTTGAAGCCTAGTGGAACAGAGTAGGAAAAAGCCTAGTGGAGCAGAGTAAGAAAATGCCTAGTGGAATATAGAAGGAGAAAGCCTAGTGGAACAGAGTAGGATGAAGCCTAGTGGAACAGAGTAGGATGAAGCCCAGTGGAACAGAGTAGGACAAAGCCTAGCGGAACAGAGTAGGACAAAGCCTAGTGAAACAGAGTAGGACAAAGCCTAGCAGAATGAGTAGGATGAAGCCTAGTGGAACAGAGTAGGAAAAAGCCTAGTGGAGCAGAGTTAGAAAAAGCCTAGTTGAACAGAGAAGGAGAAAGCCTAGTGGAACAGAGTAGGACAAAGCCTAGTGGAACAGAGTAGGATGAAGCCTAGTGGAACAGAGTAGGATGAAGCCTAGTGAAGCAGAGTAAGAAAAAGCTTAGTGGAACAGAGCAGGACAAAGCCTAGTGGAGCAGAGTAGGATGAAGCATAGTGGAGCAGAGTAGGAAAAAGCATAGTGGAACAGAGGAGGAAAAAGCCTAGTGAAACAGAGTAAGACAAAGCCTAGTGGAACAGAGTAGGATGAAGCCTACTGGAGCAGAGAAGGACAAAGCCTAATGGGAGAGAGTAAGACCAAGCCTAGCAGAGGAGTGTAAGACAAAGCCTAGTGAAGCAGAGTAGGGCAAAGCCTTATGGAATGGTGTAATACAAAGCCTATTGGAGGAGAGTGAGACAAAGCCTAGTAGAACAGAGTAAGACAAAGCCTTGTGGAACAGAGTAAGACAAATCCTAGTGGAACAGAGTAAGACAAAGCCTATCAGAGGAGAGTATGACAAAGCCTAGTGGAGCAGAGAAGGAAAAGGCTAGTGGAACAAAGTAGGACAAAGCCTAGCAGAGAAGAGTCAGACAAAGCCTAGTGGAGCAGAGTAAGACAATGTCTAGAGAAACAGAGTAAAAGCCTAGTGGAGTAGAACAAGACAAAGCCTAGCAGAACAGAGTAGAACAAATCCTTATGGAATGAGTAAGAAAAAGCCTAGAGGAACAGAGTATGAAAAAGCCTAAAGGAGCAGAGTAAGACAAAGCCTAGTGGAACAAAGTAAGACAAATCCTTGTGGAACAGAGTAGGACAAATACTTAGGAACAGAGTAAGAAAAATCCTATTGGAGTAGAGTAAGAAAAATCCCAGTGGAACAGAGTAGGACAAAGCCTAGTGGAACAGAGGAGGACAAAGCCAAGTGGAACAGAGTAGGACAAAGCCTAGTGGAGTAGAGTAAGACAAAGCCTGGTGTAACAAAGTAGGTTGAAGCCTAGTGGAACAGAGTAGGAAAAAGCCTAGTGGAGCAGAGTAAGAAAATGCCTAGTGGAATATAGAAGGAGAAAGCCTAGTGGAACAGAGTAGGATGAAGCCTAGTGGAACAGAGTAGGATGAAGCCCAGTGGAACAGAGTAGGACAAAGCCTAGCGGAACAGAGTAGGACAAAGCCTAGAGAAACAGAGTAGGACAAAGCCTAGCAGAACAGAGTAGGATGAAGCCTAGTGGAACAGAGTAGGAAAAAGCCTAGTGGAGCAGAGTAAGAAAAAGCCTAGTTGAACAGAGAAGGAGAAAGCCTAGTGGAACAGAGTAGGACAAAGCCTAGTGGAACAGAGTAGGATGAAGCCTAGTGGAACAGAGTAGGATGAAGCCTAGTGAAGCAGAGTAAGAAAAAGCCTAGTGGAACAGAGTAGGACAAAGCCTAGTGGAGCAGAGTAGGATGAAGCATAGTGGAGCAGAGTAGGAAAAAGCATAGTGGAACAGAGGAGGAAAAAGCCTAGTGAAACAGAGTAAGACAAAGCCTAGTGGAACAGAGTAGGATGAAGCCTACTGGAGCAGAGGAGGAAAAAGCCTAGTGGAACAGAGTATGATGAAGCCTAGTGAAACAGAGTAGGAAGAAGCCTAGTGGAACAGAGTAGGACAAAGCCTAGCAGTTAAGCAGAGTGAAGGACAGTGTTGCACGTAAGGACCAAGTTTGGTGGTTGGACCATGACTGCTCAAGTGCATTGGTCAAGGCCAGTATCCTCCAAAAACTCCATTTAGGCAGATCACTTTATAAATTTATATGTTCTCTTATCACCTGCCTCCAATCACAAATATAGATGTATTATATACTTTACAGGTCCAGGTAAAGCTGTGCAAGCATCAGGTATTCCTATTGATCCCATGGCGATCAGAAATGCACAAAACAAATTACGGACTGCAATTCCTGCATTTCCTGAGCCAAAGAAGAAAGAAACTACCACAACAAGTGAAGCTCCATCTGGACCAATAAGTGTCAGTGACCGCATAAAAATGTTTAACACAGGGAAGGCACCTGCAGTGAAAACACCGGCACCAGCACAGCCAAACAAAACAGGTAGGACATCATATCTGTTTGTGTTATCCAGAGCTTGCATGACCAGTGGTTATGAAAAGAATATATATACTGATAGGAATAGTTATTGTCATCAGTTTCTCTGGCAATTTAGAATTGATAAAAAAAATTTAAAAAAAACGTCTTCATAAGGTGGTTCATAACCTATTAGACGACTGTCTGTAGAATTTAACTAAACAACCCTGCCTGGGAGAAAATGATCTTTGGTTGATTTATGGTTAATAATACATTGTCTTGGTGAAAATATAAAGGTAATATTCATACAGATGAATTATTTTATTTGTCAATATAATCAGATTTATCCATCATTATTTTAATTTTTTATCGAGGTAATTTAAGTTACCTATTTGATATCCACAAAGCATATTTCCACAAATAATTTAATGTTTTGACAGCCACACCCCAGCCAGCTGGCTCAGCACACACACCAGCACCCCCGCGAGCAACCAGCCCATCATTGAAGCCTCTTCCTCCTCCTGTCAACAGTATACCAACCAATACCAGCAAGGGTAAGTTACTTATTATACCCTCCCAGCAATGGTAAGTTCTTATAATACCTGCCCAGCAATGGTAAGTCACTTATAATACCCTTCCAGCAAGAGTAAGTTCTTATAATACCCTCCAAGCAATGGTAAGTTACTTATAATACCCTCCCAGCAAGGGTAAGTTACTTATAATACCCTCCCAGCAAGGGTAAGTTACTTATAATACCCTCCCAGCAAGGGTAAGTAACTTATAATACCCTTCCAGCAAGGGTAAGTAATATAATACTCTTACAAGGGTAGGTTAATAATCACAGTGTTATTTATTATACTTTTTAAATCAGATCCAATTTACACATTCTGGTGTAGGCTTTCATAGTGAGTAATTCTAAACAAATGCTTGAAATTGCAGACTTGTTTCTTTCATACAGTGTATGCATGTGCTTTATTTCAGGGCCAGTTAGTCCGTCTCCATTGAAAAGTCCTGTTGTGTCAGCTCCCCATGTTGGCAACTCAATGAACCAAGATGATGTAAGTGTATTTTTTTATTGAGCTAAAATGAAGAATGTAAATAGAAGAAAAAATTAAGATACAAGAATAATCTGTGAATTCCAAAAAATATATAGTAAAAGGGAATAATTTGTGAAGATATAACCTTTCAGAAGATACCATATTGAACAGGAGCATATAGTGAAGACCACAAAATATTTCAGTTAATTAGGAATAAATTGTGAAGGCCATAGAAGATCATCCTATATCCAAGAGATACTCGGGTACATATGACCATTTGTTTAGAAGATAACATCTGAATCATTTGCTGCAGTTGTCCAGCATGTACACATAACATTAAGTCAATAATATTGTTTATAAAAGTGGTTTATATAGGTAAGGGACTGTTGCCCTCTTCATAGCATTAAGTGGGAGCATTTGACTTGGGGCGCAATTTTGAGCAGGATCTGAAATGTTAACAGAGGCAGTTGGGAGGGGGGGGGGGGTGGTGGGGAGTGGGGTTAGGGGATTGTTTTGGCCATGATTAACCCATTTTCCACAGTCATCAATTGCTCTGATATAGTTTTTAGTGATGTAAATAATTATTTCAGGTTAGATAAACCAGTGCCAGTGCTTTGGATTTTTAAGTACCTTCCTGACATAATGATTGTCTTTAATGCTGTAACTGATTAGTTCCATTTCCTTGTTTCAGGGTTTGTATCAGTACAGATGGTATTTCAGTAATATAGACAGGAATGTCACAGAGGATAAACTCCGACAACTTGGCACTGTGAGTATCACCAGTCCTGACAGTATTTGATCAGACATATTAAAGGAGCATATTACAGAGCTTAGTCAGGGAAATGTGCTAATATTGGACGACTAAATATACAATGTATAAATCACCAGTTTTCTGACATGCTGCTTCACCAGGTGTATACACATCGGGACCTGGACCGCAAGATGGCGTATGTATCTGTCACCTACTGAAATGTAAACATCTGTCAAGACACAACCCCAGGAATCATAGAAATGTCATCTTTCTCGAATACTAGGCCACTGTTCAATCTAATTTTTGTCATGCATTCGCACTATACCTCAGGAACCAATTTTGATAACTATAAATCCATAAGAAATTACGTAATTGCCCTAATATTAAGCATTGTAACTGGAGTGTGGGCCAGCTGTTAATGCTAGTGCTTTGCAGCTCTTGGCTGGGAAAAACTTTATTTTTTTCTGTTCATCAGGCACAGTTCTCTTTAAGCCTTTGTGTATTCCTTAGTCATTCACCAAATAGTTTTGTCATTTTAATTTTTTGTATTTAACTCAAGGGTCTTGTTTGATATTCAGAATTCCAGTGATAAAGTGAACTATCAGATGTGAAATTGTTTTGAATATGTCAGTTGTCACTTGACATTACAACTCAAATGTAAAGACAGCAAGTGTTCCCATGGTTCGAATGGCTTCATCCTCTGGATTTCTGCTGTTGTCATAAATGATAAAAGAAAGCTAAAAAATCAGCTATTTTTCATCTCTGTCATCTCATGGACAAATTTTCAGGCTTGATATAAAAATTGTCCAGAAAATCCTTGACATTGTCAACAATTTTTGCAGCTGTTTTTTTCTGCCAGATTAAAAAAAAAATCTAGTAGCATCCTTACATCTTCCAATCTCACTGATATGGTGGATTGGAGGCCAGCTTATATATGTACAGTCCCATTATAATGGGGCCCATTAAAACAGAAAACTCATGTTAGAGAAAAAAAATACAGATCAAAGATGTTGTTTATTTACAAAAATATTTGTTACTACAGAAAATTCAAGTTCCAGACCCAGAACATCCTTTCCTGCACAAATACAGTAGAACCCCACAATTACGACCACCCTGGGGACTGAGCAAAGTGGTCGTAATTTGGGGGTGGTTGTATTTGTGAAACTTACCGTGGTTGCATATAACACGCTGATATTTAATGTGTATCAGAGTTTATCTATTGCATATCTTTAATGTGAATTATAACAAAATATTTAACTTAGTGGAGGACCCTTATTTTGAATGTTTTTTGTGTGTAGCTGAACATATTTATTCATGATAAAAATTAATATACATGTACACATACGTAGTGACTGATGATTAACAAATAATAACACTAAGGCAATACGATTACAACCTACTGAATGCATATTGAACATAATACGTGGCTGTCATATATTTAGCCTTCGGCTTGAGTATAAATTCGTGCACTTGAGTTTTCCCGACGCTAAACTGCTGAGCCATTTGGTGCTGACTGCGAGTGGTGTTGACGCCTTGATTAACGCCACTTTATCCTTCAAGGAGAGCTCTTTCAGAGGCATAGTTGCCTAACAGCAAGCAATTCAAATGCAAAATTAACCAGTAGAGAAATAAACTGACAACAATCTATCAGAAAAGGCAAGTTAATGTGAGGGATTTTCCCCCCATGCAAGCTTTATTTATACATTTTACTGAATGCTCAATACTCAGTGTCAGTAAGGTATGAACACATTTGGGATTAACTAGAGGGTTAATTTTACCAATGAGGATCGAACAATATGTGATGAGTTGAAATATTAAGCCGCAACCCCACACTTAGGGTAGCAGTAATACAGGTGATCACTGAGGGGCAATTAGCAACTAACCCCAGGTCAGACCGGCTCATTAAGTAAGCAGGTCGATGGTTCTTTGATCTATAACCTACACCTCAACGAGTCTCAGTGAAGACACCCAGTCGGAAGATATGCGGGACCAGATTAACACTCAGGTTAAGAAACCTTGTTACCCGCTTTGATCTTTTGTTAAGGCGCCTGTGACAAGACGCAGCCATTGACTCGTGACAAATGTTGTTTCAGTACTTCTCGGCGGTGGTCGCATTAGCGGGGTCGCATTAGCGCTGGGGCCAGGAAATCTGATCGTAATTCTGAATTCAGGGGTGGTCGTAATTGTGAGTCATTTTTTAACATAAATAAACTAAAAAAAATCGGGACCAAGCAAAATGGTCATAATTGTGGGGTGGTCGCAATTGTGGGGTGGTCCCAAGGCGGGGTTCCACTGTACCTGATTTACTATGATAACAGACTTGATACAACAAAAATATTAAGACTGATCTGGGCACTCATGGCATGGTATCATAGCTGCAATGTTGGAATGAACAGGTGTTCACACCTTGTTGCAGAATCCACAGCTGTGATACAATCACAGATGTGGGAATGACGTGTACAATTAGGCCTTGTAATGGTAAAATGGTAGATGGCACCAAAAAACTTCTTAAAAGTATAATATATATTATACATATATATATGTTGAGGGAAGAATGATATTTTGGGAGGATCCAGAATCTTCCTGGGAAGAATGAGAATCAAGAGATCATATGAAATAATTCTTGTTTTCCTGGGAAGAATGAGAATTTTCAATTTTCCCATGAAGAATTGGAATTCTCATTCTTCTAGGATGATCCCTGGAACAATGAAAATTCCAATTCTTACAGGGCAGATTCTGGATCTTTCTAACTTCTCATTCTTTCCTTGACATAAATATTTCTATTTACACATATGAATTGTGAGAACTCTAATTGCTATAATCATTCCAGGATGGTGCTTTCATGGTCCGGAAAAGCCAAGCTGGTGACTCACTAAATCCATATAGCCTTTCACTATGGTACAAGCAAAGGATGTGGAATTTCCGGATTGGCATAAGGAAAAACAAACGGTTTGCAATAGGAACAGAACAGCCAGGAGAAAAGGTGAGTCATTTAGTGGAGGATTTTATAAGACTAGACTAAAACCATTTACATTCAGTTCTGTAAAAGTTCCATCTTTACCATCCCTCTGTGTAGTTAAAGTCAAGATAAGACTATTGTGAACTGATTTTATATGACATCACATGACATCAGTACAATGATTAGTGTGTGTGTGTGAGTTGGGGGGGGGGGGGTCAGGTTATACATGCAAACTGTTGAAATTGGAATAAGGAGTTAAGATCATAAATAAACCTATCTAATATAGCTCATGATGCAAGAAAACCATTTACCTCGTTCCTTACGGGAGTTATGTTATTGTTAAATGATCAGATCTTAGCAGCCCCTTGCTTCTTAAGTGCCAAAATGATAAAAATGGCAGATTGTTTAGACAGAATAGACCATGTGTACCACTCATGAAAATACAGTAAATATGAATTAACAAAATCCCGTCACAGAGCCAATGCCTGGCAGCTACAATTAGAGCTCAGCTTCAAGCACACAAAGGAAGGCCGACAAAATGTCTTGTTGAACCCATTCTTACTCCTAATTGAGACTTGAGTAAAAAAAAAAGATTTCACTAATTGTAATATAATATGTGATCATGATCAAATCAGTATATGGGTGATTATTCAGTATATTATACTTGTATAATTGCATATTATTAGTATAAAATCTTGTAAATTACATAGAAAATGACTTTCTATCTTTAAACATTCAACTGTGTTTCATATGCACTCTTGCTTTTATGTATATAATGACAGACCTAGAAATCTTTCTTGTATTGTTTTACATTTTCTACAGATTATGAATAATAAGCGACACATTCCATTACTTTTTTATGATAATCTACAATTATGATATAATTTAATTTGTATAATAAATTGCCATATATTATGAAATTATTAATTGTTCTTGTCATATTGCATATGTCAATGTATTTGTACAGGGTCTACCACGAGCCATAATACAGAAATAGATTTTTTTTCCATTACAGTTGTTTGATCAGGTCCCTGATTTGGTGGAATACCATCGTAAACACACCCTGACAGTGACAGACAAGAATGGCAATGAGTACCCAGTAAAACTTGGACAATTTCCAATGATGTGACAGCATCTTTTGTATCGCCTCATTATATTGTAGTGTTATTTCATGGTTTGCAGAAACTTAAAATTCATTTAATGTTCCATAATGCATATTTATAACCTATTCAACATAAAATACCATTGTACATTGCACCTGATCCACATTTATGACAGGATATGCCAAATATGACCTATCTGTAGATACTTATATTTTTTATTGTGTATTGTTAAAGGTTTATGTAAGATCCACACAGTGGATGATGTTTTAAGCTTTCTTTAATTACATAAATTAGAGGAAGAATTTATCAAATAAAATAACAGTTTATGTTCATTTTTCCATGTCCATGTTAAAAGTAGTTCAAATTGTTGACAGATTGTATAATAATATTTCAGGTATATGGTTAATGTTTAACCAGTGCAAAATGTAGAATATAGAAATATATACATATTCATATACCTTTCAATCAAACTTTTATCCATGGTGACCTAATATACGGAAATTTCAAGATGTAATTTTATGTTACTGAAGAATAGGTTAAGGAGATGAGAGGACTTATATAAAAATAACAGTTATATCTTAGTAAGTTATTTAGATAGGCCTGTACTTCTGATACATGGTGGTATCAGGCAAAAAAAAAAAAAGTATGGTTCTCAGGCACCGCCCACATCAGTTTTTACCCCCCGCATCAACCATTTTTATTTTGATTTTCATCTTTCAGGAAGATAAAATAATACAATTTTGATAAGATATCCTTATTTATGTGGTGCTTTTACCTGTTTAGCAAATAAAATATCATGCTTTTGCCTGATCATATGACATTTTTATCGAAATACACAAAAAGAGAAAAAAAAATTGCCTGCCCACACTGATTTAAAAAAAAAAAGTGCCTGTGAACCATGCCTTTTTTTCTGGCCTTACTGTTATACTTAATATTCTAGTAAAGCAAATATATCCCAGGTTGCATCAGCAAGTATATTACCATATAGGTGACAGGTGACAGAGATAGGTTACAACCATAAATGCTTCATTATGTAAGCTGGATTCCTACGATAAGTTCTTTAAAGAATTTTATTGAAAGTTGTGAACATCAACCAATATACTATCATAGGTCAGGCCCAGCAGTGGACTTGAGCTAAAACTTATGACCTGTGGGCAACTTTTTCCACGCAAGAATGGAAGGTGCCTGATATGTTTGTCTGCCACTTCCTTTTACATGTAATTGTCCAAGCAGTAGTGTAAACAGAAGTAGGAAAAACCTGTAAGGTATCGTGTATCTGACAGAAAATGGCATATGTTTTTTTTCAAATATCCATGTTTTTCTGTCCATCTGCATGTGTGTCTTGTCTTGTTGTATGCTTTGTATATTTATATTTGAGAAGTTATAAATGAATTTGAATGAAATCTTGTTATAATTGTGAAATAAAAGTATAATTGTATAAAAGCTGAATAAAAAGTATAATTGTATAAAAGCTGAATAAAAATTCAGAATTGATGAAAGGGTGTTTTGTATTAGTACAGTATATGGTTGCTAAAAAGAGACATTGTTTCCTTAAGTTTATTAAGTTTATGTTTCTAACAGATTTGTAATGCTATGCAAGTTACAATGAAGACTACATGCATGTGTAGCTTTCAGAGACCCTTCCACCATCATTCATTTTGCATTCTCTCTGCTATTTCAGTCATCATTTATTCATATCATGATAGGAAATTATACGTGTTGCATTAATAAAACCCAGGCAGCTATTGAAATAATCTGCTTCTTCCTATTTCATGGAACATTTTCAGCTTTTAACTATGTGTATTTAAGAGAAATGAATATTTAGTTGATTTTTAATATCTATTCCTTTTGACTTGTGATTATGTGAATCCAGGAATTTTAATATAACTATGCAATATATATGTGGACTATAGATTTAGTAAAAAATATTACTGCATATAATGAAAAATGATGTATTAAATACGCTCCTCATGCATTTTAGATGAACAAACATCTGCACCAAACCACTTTCCTATATTTAAATTGCAAGAAGGTCAGTTTTGTTTATGTTTTATGTTATATATTTAATAATCACAGGGTTGATCTTTATCAGTTTTCATTAGTATGTATTTTTCTTTGTTTTTTGTTTTTGCCATGTGATATAGTTAGATTTTCTTATCGTGTCATGCCTGTACATTTCTTTCCCATTTTCATTCAATTTCTGTGCTGAAAAAAAGTCTTGATGTTATGGAGATTATACAGGGGGCAGATCCAGGAGGTAAGGGTTCCCCAATTAAGATAAATATTGCCTTTTAGCATTTTCCCCCCATATTTTTACAGACACCCCCCCCCCCCATGAGTTGTGGAACTTTTCAAATGCTACCAGTTCCTAATAAATTGTAAACTCTTCTCCCCAATTTCAGGATCTGGCCCTGTTTTAAAAGCATTTAGTTATCGAAGATTATTCAAATTAGAGATATAAATGGGAAGTATGTTATAAATATACAATTGGCTTCGCTGTTGTCTCTGCTAGGGCATCAACAATATGTATTTTTCTGCACATACATGCAATTTGTTTGCTTGCTTGTTTTATGTTGTCATTACAGTGTAAAATAAACTATAAACAACTGACACCTTTGAACTTGTCTTTTAAAATTCAAAGTTGATAAATCTGTAAACTGTTGCACGCAACAACTGAGGCTTACACAATGACACTGAAATATTCAATCGAATTTATATTTATTTTTCTTATAAATGTATTAATATTTAAAATTCTTATTTTATTAATCACATAGTAAGCAACAAAGTATTCGAATTGTTATAACTAATAAGTTCAATAACTTACAATAAATATTCAAGATACATGTGACGAGTAAAATTCAGGCAACTTTTATAACAAAGACGAGTCTCTATGTTAAAATTGACGATGGCACTACTTCGTTCACCACTCCTATGTGGCCACACCTCGGAAATGCTGATTTTTGGACGATGCCAAGAGTGTCCTAAGGGGGCACTATATTTTCCCCACAAATCCGGACAAATTTTACATTATTTAGTAGAATTAAAAGTCCATCATAGCGCCAGCTATCAGATACCACGTGTGTGGTGACAGGTCCAACACAGAATGTGCCTGTTTGTAATGAACAATCTGGTCAAAAGGTCGGAAGTGTTTGATGCTGGCACAGCTTTTTTCCACAGTTACTAGGCCGATTACAGTCGCGGATCCAGAAATTCCAGAACGGGGGTGGCGCCAATACTGGGTTGGCGGATGATGGAAGCTGTGTTCTTAAAATTGTGCATTTATATTTTTTGTTTTGTAAATTTTTTTGGAAGTCTCATATTAAACTTTGCATTTTACTGACTTCTGTGATCTAGGCAGCGAACAAAGACTCTAACAGAAGAGCACAGATCGTGAGTCGAGTACTACTATCAGTAGAGGAGCCATGGGATTTTTAAGGTCGACCTAAACCCAGTTTTAGCGCTCTGCAAGCTAACAGGAATTCAGGCTGTGCCACAATAAAAACAAGGGACCTATGGGTCACGGCGCTCAGCTGTTATATAAGATAAAAAAATATGATTTTGAAATGAGGCACATGCTGGTTTTGTGTGGAAATAAATATAAGCTGTATTATGAGTTGTTAGTGTTAAGCTTATGTATGATTTTGATAGTTTCTTTGGAGACAGGGAAGAGATTGATTTCATTTATTTTATTAACAAATGGAGTGCCACTGTCATACAAATTTTGACTTGGCCATATAACTGATAAGCAGCACATATAAGATAAAGAGTTTAACTATTTATTAAATTTTAATAACAAATATTGTGCCAAATATAATCATATGGTTTTTTTAAATAAAATATAACTGAAATGATTATTAAAATAATATTATAGAATATATTCATGAATACATTCATGAATACATTTTGAAAGTATTTGCACTGGTATTCAAATACTTTCATTTTTACCTGAATTCCCATTCTTATGCAAGAAATTTTATAATGGAGTACATATTCATATTCATATACATTTGCCAAGTATTCGCAACATGTCTGGTATTTATTCAGTTTTAGCCAAACAATGATGTTGAGAATCCAGAATATAAACAAAGGACCCATGAGTCACAACAACCAGCTTAAGTTTGAAATTTTTGCAAATGCA
This sequence comes from Sipunculus nudus, assembly GCA_026874595.1. NCBI lineage: Eukaryota > Metazoa > Annelida > Sipuncula > Golfingiida > Sipunculidae > Sipunculus > Sipunculus nudus. The sequence goes on from CM049306.1 coordinate 54,648,772, forward strand.
AAATATGAAAAATATTCTATTGTAATGTTTTTTATTTATATAAGCATATGAGAAGCTAAGAGGAAAGGGCCCTCCTACTTGGTTATAGTAAAGTTCTCAATATATGATTGCAAACTAATACTCTGACAAGACTGTCGTGAAGAAAAACAGTAAAAGTTTTGAGATACTGTGATGCATATGAAAAATTTGCAGATGGACAGGCAAGTGGACAGAATGGACTAATACCTTCATTTCACTTTCAAGAGAATAATGCATTTAAGTTTATATATAACAACATGGCATCTACAAAATTATTCCTTGAATCCCTATTAAAACGTTTTGCACATTGGAGTTTTCAGTACATGCTTAAATTTTTTCACCAAAATAAAAGTAAAGATTCAGTACATTTGATAAAATAAAAACATCTTTTCAAATAAAGTATACACACTGTTGGTTGAATGAGGGCCAAAAATATCATTATGCTAAACACAATCTCAGCTATAATTAATTACTGGAATTAATAGTCAATTTCACACCTGGTGAAGTTTTACTCTTCTGAAGTAAAGCATTACTTATCTGATGAACATCCACACTTTCATAGCAATACATCACTTTGTGGACACAATTAAATGTGCACTTTAATCATTTTAACCCTGGTGGTACAATAAAAAATCTAAAATGTAGCATGTCCAAGAATAAAATAAAATACAGAAAATTATAACATTCATCTAGTTTATGCACCAGCTGGGGGGGGGGGGTGAGTGCAGGGCAGAGGGGAAGCCTGCTAGTAGTGGCCAAGCTGGGCCAAGGCAAGCTGCCTAGGGTGGGTTACATAATGCAAGTGAAGGCTGTACTACTAGGTGGGCCAGATGTAAACAACACTTGACATGGTGTATGAAAACTTTAATAAAAGCTACTCTTTTCAAACAATTTTTTTGAAATTTCAGATTTTAAAAGATTAAATCCTTATGTATATATGCTGTGAAAATAAAATCAACAGTACTTACAGGGAAAAAACGTGCCACTGCCAAATTTGGACAAAATTTAAGGTATTGATTTTTTATTTATGCTAATAACTTGAACAATTTGCAAAATTCAGATCTAATTTTGGGTAAACAATTGAATCTTGATTAAATAAAGTTATATTCCTGAAAAAAAGTCTCCAGCTTCAGCAATTCTCATGTTAAGTGAGCAAATATATTTCCTGATTTTTAAAAAATTGCATTATTTTTGGGCCTATAACTTCAAAATAATACCCAATATTGACCTAATTTTTGGTATGTGCACAGAAAATGTATGGAAGAATATGAATACTAAATCTGATCAAAAACAGATCTGTGGTTTTGATATTAGGCAGCCTTGAAGTGTAACAATGGCTTTTTTATGGAAAACGGAGGTTTTTTCTTAATATCTCGAATGAACGAAGTTCTAATGACCCAATTTGTTGTATGGTAGGAGATTTTGGGGACATCTAATGGTATGCAGAATTTTGGATTCGCAGGTCCAACAGTTTTAAAACGTGCCCTGTTAACGGACGACGGACAAAGGACCACGACTTTAGCTCAGATGACTTATAGTCAGCTGAGCTAAAAATCGATTTAGGTTATGACTCGGTAGAGTATTATAACGAAAAGACTCCCTCTCTCATTATAGAAATATTTTGATGTTATCTTAAAAGAGCAAAACCACACAGGTGTTCGTTTGGCCTAATATCCTCAACTTAAGAATAAGAAAGTAATAAATTGTGAATAGCTCAATCAACTTCTTACTAATAAAAAAAAAAGAAATATGCAAATTGAAAATTAATCACGAATAAATGGGTAAAAAGAAAACAGGGGTGTTACAGCTCAACGGGAGGGCGGGCGCTCCCTCTGGATGCGCCACTGGATTATATCATTTATGTTTGTTTATCTGTAAATATTATGCGAATTTAAGCTCAGCTGACTATGAGTGAATTTGGATGCAAGGAAAGAAACGTCAATCGTCTGCATGAACACATTAATTTGTCACCAGTACTCGCCTTGCACCAGAAGCATGAAAGTTACAGGGATTTATACATAAAATATGACGTATATGGTTCTTCAGTTGACAGTCCTCATATACACCTTAAATTTGCATAAAGACAGTGGGAACCGTGAAACAGACTGTAATGCACACTTCGAAACACACGAGCAAATGCGGCAAAATCGAAATGCCACAGTTACTTGAAAGAAAGAGGCCTGTCATTGTTTCTTAGAAGAAGCAGTCGCTCGTCGTACATACTGTGTTTTAGCTCACGAATATAGCGAATTTGAAGCCCGTGGGAATAAAAATCTATGAATGTTTAAGGAAAATGCGTTTTATTTTAGTTGTTCAGGTGCCCTTGTAAGTTAAACAACACAATCCCGGGACATTGCATGCACCTGATAAAAGTACAATCCATGAAATTATATTTTCCTAGCTGATAAACCCGGTATACCGGGCTTTTTACCGCGGTTTGGGAGATATATTTACTGAGTTATTGAAGGTTGGCTCAATTTTTATTATCAAAGTTAAAAGAAAATATAGATTTTTAGTGGGATACTCTCGGAATACGATATGTACAAATAATTGTTACTGTTATTTTGTGGCGCTGTGCTCGTTGCAAAAACCATATCCCGTTATGTTTACATTGAAGACCTGGTCAGTGATAATGTTTATACATTGCGAACCGGAATGAGACGCGGAGGCATATTGTCTCGGCCCAAGACGTGTGATTCCGATCCGCTCTGCTCCTCTCCGTCAACTGTGATCGTATCACAGTTGTGGATCCGCAACAAGGAGGCAAACAGTGTTTCGTTGATATTTGACTGGTTTCTATCATTGGTCGTATAAAGAATAGGTTGATGTGAGGCACACTTGAAAGATTAATTAAATGTACGTTAAGAGGAAACTGTTCCTGAAGAAGGAAACAGAAATACATCGTGCATACATCGTAATTAGCAGAAGCGGCCCCACCGGGACTCCGTGCAGTGGTTCCGTATCCCATTTTCAGCCACCGCAACCTTTTTTTCATCGTATCAGACAAATTTTGAGGCCTGAAACCACCAACCGACACCACCCCAGCCCTGTTCCTGAAACTGGGACCTTGAATTAGGTTTTGTTATTAATCCTTCTGGGTTGAACTCTCCATTTCATAAAGAGAGAATCATGTGTTTTTCTCTTTTACTGACCACGCATGTGGGTCAAATCCCTCATTGAAAGCAAGCGTTATTTATATGAACAATAGTCATATAGTCTAACAATAGTGTTAGAGGTTAAGTGACCACGATGCACGCTTTCCGGTGATTGCCGAAGGCAGTTCGGCTGTGCTCGGTAAAAAACGGAAAAATCAATCAAAATTATATGTATATTAAAAATTATTTATTTTCATATCGCCTATGTCACTGCGGGGATAATAACCTTTAAAATGATGTATGGCACAATATTGTACACAACGCGGTTATAGAGAACACTGCGAACAAACGTGAACCGAATTCCTTTTTTATAAGTATTAGATAACAAGCTGGTCCAAAGGAGTAAGCACAGGCGCTTGAATCGCTATTTGTGTTGATCTTGGTTTAAATAGTGTTCAATTTACCTTAACAACAATCCCCTACCGTTTAATGAGCTTTAAACCATGTTATATCGTTTGCCGCTCTTGTTTATATAATAGATACATTATATAAACAAGTACCGGCAAACGATATAACATGGTTTAAAGCTAATTAAACGGTAGGGGATTGTTGTTAAGGTTAATTGAACACTATTTAAACCAAGATCAACACAAATAGCGATTCAAGCGCCTGTGGAGTAAGGCGCACTGCCGACCGGTATCTTGCGACATCTACCGGTCAATCCGTGAAACGACAGGATAGGTTGACAATGAATACATGGACATGCATTTTACAATATGAGTTATTATCTTCAGGACATGAAGGTTCGGGATACTGTGATTTTAGTACAGTTGCGCCGCCGACGCAGGGAAAAGTGTGTAAGCAAGATAAATGGAATTTGTCTTTATGGATTTCTATGAAATATTGGTTGCGCACACACATAGGTCACAGGTTGCCTTGGTGCAAGGCTGAGAATTACACACCAGGTGACCCGGGCTCCATACTCATTTCAGTTATGAACCCATAACAAGGTCACAGGATGAACCATTTATAAAACGCATACGCCGTACGCAATGGTTATGGCGCTACATTCGTTTTATTAATCCCCCCCACGTAACCAATACAAGACGCAGCAGGGTATCTCTGGGTTTTACCACCAAGAAATAAAAAAAATTCGTGTCTTTTATTTAACTTTATTGGCACAATATAAAAAAATGTTATATGTATAGGCAGTTTTATATGCCTCCATTTTACTGTTGAAAAATACAGGTTAATTTCCTATTGAATAATGCTGCTAAGTGGTAACCACTGCGGGACCTAGCCTTCACGGTGAATGCCTTTGACTGAGGCCATGGTAAATTGTAGAGTTTTGGAACAATAATGGTACTTCGATGTTATGTCAGATCGAGGATTCATGCAATTTATCGATTGATCAATAGTCTACAACTGTAGTGCATCTTCCTTGTATAAAGGTCTCAAACTCGGTTGAGCAGAGATCTTGCTTCATGCAGGGAGCTATATTGGTCAGACTAATAACCGAAAGGCACCGTAAAGGACATAAAAAGGGCCAAGATTATCAGTTACTTCTGCTTTCAATGTTGTCTTAAATAGTACATTTGACTGAATCTGGTTCAAATCAGCTTGTATAAATGTGTAAACTGAGATTGTCAACATAACTGAAATACAGACAACTGTGATCAGGCTCGTGGTGATTTTGTATGTAAAGTGGTCACCAGGTGTTAGCAGTGCATACAGGCATCAGCTGATGCCGGTGACAGGTGATAACGGTGGGGAAAGATGGCAGATTATTTTGACATATAGTCAATTACGTAAATATGTGTACCAAATTCGATCAAATATTTACTCTAAGACCATTAATAAGTAGAAATAGGTGAGAATACTGAAGCATTTTTGGTCCTTTTCGGTTATTAGTCTCTATCATTAATTTCGAACAGGTGTGCATGTGATGTGGCAGAAATCGTAAGAATTGAAATCCAACGTTACAACAGTAAAGACCTGTTCCCACTTTCACGAATTTAATGCCGAATCGCCACGATGTTCAAATCGTGGTGATTCGTGGCCAATCAGTCTGTCGCGTGAAAAAAAAATCCATTATGGGCAGGATGCTGTACGAGAGGAGTACGATGCCAATAGGGCTTGCTACGACAGTGACTCGATGCTAGCACGATATGACACGAGACTTTTACGAATGTTCACGACACCATTACGACGTCTAAGAAGCTGTTACGATATCTTCACGATTTATCATGACTGAGCTACGACTTGTGGACGATGTATATCTCTAGCTCGTTGAAAAACGAAAAAAGGACTTATATGAACGATAGTTATAAGAATATTACAAAAAAATTTAAAATGTGTCCTTCGCTGACACACACAAACACATACAGATGTGTGTGTGATATTTATAATATATAACTATTAACATATCAAAACAAAGAAATTCGTATTTAAGCAGCTTCTTCAAATCATTTCCGTTCAAATTTATTTGGAACCAATATCCACAGAACACATCTTTCTTTTTTAAAAATCCAGTTAGCTAGCTGTAATAACTGCTTCCTCTCTTGATTAAAAAAGACACAAATAAAAAAGAAATTTCTATTTTCCTTTATATTACAAAGACAAATGTAACCGTATAATAAACAAAGACAGACAGTGTCAATTTACTTACTTTAATGATGCCCTTATCACATGGAGAATGCTTCATAAATTAGCAGCGATTTTTGGATATATTTGAATGGAAAAGAATTGGAAAACCTAAACAAATGGTTATTCAAATTCAATTTGAACCGTTTTTTAAATGAAAACTAACATAATATTTGTTTGATTTGATATCTGTGTCCGAATGACTCTGACTCTACGAAGGTTGACTTTGATTTGAAATTCTTCTGCTCGAACTTCCGTGATCTGGAGGCCCATTTAGACCAGAATAGAGTGTATCTAAAATGTCGATGTCCATGTTCTATCACTTCGCCTGACGTCACATGATTGTGGCTCTTTCTTAAGTGGTTCCCGTTGTAGTCATATTCTAGTCGTGTTGAAGTCGTGCCAAGGTCGTGATCATTCGTGACCATTCGTGACACGGTTCCACATCACGAATGACCACGAATTACGAGGAATTTTACACGACGTGTCAAGAAACTGTTGCGACTTCACTACGACTTGTGACGACAAAGCTTAATTTTTGAACATTTCAAAAATAGCGCCAAGAATTATAAGTGCTCAACACATTCTACGAACACTACCTAATATCCAAGACATAATCTACGACATCCCCATGACTTCCCTACGAATTATTATCGTGTCAATTCATGGTGATTCGGCGCCAAATTCGTGAAAGTGGGAACGGTGCTTAAGCAGAACGCATAAATCAGAACAGACCCCCAAAAAAGAGCGCAGGCACCGAATTCTCCAAAAGCCCTTACATTATTTGCCAGATTTGAGATAACGTCTCCCATCGCCTGACGTGTGGGCGACCCGATTGGGTTCAATTGTTTTGTTCATAATTCATGAAATGGCACGTCCGGGGGCCCACATCAGCAAGATCTCTGCTCAACCGAGCTTGATACATGCCTTCCCAGGAAGATACTGCAGAGCAAGAAATGATTTTTTGACTTTCATCTAACGCCGTTGTGAATGAAATGTTGCTTCAGTATCAGCACCATTTATTAAAAAAATCGAAGGTTTAGATGTTCAAAGTACGGACGATAGATTTTTTTTTTTTTTTTGTTATCGTCGTTAGGCATTTTCCCCAAAGCTTAAAGCACGCATGCGCTTTAATTCTCAAAGTGCATGATGAACAACCTTATAAAAAGTGCTCAACTCGCTGATGATATGGTATCCACATACTATTGCAAATTCGCAAGTTAATAATATGTTCCGTCTACTGAGCCAGATGTATAGACCGGCCCAGTCGATGCTATGGATAAAAATCAATCCTCCTACTCACAGAAGCCATCTAACTTGCTGTGCCACAACGCTTAGAACAGGTACTGCCACCTCGCGACAAATTATATATCTAAATTAACGCTCTATGGCCAACTATTAATAAGAGCTGTCACTTAGTTAACGTATATCGGCACATAGAGTCATGTTTTATTATACGCATTTTAGCAGCAAACGTGTAAACACTAAAACCCAGACAGAGCTACCAGATCTATTGTAGTCCTAAATGTCAAAATCATCATTCATGTCGGTGTTTTAGTTATTCAGTTTGCATGTTTTAAGTACAGTTAGCAACTGTTAGCGGTGCTACATGTCATGTGCAGCCTAAAGATTTAACCAACACCAATGGACTTAAATTCGAATTCAGATCAAAACCATGGAGCCTTTCTTGTAAAACCTGGACTGTTAAACGTCGTAAATTAATCGTAGATTGCGCAACAATACTTAAGCTGTTTATGATGTGTGGGAATACCAAATTTCTCAGCAATCTTTGAAGTCAATCTGGAGAAATATGCATTAACGAGTGAACTCCCTTAACTCCCTTAAGATAACTTAAGCAAAGAGGATAACACGTAAAACTCTCAGTTTGCTAGATATTCTTAGGTACTGCGTGTTTTTTTTAAGTTTTAAGGTTTCCGTTTGCCTAGTTAAAGGAACACCTCTCGGTAGAATTTTTTTTGTGATTCACTGAATATACTGTGAAAACTGTATACAGGATTATATGAAGCGTAAATATACGAAGTATATCGAATTTGTCCAAAATCTAAAATTAATCTAGATAGTAATGAATAAATACAACATAAGAATATGTTTATGTTCAACGTTAAATGGTAAACAAGTGCACGAGCAGACAAAGGTTTGGAAAAAAATCAGTTGTATTTGTAAGTAATGTTAGTAGTATATTCAATGCGTCACAAGTCTTACGCAAGGAATTAATCTGTCTGTAAGCTAAATATGCTCATACCAAAGGACGTGACAATCCATACATTCCTACTCATTGTATGATTAAAATCCAGTTTAAAATCAGTTTCGCGCTCATACATGTAGCCCTTATTTAAATGAATAACGTCATCTGCCCTAAAATTATGCACAAGCAAAATTGAAGAGGAATCTGTCAACTGTAGTTATATTAAGGTATTTTGCCCGCAGCCTATTTTCTGCAGCGGCAGCGCCGCTGGTGCTGAAGCCACATAATATATTTCCGACCTTTAAAGGAACCCAATCACCTATCTGACATTTATAAACTTAAAGGTAATCCCTTGGAACTTTTACAGTAAAAATAGGACAGACAACGTTGATATTACCGTACACAGGCTGCTTATTTTGTTTATATCAATGTGTTTATTATATGTGGGGCCCACCAAAATAAAAACAAAGTTAACCAAGATATCTCGCGGCAATTAAGATAAGCCAGAATTTTGCAAATACAGCATTTTGCAACAAATGTCCTCTCTTCCTTGTCATATATGCAACCTATACCAGCTTTGGTTAAATTTTTCACATTTTTTCAACATTGCTGTGTTTACAAACATGTTGTTAATAAACAAGTTCATACATCCTTCACAAAGGCGTTATAAGAACTTTTCATAACCAGAATTACCCTTGATCATTAATATATACACAGAAGAAGGTTCAAGAAGCCAGGAATCACAAATTCTTCGTCAAAAGGTGGATGAATGGGCCCATTTAAGTCTGGAGACAAAACAATCTTGTATACAGGGGTTGGATGGGCCTATCTCGAGAGCTCAGATATTATATACTATCATTTAGGGGCTCTAAATCAATGAAACATTTGAGAGAAGCGGTCACACGTTGTGATGTCGCTTCACATACATGTAGACAGAGAGAGAAAGCAAGAAAGCAGGGTTGAGACAAAGTAAGAAAGAGTTTGTGTGTGTTGTGCATAGTACATATAGATTCTCTATTTGTTGGATTATTTTTCAAGAAAATAACATACAAAGCCGTTTCTGCTATACAGAAGTCTTTAAACAGATCTAGCCACACGTACAGAGTAGAAACGGTGTTATCTGTTACCTCACTCGCTATATTTGTTGGCTTATTATGCAACATATAAATTCGTTCCTACAATATATATGCTTTTATAAAGACCTGCATAAAGTAGAAACGGCTTTATAAGTTGTTTTCTGGCATAATAACCCCCCCCCCCCAAAAAAAGGCTATTCGAGTAAACTGTGGTCTGCGTATGTGCGTCTGTGGGGGGGGGGGGGGGGGGGGTGCATAAAGCGTTCCAGGGATGGAGGGGGCTTTGTCATTAATATTTTTTAAACATATCTAAGATGAGAGCGAATAATTCTCTGACGGGTCGTTTGCGAAAAGTGTACGCGTTACATAAAATGAGGAAGGTGTTGGCATTAAGAATTGAGTTTTCTATAGTAGGCCTTAATTTTGGAATTGTGTAAATTAGAGTATTGTATGGATCGAAGGACTCTTTTTAAATACAAAGATAAATGGTTAACAGAATAGCAATCAGAAAATCATTTTTGAACAATAAAAGTGTAAAACCGACATGATGCGATAGGCCTACTAGTGTTAGTGACAGCACAGTTGCTCAAACAGCACAGTTCTACAACACACAGGTCTTTATACATATATATATATATATATTCGACTCATTCGACCAGCTGAGGTGACAACAACACAAATATCCTCTGCCTTCCGTTAAACATGCATCTTATAACGGGGGACAAATTGACATGAAGGTAGGAATGTGATAAGGGTAATGCATTTTTTCTTGTTGTTTCGGGAAATTCATTGGTGAACGGTGTTTCCTCAAACTACTGTGAATACAGTAGGCCCTATGTAGGCCCCTATGGTTCGAGCCGCAATTAGAAGGGTCTCATCCGGCCTGGTATCATGAAAAGAAAATGTTTGGCAGTTTCTGCCTAAAAACAGTAATTTAAAACAGAGAGAGAGAGAGAGAGAGAGAGAGAGAGAGACAGACAGACAGACAGACAGAGAGAGAGAGAGAGTTATGTCCAGTTGTGTTTGAAATACAAAGAATGCAGACGTTCGCAGGCAGTTTATACTAGTTTAAGTATTTCTCAATAGGGGGCGTTGTAATCTCTCTCTCTCTCTCTCTCTCTCTCTCTCTCTCTCTCTCTCTCACCCTTTTTATTTGCTTTAAATTACTTTTCAGTTTTCTTCCAAGATACTATTTTAATTGTTAAAAGCAGGATAATCCTTTAGCAAATATGGTTTTAAAGCGTCACTCATTAGGGCCTAATATCTCTCAGTTATTCATGTACAAACCATATAAATCAGATAAAAATATTTTGTGTTTTTCATGTTTGAAATTAAACTGCGAGCAATATATTCACAATTTTTTTTTTTTTAAATCTTCATTCTGTAATATATTACAAACAAGTATTTTAATCTTCATTCTGTATTTTTCTTATTCGCAATACAATTAATGGTTAATTCGGAAAAGGAAATAAAAAATCCCAGTTGTCAAATGAAGAAGCCAAGATGTCCTTACAGAATGTGAACCAGGATATTTTACATTTAATTACTTTTCAATAAGACAGGCTAAATGTGCATGCCTTACACACACTGAAATTTAATAAAAAGCCTTTTGCTTTCTTTTCAATTTAATATTAGAGAAAGATGTCTACTTCTTATAATTAATAATATTTTAATGATAATTCTTCTGAATTTACAAACATAAGTATTTCGGACATTCAACAAATTGCATGTACGGTTTTACCCGCAGTTTATTGTCATTAATTATGAGCACATACCAGTCTATCAATGATGTCATGCGAAGAGCCAGTTACTTTTTGCGGTAGCACAGAGCGCATTTCATGAATCGATATTAGTAACCGTCAGCTGAGTAATGTGCATATTTTCGTGAATACAGTTATTATATTGAATATTTTACTAGGGACGTTACTAATGGAACCAGTGCACACAGGCTACTGCAGTGTTTGGAAGGCCTATCAGAAAATCGACATGCTGCAGGGAGGGTGCCGGTGATTGGAAGAGCCCGAATAGTGCCGACATTATTTTCCGGAGTCTCGCCTAATTTGCATAAATTGAGGGCCTCGTTGGTGTAGAAATAGGTCAATAATTTGGCGCATTTCAGGATCAGTACCTCACGGATTAGGAACAAATAAGGTAAGAAATGACCCATGGATGATCAGGATTTAAATTTATCCATATAGCAAACATACTCTTTTGTAAAAATCCCAAGTTTCTACCACATGAGCCGACGGAAAGGGATTTGCGAGCCGGCTTGGCCGGGACGTTATCAGTGCAAGTTGACCCTGGCTGTGGGAGGGGTTCCTTTAGTTTCATACAGCACCCGGTAACACTGCAGACGAAAATCGTTTGATAAATTATAGTTCAGGTATAACCACGCTGTTATAATTTACAAGGTAAGCACTTGTAAGCCACTAATGCCACCTCATTTTGTACCCGCCATATTGAAAAATCGATAGGTTGGACTGGCCGTGCGCTTGTACACAGGTAGGCTTAGAATAGATTCCTGATCAACTCGTGTTCCAAGCTGTCTGTGTAATCATTGAAGTCGCATATGGGTTTATTATCTAATAAATCACTCTTTTATTATCAGTCCACAGTTCCCCTCATGTTTTTCGTGCTCTGATCATGCAAAAAAGGTTTAACCTCTTCAAACGGCGTCACTATTGGGAAAGCATTTGAGCAGAGAGTTCGTGCTTTGCAGTTTGCTGCAAGGCACAAAACACAGTCACAGGCCAAGAAAACCTAACATTCAGCAGTCATAATTTGAAAATTGTCATTTTCACTCTGGAATTATGTACAGCATATTATAATATGAATCTTGATTCTTATGAAATCCCAAATATAAACTTCACAGCTCCTGTCAAACCGAGCATTTAGTGGCACTAACTTTTATGTGTCATAATTAATCAGGTATTTGGCAGATATTTTCATTCCTAGGGGAAAGAATAGCATGTATTTCAACTAATACTTCAAGTATACATATTTTTATTCCGCTTAAGTTAACGTTTACAACAAAAGGACTTGCCAAACATTGACAGCTCCAAAGGCCAAGAGGGTGTGTCACACACCACTCTTTTTCTTCACACACCACTGTTATTCTAAGAGTCTTATGGCAGTCAAGTGGCAGTAACATACCAGTGCTATTAATAGTTAGTTTTCCTATAAATTTATATTCTTGATTTCTAAATTTATCCAGATTCTTGTCACCCAAAATTGCTCTCCCTTATTTACTGCTCATTTCACTGATACCCGTATCAGATAAGGTAGTGTTATATTGACTTCAGGGTTCACACCCAGTGACATCCTCATTTTTTGGTTATCATCATTGTAATTACCATCTGCAGTTACACATGCTAACTAAAATAAATGTATGTGTATTTAAAGTCAAGAACAGGACTGCACCTGACAGTTCCAGTTAAAACTGTCATGAGACTATAAATATAATTCAGTGTTTGAGATACATATTTTATTTAATTTCTCTAGTATAAATTTGTTATTAAAAAGTATATTGTACAGAGTGTACCAATAACAGTCTGATTAATGTTGTTATTTGGGAAGTAACAGACTCCATCTTTCCTTATTATGGTATTATTGAAAAGAAGATAATATAATATATGATTTCCTACAAGGACAAACACCAAGAGGTTTAAATAGAAAACTGTACTTGCCAGTAGAATGAGCAAGGCAATCAGGTTTAAGAAAGTATAATACCACCATTTTGGATATTTTCAGAATGTCAGTGCTGCACACTTGTAACAGAATAATTATTGAAAACTAGTGAGCTGTCAGGTATACAGTTGGATTAAATACCAAGGACAGACAATCTTGCTTAGAGGCAAATGCAAATAAATCACTGATTCAGGTAAACTTGGTGCAGTGTGTGACAAGAAATATATAATATAGTGATGGCTATGTATTGTTTTGAGAATTTGATCGGCACCTATTGCATTGCTGGTAAGGTAATAATGATTCAGTGTCACCGTTAAGCTTCATTGATCTGACGCAGTCTGTACTGGAGGACCCGTGTGCAAAAAAGTAGGGACACGCTGCAGTATTGTTCAGATCACTCCAGGTATTCTTGTTGCCGTCCTGTTTATAGTATAGACCATTCATTGACAGGAACCCTGGTCTGCGGCATGAAGTTCCTGCACCAAGTGCATGACTTGTCTGCGATTGATCAGCCATTCACAGTGTTGTATATTTAGCATGTGGTGTACACGCTTCTATTATTGGAGACTAGGTATGTGTGGTTAATATGTCGCGCCTGTGCGGATATTGTTCTGTCTGTTACAGCAGGTGAGCACACAAACCAACAGACACCAGGTACAGACTGACCTCTGATAGCCACAGGTCAACTACAGTATGTATTGCTGCACAGAACTGTGAATTCAGATGGTCTGAGGAAATTGCTTAATTTTTATAGTGTGGTTTTGTTAATTCACATATGTAATTTCCTGGTATTGACCATCCTGCGTAAGGGAATGTGGACATAACTACTCAATCAAGGAAAAGATAGTTATTGTAAATATTGGATATATCACAATCAAGGATCCAAGTTGCATGTTGTTTCAATGGAATCTGTGATCTTCTACTCTGGATTGTGTGCGTCTTAATTCAAAAGGGAATTTAAACTTGTATTTGTGAATCTAGTGTTTTTAAAGGAAAAACCTTTTTATCATACCTCAATTGGATATTACAACTCACACAGTACATGCTGAAATAGCACAAAGGTTTGTTTTTCTAATTTTATTTACTCCCCTGCAGTTTCCACAGATAATAATGTATCTGTATTTGGAAGTTACATCCTTTTAATAGACCTTCAGTATAAAGTGTAGATCATAGAAATTTAGTGTTTAGTTTTTTATATTGTTATAACTTCACGATGGAGGGTAGTTTCCTACACACACACATATACTGTTATTATAATACAATGGTTACCTCATTGTAGGTGTAATTTCGCTAATCATGCTTGTACTTAAGTGCTTACTTACAAGCCACTAATGGCCCACCATACTCTGATAGTGAGCTGTGAATACCTGGTATTTTGTATATATATATCAGTAATTTCTTACCTGATCTGCCATGAGGCAGGTACCTATGACTAAAAATGCACAGACTGCATTGAGGACCATTGGTTTACCTCCACATTACATCACAAGGCGATGTACCTGGTTGGTAAGGACCCTTATGATCAATACATCATTCAGCACCTTCCTGTGACCCAAAAGAGATGTATGTGTGTTGATACGGGCAATTAACCTTCACACTCAAATACACACCTGTAGTGAGTGTTACATTGAAATTTCATGTTTGAATAAGCTTTAACTGCTTCCTTAGCTTCCAAGGCTGTCTGGGAAGATGTGCTTTTATGCCATTGTGAATTTAATTCCCTCATAACAGGTTAAAATTAAAACCCACATTGCCTTTTATCAATGGATAGGGACCTGACCTTTTTCTATGCATGAATAGACCAGAAAGTGAGGGATTCAAGATATAAACCAGCCTGCCTCAGTCTTATGCACCTTGACATAGGGGTCGGTGGTTGATTTGACAGTGCACAGAGGTTGGCCTCACCTGTTTATAATGTAACGAGGTTACCTGTGATGCTTAGCATTGTCTGACTATATTTACTGGGTCTGCCTCGAAGGTACTCTGGTCTGGTGATATATTTGCACAGTACATCTAAGTGAAGAAGATAGAACACAATATCTGTATGCATTACATATTGAAGTGTATTGATGATATATCATGGTCAAACAAGAGTACACAACATGGGTATAAGAAAGTTTTTTATTCTGTTTCTTCGAATTATTCAAAATTTTGCATGCGTTTCAAAGGTCAAAAATGAGTCTACAGCCTCATTTTGGTTGGCAGACACATGTTTAACTCCATGTGGAATATCATCAAAGGCTCCTGAATATTTCCCTAGAGTGGGCAGGAGACGCACATATTGATATGATTAGTCAAACAGCCAATATTAACATTGGGATTCTTTATTTATACAGCTCGCATATGGTGATGGGAGTTTCTGCATAATAGATGTAAATAATTAAGTTAAAAATGTACTTATAAATAGTGTGTTAACTTGAAAAAAATGATTGATCATCCGTATGGTTCCAGTTCTAACGATCCAGTATGAATTCATGATTAATTGATCAACCAGCGTCAGTAGTAAAAACAGCATGTTGGCAGGCAGGTGAATGCTGGGTCTTAGGCTGAAACAGCACTATGATGACATGAAGTGCTTTGCTGATATCATCCTCAATCATGAGATATTGACACTAATCAGCACATGTTTGTTTGTGTAACCAAGTTTAGGGTTTATTCAAAATGTGCCTGGTGCATCACTTAATTATATTTGAAAATATGTATTTTAGTTTGTGATATGATATCACCATTGAAACTCTTGCCAAGCATATATAACTATTGTAACCACAATTCGGTTTCACCTCAGTATTGTAAGGCTATTAAGAAAAAGTGACATGTAACATAATCAGCGAGACACACTTGTGTTGTCAGGTTGCCACGTGTGTACACATGTAACCACGCATAAATTTTTCCACCAAAAGTGATGAAATCAGGAACAAACAGGGGTCTATATTACTAATAATAGTTCATACCATACACACTATGCAAGGAAAACCCAGTCAAGATACTGATAATGTAAAACTACATGCATGATGTAACCATATTAATTCATGGCAAGATGTTATAGATTATTAAGGGTGTGTGCTTCAAGATGATAATATAACTGAAAGCAGGATGTATGTTAATCTAAGGATGATTACATGGGGTGCCTTTATCAACCCTGGTGATCACTTGTGGTTTGGCGCAGTTATTGTACCCAGTTTCCCTGCTTCTTGCAGATAGCATCTTATCAGATCATGGTGGCTTAGGATGTGGGGATGCTTTAAGGAGAGATAAAGATGCAAACATCGTTTCAAACTATTGTAAAGTATTATAATTATGTACTCTTATGTGAGGGGAGATGTAGCATGCCATAATTAAAAGGCCAAAATGTATGTTTTCTTTATTATTCATAAATTTACCTTTAGAATAAAACAAACTTGTTATTTTAGGTTGTCATTGGGCTATATGTGGCCCATTAAGAGAAGGCTGTTGAGAATTTTTCCAGAAAACATTACATTTAAACTTGGGTAAAAGAAGTTCATATCACTGTGTACCCTGGAATCCAGTTAAGTTCAGAACTTCATTATTGTGTCTTTTGCTGTAACTTAGATCTTTGGAATTTTATACAGGTCTCAGATCAGCTTAAACCTTCACCCTATGTTAATGTGTACTGAGCACTACCCTACAATATACAATTGTTCATAGGGGTTTACCTGAACTAATGATTATATAAAATTGTGGAAGAAACGAATAACTTGCAAAAATTTGATAGTAGAATTTTTTTTTACATCTTTTGTGGAACACAGTAGTTAAATAAGAACCTTCATTATAAAAAGGTATTTCAAATAAAAAAAGATACTTGGAACTCAAGAAATCATACTATGTATGTTTATACATACAGGGTGTCAAAAATTAGGTTTTCCTGCAAGTATCTTTAAAATTCTGTCAGACAAAAAATGCCCCTTGGACACCCCAGAGAAAATTAATGCAATTTTTTTTTTCTTTGGTGGAAACCCTGATATGCCAATATTATGATATATCCTTCAAGGAAGGTATCTGATATGTTAGTTACCAGTAAATTGGTACTACTGTCATATCAGTGTTCTAGTTATTAAATAATAAGTGTCAGGGGACTTCATTTATAACCATTAAATCTGTCCTGCGTATTATGTGATTGCAACCTAATGGACTAGATTGGCCTATTTGGTATAAATTGTATATATTAATAGTCTGTTCTCACTCAGGTTTATATTGCAGATTTACTGACATAGCATTGATATACTGATAGTTTATTGTCCCAAAGTGTAGTTATTATTACCCGTGCCAGTATTGAAAGTAAAAGGTTCCTCTAATTAATCTCCTATTCATATTTGTCATATATCAGGAACATTTATACAGACTTGTGTTAACTTCGAACAATGACACCTGCCTTTTGAGGAACTATGGTTATTATTATTTCATCTCACCTGAGTAATATGAAGTGAAATATTTGGTCTTTTCTGTTAAAATATTAACATTGATTCACATTTTCTGACAGTCATTTAAAAATATTTAAATGTAACAATATGGTGGTAATTCATCGTAATTGTGAATAACAAGACCAGCTTTAGCAACAGGTTACACAATAAATGTAGTTCACCAGGGCAAAGGTCAAAGGTCATTGCTGTAACAGGCTAACCAGTGGAATATAGGCATATGCAGGATTGAAGAGAGTTTACAAGTAAAGAGAAGTAATTGGATATAAATGTAAAATCTGGGTATTGATAAAAGTCTAAATGAATAACATCAAATAAACATGGTATAAGGACCTCTGTGATTGTGTGTTGTGACTGTCTGTTTGATATATCAGATGTATCATGCTTTCAGTTTCACAATGCAGGTACAGTTGTCTACTCAGTCATGAATCTAAAGTAAAAGTTGAGGCCAACTTTAGGGACTAATTTTACTTTGGTACTTTTTCAATCAATATGGAGAAGTATAACAAACAACCCTGGTTGGTTTCTTCTTGAAATCCAATCCCAAAACAATGCTTGTTATGGTCAGCTATAAAATAAATCCAGTATGGGGCTCTCATTCTTAGCAGAGCAGACACCAGTTGACATCGGAGACGTCATCTAAGAATACCATCAAGTGTGAAAGCCTGTTTTCTAAGACTGTGAAGACTTTTATGTGTCTAAAACATCAGTTATAGTACAGAGGGAGCATGCCAGAAGCAACAGGTGAAGCTTGGCGCTGCATCAGCACTGCACCAGCAGAATGCAGATGCTATGATCAGCTGCATCTGTCTGGATGCCTGCTCTGCCTGGCTCTCTGGCAGCAGCACATGGAGCCACGCCCACACCCTACTAGACTGGCACCCTGCCTCTCATTCTGGGTCACATGTTTGACTGTTCAAACTTTCTACTAAGTGCTGCCATTTTGTGCTGTGTTTACACTAAGTGCGTGATGGGCTGGTCTCTGTTTTTGATGTTCAGTTAGGCTGAATCTTATTTAATTCATCATAAAATTGGAAAAAGTAAAAAATACTAAAAATATAGTGGTACTCATCTCATCAT
Source organism: Sipunculus nudus (assembly GCA_026874595.1). Taxonomy (NCBI): domain Eukaryota; kingdom Metazoa; phylum Annelida; class Sipuncula; order Golfingiida; family Sipunculidae; genus Sipunculus; species Sipunculus nudus. Next base: position 54,667,013 of record CM049306.1, read on the forward strand.
ATTAATAATTAATGAATATTTAAAGAGAATATGTTGAATAACTTTAACATGGATTTAGTGAAAATGGAACAAATACAAAGGTGGTTTCACAACTGAGGATACTTAATGTCAAATAGGATTACATGTTTGGGGTTGTTTCAGTTATGGTACTGGCAGAACAGTAAAAACAGGCTAAGCCTGGATCGGTTGACTGTGTATGTGCTTGGGAGCTTGTTAGTGTTTGCTATTTGGGTATGTTATGCAATATTAAACCAGTGTTGATTTCAGTGGTGTTCAGTTTCACCTCTAGTCATATATTGTTCAGTGTGTTACCGTATATATCTTGTGTATTAAGACAAACAGTTATGGCCTTTAATATAACGGTGCATTTAAAAGTGCAAACTAATAAAACACCATAGTTGTAAGAACCTTGACTTCTATGAATCTGCATCAATTATTCCTCAGAGTTTGCTGTGGTATGTCATTAACCAGCTGTTATTGTTTAGGTAATGATACCTGGATAAGAGGTCACAGTGGGGTGGCAGAATTAATCAACTGACGGATCCTGATAGCTCATTAACTGTTCATTATCTGTGGTATTTCTGTAAAATAGAGATTCTGACTGACCGGGGCACTGGCAGGGCTCAGTCAATAGTAAAGCTTCTACTTTGGCCAAGTGGAATGTTTTCATCAAGGTGTATTAGCACAGATTACATCTGATTATTCAAATGAACTGTAAATTAGAAATGGGTTTGGCCTTTGAGAAGCTCCTGGGTTAGATGCTGGTGGGACTGAGCTGTATTTGTTGATGTTGTGTGCGCTGTATACAACCCTTCTATGTGGCAGCTGCCCCCAGGGTGTTTAAATGAAGGGCGTGGGATGGTCTCTGCTTATCCTCCCCACCGGATATTTACTTTCAGACCATACCCCCCCCCCCTTCTGATGTTCCCAGTGCCAGGACTATCCGAAGAAATATTTATGATCACAAAAGAGTGACTTTCTGTATCTGTTGGATATTTAACCATAACATAACAGGGGATTAGTATTTATTTAACTGATGCAAAGTCACAGCAGAGAAACATTATCTAAGCTGGCCTATTTGGAAAATACACTGGTCATTGCCTTCATATAATTTATATGATTTCCTCTACCAGATAGTGGGTTAACAAGGGGTGTCCTGGGTTGACATTTTAAAATGAGCCAGTTTTCTGTTGCCAAGATATACATTCATTAGCTTGATGTTCACTATTATCTTAAAGACTCGCTGGTCAAGGAATTAATTGTATCCTGGCAGGTTAACCCATTTAAGATAATTTACAGTTTTTGAGGCAATACCCTTGAAAATAAAATAAATTGGAGCCGTCTTAAATTAAGTTAAATAACTTAGCATATGTTCTGAAAGGAATGTTGTAATCAATAAACATCACTTAATTACAGATAAAGTCTGGGTTTGTTATTTCCTAGATGGTCATCTAGAAATTTTCACGTGCCTGGCCAAACTGGTCTTTTAAAATTTTTATTGCATTTAAACTTCATATTAAATCTTAACTGGTACATTGAGATCTTGAAGTTTATGTAGCTTAATTGTTTATATTATTGGAATTACTTGCAGTATTAGCACAGTACAGTGGAACCCCACAATTACGACCACCTTGGGGACTGACCAAAGTGGTCGTAATTTGGGGGTGGTCTTATTTGTGGAACTTTAAGTTAAGTGAATCGTATATTCGGGACCAAGAAAAATGGTCATAATTGTGGGGATGGTCACAATTGTAGGGTGGTCGCAAGGTGGGGTTCCTCTGTATTACTTTTGGATTACCTGGCTAACCTTAAGTAGACAGGTGTTCTAATTTTATAATGAACCAAGTTTCCTTTTAGCTGATTTATTTAAATCTCTATTATCTGATGGTTTGAAATGCATTGTAAGTCAGAGTCATTGATTAGAAGTTTAAAAATGTATGGAGTACAGAGGTGAACACGGAGCAGGGCCATAGATCACAGACTGGAGTATGACTATGACTCAGTGAGTAATAGGACTTGATTAAACAGCTGGTGTGCGTGCATCACTGAGCTGTTATAGGTGATCAGGTAAACTGATGCAAATTTAATGTTCTTATATATATATATATATATATATATATATATATATATATATATATATATATCATCTCCTTTTTACATATCTTGTCTGATATAGGCAGGTGGACACAGAATTCTATCCTCCCTGGCATTAATACCCTGTGAACCATTCATATGACCACAGTTTTAAGGTTGGATAATATGTATTGTTTATCTGATTGTTTAAGTAGAACTAACGTTAACTTTATGGCAGCAGTAGCTAAAACTACCTAAGATGAGATATGAGGCTACAATATCATTTAAATTCAGATGTAACTTTACATGGCCTCGCATTAGCGCATGGTGTGGCTGCCATTTTAGATTGCCTGCCAGGTCAGGGTCAAGTGGAGCAATCATTTGATAGCAATATATAATGAAAATAATTCATGAATCATATATGAAATGCTGATTGGGCATGTCAGTCAACTTTCCCATACCGACAGTTATGTGGTAGAGACACTAGTTCAGGCAAGGATGGGATTTTTTTAACCCCATTCTTGAATTCATGTGCTTGGTGTGCTGGTAAAAGCTTGTGAAAAATCACCAAGAATAATAGCTGTGATGTTAAAACTGCAGTGCTGTTTCTTTCTGCTGGTCCAGCCTTTACTTTTGGATGACTGGAAGAATCCCTGCTTAGCTCAGCTCATCAGTTCTTTCACTGTAGAACTTGCTTGGAGTACGCAGCAAGGCCAGTACCCTAAGTGATGCATCAGTCTTGGAAGAAACAAGGTGTGGTTGTTTTGGTGAGGCTGGGTCAGTGTATTATACACACTGAGACAGACCATCCCAGATCTCTGTATAACCTGCCCAGCAGATGCTGCTGTTGATGCTTAGACTGTGGCAGTACTGGATTCTTCAGTAATTGGGAAGACATTCTGTGTTGGATGCTTAGCTGCTGCTCCAGCCTGTTGCTGCTGCAGGGGAGGCTGGCAGGCTCAAGTGGTGGGTGCTCTGAGCTGTTTTCTGGTTCTGCAGTACTGTTGATAAATCAAGAAGGTTAACACTATCTCAGCTTCCCCCCCCCCCTTCAGCCAGGTGTCAGGAGGTTTTTAAGGAGAGGTCACTGAGGGCACACATCACACCATGACTGGAAGGTGAAAAAGAAGAAATGTAGCTTTATTTATGAATGTGTACAATACCTTGACCTTCCTTTAAAGAAATTTATAAAAAAAATTATGTACTGCTGAACATACATATTTAGGTAACCCAGCATTGCACCATTTCCAGTGGATTGTTAATACATTGTTACAAGCATGAAGCTTAATTTATTTCCTCTGTACATAGCGTAGAAAGATACAAATCATACTTGTTGAATTCATATTATCCTTTTGCTTTTTTATAAACAACCATATTAAGTGACTACACTTGAAATATTAAAGGTACTGCTGTTTAAATAGAACTGGACTGGTGTATTAATTATCCTTTGGGTTAAAGTGGAAACAAATTTATATTTAAACACAAGGTATTTCTTTACAGGCACAACACAGACAGTAAGTGATCATGATGAACACCCTCAGCTTACATAGATTATTAATCCTAATTTGTGTGCTGCCATGATTAGACTGAAAGCTATGCAGCATGGATACCATCCTTTGTCAGTGTATGTAATTACTACAGCTGTGTACCAATAGTGAAAAACCAAACTAAAACCTAAAGTTCATATTGAGTAGCCCTTCCATCAGTTCCCTTCTCATTATTAATCCTAATTTGTGTGCTGCCATGATTAGACTGAAAGCTATGCAGCATGGATACCATCCTTTGTCAGTGTATGTAATTACTACAGCTGTGTACCAATAGTGAAAAACCAAACTAAAACCTAAAGTTCATATTGAGTAGCCCTTCCATCAGTTCCCTTCTCATGTGTACATAATATTAAAGAAGTAATATATGATACATATGATACAAGGTGGAATTTAATCTGAGCTCTCTTGGCTATTCCCAGGCCTATTAAATATGGAGGCTGTGCAGCCAAGCCGGATATTTCTGATATGTTGACAGGATACATGGATGATTTAGGCTGGTAGATGACCTTTATTAGGCTCAGATGACCAATAGGACTGGAAGTTAATGCAGGAGAATTATTGGTCTTTTCGCTGACTGAACATTCCCTGATCAATCAGTTTGACAAATTGTCATATTGAGGAAATACCAAGGATTTAATAGCCTGTACCAGAGTAAGGGTTAGGCCATATAACATACTGTGATTAGCTTCATGTTTGTGTGGTTAAAATTTTGTGATATTTCACATTTCACTGTTTTGTGAGTTTTCTGCTTTCATGGTCTCACCAAATGATAGCCTATACAGAGTTAATACCAAATGTTGTATGAATTAATAATATAAGATGACATGCAAGGATCCTAACTTTGTGATATTCATATAAAGGAAATTATTATAAGACACCATATGGTTAAAGGCAATGTAAAAAGGCAAAAATTGATAATATTAAGACAGTGACTTATTAATTTTATCAATCTTTGGCTTTTTACATTGCCTTTTACCAAATAAACTGCTTTAAATCTTATCATTAAAGCATATTGTTTGGTAAGTTCAGGATATAAATTGTGTAAAGAGGATATATTACATAATGGCCATCCATTGTGTGTGCTGTATTATGTAGTGGTTTATAACAGCATGAAAACCTTCATGTAATTCCTCATGGAATAGCATTTAGAGGGCAAGTAAGAAGTGCGAGTCACTACCCTGAATGTACTATTAACTTAAATGTATTGAGCACAGGGATAATTCTGGGTGATATTGACAAGTTATTTTCATTTATTGTTCTCTGTTATGTTTATGGTGCAAAACATGAATATTTTAACTTCATAAGATTGACAAAATAATTGTAACTCTTGCAAATTAACAGTTAATTCTCCCCCACCCCCTGTGAATTAATACACAGTACAATCCCCCCCTCCTCACACACATATTGCATATCTAGATCTCCTGCTCTTTAACCCTTTACTGTTTACAAGCCACTAAAGAGCACTAAATGGGCAACTAGAATGCCATGATATGTATAGATTCTTTCAGGACAAAAATATTGCATATTATTTCTAAGTTTCAATGATTTTCAATAATCTTCAGCAAACCCTCTTAGCGGGAACTGTTGAAAATTTGATAAAGATACAAAAAAAGCTTGAAAAGATATGGCTGTTTGTGTAAATATAAATAGTGTCAGAATTTGTCGGAAATCTAAAATAAATGTAAATAGTAAATGGTTAATTTAGCTGTTCTAGGTTACTAAGTGCATGTTTATAAACTAATTGTAAATGTTTATACTGCAGGGATACAGTGTGTATGGCAGCTTTAATATCTCTGTAAACAAACCCGTGACAAATCATGACATATTATCATGATGTGTAACAATGAAAGGAACAATAAATGATTTGTACAGTTAATTTACAAAAATGTTTAAACTTGTGCATTGTCAATAATGCTAGAATTCTTCAACCATTTGATTTCATATGGTGATGAATGCCCAAGTGAAATTAATAACTGTAAAAATTAAATATCTATTTAGTGTTCCCACGCTCTCATAGAAAGCAAACAGCCATGTTTGTACTTTCAAAATGGAAAACAGACAAGTTTAAGACATTTCTATTATTCTGATTACTTGGAGCCGAGATATGACCTTCAGTAGTTAAGAAGTAAAAAAATTGATTTCCAAAACAGTCTATATTAATGCTAACAAAAAATTAAGTGTGCATATTTTTGTGCCTGAGGTTTGATCCCTTGGTTTAAACTCTATAATTTTATCTCATCTATAAAGTAATAGTCTGTGTTATCAGAAACTTCCAAATCATCTAAATTTTTTTCTTTCTTTTTTTTAATGGCTTTTGCATTGCTGAAGGATTTTAATTCAATCTGATAATGTATTATTATCTTTCAATTTTAGTCTTGATTTGATAAATGCAAAAAGTTGTATATTCTGTCAGATAAGATATTAAATCTTTTCTTCCAAGATAAAGCTTCCGTAATATGAATATTTATGTTCCTAAGCATTGACTTGGATCAAGATGTACAAGAAATGAAATATTCTAATGCATCGCTGCATTAATATGTGATGTAGGATATCATGTGACTTTCATGTCTACTCTGATGTTTGTCACATAAAATGATCAATAGCTAGAGATAAAAAAAAGGTATAAAATGACTATACATACAGTAATTGAAATGAATCAATTATTTCATTCCTAATTAAATGGGTAAATTAATTACTGCCTTCAATGCTTTATTTATTTAATGCAGTAAATATGATATCCCAGCTGGTGATTTAGTTCATTTCATAAGGTTGTGCCCTGTGCAAGGTTACTTTTACTCAAATTCACTGTGTGTACAGTGTAACTGATACACATAAATGTGTGCCTATATATCTCCTGGCTATACTTGTTCTTTATGTACACAAATTTATGTTTTTTCATCTGACATCAGATGTTTATCATTGTGGTCCTAACACCACCAGTACTGGCACACTTTCCATGAGTGTGATATATAATATCATGACAGCTGTGAAGCGGTCCTTCATAGCACACTTTGACAGAGGCATAACACTGAAAAGAAAACACTTTTTACTAAAATTCTCACTAAAGTATTTCCACTTTTTTTCAAGATACTGACTCAACATGGTCCTCAGTTTGGTTCATTAATGTTGTGAGGCTACATCAGTTATTACCCAAATATTACTTTATCAATTACTGCTCTACTTAAAGTGGCAATGTTCAGCTCATCTTTCTTGACTTAGGCTTTTCTTTATGCAGAAAAGTCGAGACAGTTCAAACAAGTTATAGCATTTCCATGTAGGCTTTTCATCGCATTAGCATTCATCGCAATGAAAAAAAGTCAATCCCCGTTTGACTTTTCTGCAAAATTTTCTGCTCAGTACAGTAAAAACAGTAAACAGTACCCCAGATTCAGCGAGCAGAAAAGTGCTCATTGAAAATATATTCAGCGTGGTTTTACAGTTTGTTGATTTCAAGGGTGATAAAATTTCAGCATATGTGGGAAAACCGGCCTTAAATTACAGCTGTTAACTATACAACTATACAGCATAGCTGTCAACTATTTAGGATATTGATCTTTTTTCCCCTGATAATGATATTCAACAAGATAACCAGAGGCACTGGAGACAGCAATAAAACTTTCAAGTTTGAGCCTGAGTCTCCTTTTGGCTTTATCTGAAAAAGGTGTTGCCACAGTAGGTGTATGTTCCCACAGTGATAATAACAAAGAAAAACAAGTATACAGCTAATGTTATCTTACCTTAAAAAATAACTCTTGATTCAGCAAACTTTTTTTCTGTCTTTATATAAAAATGATCAGATATTTTACCTTCAGAAACAAAGACAAGCATGGGTGGCCTTACAGTTCTTTTGTTAAATGCAGTATTTAAAAGAATGAAGATTTCCAAATTTTCTTTAGAATAACTGTCAGCACTTGGTCATGTTTTATGGTATAAATTGTGTGTGTGCTGCCAATTGTTTGAACAAGAACAACTGTTGAGTCTATACTGGTACCCTCAGGTCTGGTCAGTGTACAACTGTAATTTCTAGTTGGTAGTACTTGATCTTGAACTCACATATCAATTTACTGTCTTCAGGCAATGGTGCATGTGTATAGCCTATCCTTTCAGACCTCTCTGCACCCAAAACTCAGGTACATATGTACACTATCAAAGTAATTTATGTGATTGTGCCTGCAAATGGCAGTCATAGAGAATTCAAGCTATGTATGAAAGAATGTCATAATTAAATATTGTGCCTTCGTTCTGCAAGGCCGGCTAACAATTCTGGGTCAGAAGTTCAAAGGTCAGTCTCAGAGTGTCATATCTGGAAATGACCTGAGCAGACACTGTGTGGTATTATCACATTAACACCGTCAGTCACTCCTACAGGTCAGTGTACCAGGAACAGTGTATGTGATTTTAGGCCTTGTTTTGACATTGTACATGTAACATTGATGCCTTAAATAGCCTGAGGTAGGGACATGTCAATTGAGGTCATTGTCTGTGTAGTGTTTGTTTGGAGATGATCAATGGCGAGGACCTTTGTGTGTGGTCAGGCTCAGTGTGTGGTCATGGACGATCATCACTAATTTGTGACATTGTCAGTGTGTGGGCCATTAGATCAACATTTGCCAGCTGAGTTTAAGAGCTTTCATCTGACAAACATTCGATGAGAGAATTACTTTCCATAGAATATTTGCATAAAAACTTGAATTTAATGGTTAATAGGGCTAACTTCATTCAATACTGACATCTTTGGATAACAAATTCCTGAAGACCTTGACAAATGAATCTTCATTTGTGGTAATTTCTGGCCTCAGTATTTAAAGTTCCATCGCATTTGTGTTCAAATTTTATGACTTATGTTTTGTAAATTTCTTTGGAGAGATTTGCTTGAGCTTGGTTGACAGCAGGACTAAGCTGAAAAGTTAATTTTGAGCCCTTGCATGAGAACGAGGGCCATGCTTGCGTGACTGTATGGTTTAAGTGGGCCACTTAGTAAGATAGCTAACATACCGGTCTTTTCTTATCAGACAGGTACACAAAGGCAGCTCTTAAGATCGGTGTGAATCCCTCACATCAAATACTTGCATGTCACATACTGTGCATGCCAGGTTGAGATGATGGTTTGCATATTCACCTTGATGGTACAGTAAACCTGATCAAACAGGCCAGGTTGCTTTGTGTTGAGAGATGAATCTGCAGCAAAATTATCATGTGTTACTGAGACCTTATGAAAGGCAGTGGATGGGGTATTTTCACCTTGGTTGTTTATATACTTCTTTTTCTATTCTTCCCCTTATTTCCAGTTTTCACTACATTCCATCTTTTACATTAAATGGGCCCAGTCACCTATAAAGCATGTAGAATTCACATGAAAAAAAGATTCTTCTCTTTAAAAAAAATCTCTACCTGGCAAAATATTGCCTTGAAACCTTTTGCTTACTCTTGTAAATGAGAGATAAAAACAATGGACCATGTGCAGTCACAGGTGTCAACATAAACACACTGTGTGGGCTGTGTGCATCACGGAGCCACAACATGTGTTAATCATGAGGTGCCCTGATTGACTTGGCTGAGAAAATGTAATACATGTTTCCGCTGGCTAAAACACTGTGTTTCGGCTCACAATTAGACCTCAGGTCCCGCAGCTGTTATGAGAAACAGACACACACGCAGAACCATAACAAGATGTTATTTAAACAGTTTTATGGGAGGTACTGAGACTGTTTGCTGGGATGGTTTTGCTGGGAATCTTTTGTATAAAGTAAAACTGATCTGATAGTGTGAAAGAACAGGCAAAATATTGCCCCTGATTAATATGTCCCTTTAACAGAAAGGTAGTGAATGTTGTTTCACTGCAGATATCTGTCACCAGAATGTCTGTTTCATATTCTGTATACTTTGTGGCTTTATATAATGATCCTCATTATCAGTACTGTAGTGATATAAACAAATGTCAGCTTCCCCCCCCCCCCCCAATAAAGTACCAACTATTCATAATCCTGATGATCTCATTCTTTCTTCTTTAATTATGTATTTCCTTACAGTTATTCCTTTGTTTGTGTATCACTTTTTGAACATTACAGACCTCTAAATTTATTAGTATTAGCACATGCTAAGCTTATAAAGGATAATTTTACTGCAGCCTGTTTGATAAAACCATCAGTATGTTATTGTTGAAATCATTTAAGTTCAGGTTGGGTACACTGACCGTGTAATTTGGTTCATGGTCTATTTCCCCCTCCATGTCAAATAGCTAGCCTTAGTTCACAAGGGGAAATTCAGGAATTCTTGTGTTTATGTTCAAGTTTTACTAGGGAAGCCTATGTTTGTAGCATTAAGATAATTTAAATTCCCTTCTTTGGGTCCTAAAGAATTCTGGTATCGTTTGGAGTATGTTATTCATGGCCAATGACTGTGTCAACATCCTTTGTAATTCAAGTGTGCGAGGGTCACAGGAAAGCTGCAACCAATATTGTTTATTAGAAGGGTAGAACTTCAAATTACACTGATCATCAAGTTGTGTATTTTTAAATCATTAAGGTTGAATCTATAGATACAGGCGTTGTAGCATATGGGGCTGTTAGAGTTTGTATGTAACACAATAAGCCACACAGACACTTATGATATGTCAGATGTGACGTCCTGTACTTGAACATGAAGTGGTCTGCATTGTAAACATTTGGTCTACAGCTGTTAGGATGTAATGTTGGCCTTGAAAATAATATCAACAATCATTAAGTCTGCATTGTCATTATTTCTTGTGGGCCTCAAAGTTATCAGTATATGTTCATATATAAAAAATATAGGTCACTATTAGTGGTCTGCCAGGTAATTGTATCCCCAGACAAAGTCGGGATACTATGGTTTCACGTCTGTCCCGCCGCCGCCGCCGCAGAAAAACCTTGTGAGCGGGATAACTAAAAAAATATTTCACTGATCTTTTTCAAGATCACATTACATTTCACTTTACATTTGTATAGATATAGATAAGGGGACAAAGCCTATTTAAAATGGGGTCATGACCTATGCTAGGAGAGTGACCTTGACCTTGAATAGGTCAATTTTTGCTGAAATAACACAAATTCTTATATATCTCAAGTAAGCTTGCATGGACTGGTCCAAAAATCAAGGTGACCGTAGATCTTGGATAGCCTTGTGATATACCGGAAACTGGTGGCACCACCTATTATCCTTTTCTTGTTTTTACGCCTTTTAATACCCCCATAATTGCCACTTGACAGTACTTTTAGCATTATAAGTCAAAAACTAATGGACAGATTTCTTTCATATTATGCACATGTAGAGAGAAGGGTTATGGGATGAAGTCTATTTACATTTAGGTCATGACCTTTACCATGAGAGTGGCCTTGACCTTTAATGTGTCCATATTTGGTGAAAATCATACACCTCTTATGATATCTCCAGTGTTGATAGCCATGTGGATTTCAAACGTGACTTATGTATGGCCCACCACTAAAGTAAGAACCCTATAGGTTCTAGGGTCATGAGGTGAAAGGTCAAGGTCACTGGACTTGCATCTTAAAAGATACTGTGGATGCATTTTAAGCCAAACTTTCATCCCAGGTCTTCCATCTTGAATATATAGCTCACTTGCCAATAGTGGATGATCCATATCAATTTTGGGGTCACAAGTTCAAAGGTCAAGGCCACAGGAGCTATCTGTAAAAAAAATAGTTTCTGGATGATAATTCCTGCTTTTATTGATGTATTGATTTCAAACTTGACTTATATATGTCCCATTGAAAAAGCAAGACTCCAATTGATTTTTGGGTCATGAGGTCAAAGGTCAAGGTCACAGGACACATCTTTAAAAAGATTGTGGATGCATATTTAGCCAAACATTTCATCTCAGACCTTTCATATTGCACATATAGTTCATCTGCCAATAGAGGAAGACCACTATTAATTTTGAGGTCACAAGGTCAAAGGTGAAGGTCACAGGAGCCATCTGTCCAAAAATTAGTTTCTGGATGATAATTCCTGCTTTTATTGATGTATGTATTTCAAACTTGACTTGTATATGACCCATTGGAAAAGCAAGACCAAAATTGATTTTGGGGTCATGTGGTCAAAGGTCAAGGTCACAGGACACATCTTTAAAAAGATGTGGATGCATTTTCAGCCAAACATTTCATCTCAGATCTTTCTTCTTGCACATATAGTTCACCTGCCAAGAGTGGAAGACCCCTATCAATTTTGAGGTCACAAGGTCAAAGGTGAAGGTCACAGGAGCCATCTGTCCAAAAATTAGTTTCTGGATTATAATTCCTGCTTTTATTGATGTATGGATTTCAAACTTGACTTGTATATGACCCATTGGAAAAGCAAGACCCAAATTGATTTTGGGGTCATGAGGTCAAAGGTCAAGGTCACTGGACACAACTTAAAAAAAGATGTGGATGCATTTTCAGCCAAATATTTCATCTCAGATCTTTCATCTTGCACATATAGTTCACCTACCAAGAGAGGAAGAACCCTATCAAATTTGAGGTCACAAGGTCAAAGGTTAAGGTCATAGGATCCATCTGTCCAAAAATTAGTTTCTGGATGATAATTCCTGCTTTATTGATGTATAGGTTTCAAACTTGTATATGTCCCATTGGAAAAGCAAGACCAGAATTGATTTTGAGGTCATGAGGTCAAAGGTCAAGGTCACAGGACACATCTTTAAAAAGATCAAGGTCACAGGACCAACATCTTCAACAAGATTGTGGATTGATAGATGGAAGAACCAATAAATATGCCAAGTGTCAGTATATGCTGCTAAAAATTGGGGCCTATTCTTAAAGGGGGGGAGGCTACTATGCCTGGGGATACTCTGGCACCTGCGGTGCCAAGAAATGTCTAGTTAAATTAAAATGTATTTGCTTTTGTACTTTCAGCACCACACATAGGGGAAGATGTCAGATCAACCCCAAGTTAATGGCACCGTTGAAGGTGGGAAATATATAGACAGTATTGGTGAGTATCACGGCCAAAGTCCATACAGTGATAGTGGTAGTAAGGTGATAAGTACGTCTTGGTACACTTGTTATATGTTTACCTGTATATTGCATGTGTACAAATTTTGTATTATCAAGGGCAAGTTCAGATAGCAGGCAGGAAGTTTACCTTTATGGCACTCTTGCAACTGATTGATATGCTTTGAGTGTTCAGGCAGATAATATATTATAACCATCCAGTGTATGAAATACTTTTTTATGATAAGGTGCACCTGTGCACCGCATCTTATACAACTGGGTGCACTAAGTAATTTCAAGATGCACAAATTCATTAATGTCATTACAGTTATTTTTATTACAGCTATATTATAATTTATACACATATTTCAGTGCAGTAAAAATAAACTAGTGGTCTTTAAATCAGGTCAGAATGGAACCTTTAACAATATCCATCTAAAGAAAAGCTCTATCACTAGATCTATATACCGGCATATGTGCTGTCTAGAGTGACGTCATGTTTTAGTGTTTATATGTCCTTGTTTGATCATCTGGACTGTCAGATGTGCATGTGTCTGTCCTGCTGATCTGTCCCAATGTAACCAGCCTCAGGTGCACCTTGAAGTGATACAGTGGGTGTACATAACTGTTTTTTAGTGCATCTGTTCACCTAAGTACCCAGTAATTCGAACACTGACATGGTGATTTTTTTACGCGTGTGTTATGCAAGAACAAACAAGCAGAGTTATCTTTTGTATCTGGTTCTGCATGGGACTGAGTCTAAGCATATGGATTGGGAAGTTCCAATGTGCATGACATGAAGTCACAACCTCAGAATCAGTTAAATCTTCATTTGTAAACAGTTTGTTAAAAGCTATTCCTTAAGGCTGTTTCTCACTTGGCCGCGACAGCTTTGCAACTAGTCGGAGACACAATAATTGCGAGAAATATGCAAATTAGGGACAGTTTTCACTTGCAGTCACACTGAATCATACTAATGACATGTTTGCAAACATCCTACAAATGTTTGGCCCAAAATTTGGCTGGAGTTCCATACCTGTCGTGCGAATGTTGTGCCATGTTCAGAAGACATTTGCATGACCTTTGTTAAATATTAGGCTAATATTATTAGCACAACATTTTACACCCAGAATGTCAGATTCTAGTTTTTATCAATAACTTTTCGGAATGTTGTTGCATTGGTTGCAAACCTCAAACTTTCTGACTTGGGAAAACTGACTTGAGGATAGTTTGAGACATGTTTGAGACACCAGCGGTGCATGAGTGACTATTTTGTGAGAAATTTTGTTTTGGGAATTTTTTAGCATGGTAAAAATTTGTGTGACAAGTTAGCGACACTTTGCGAATCATGCAAGGAAATGAGAACCACCCCGAATGTTCTGAGACACTTTGAGACTCCCTTGCAAATGCATTAATAATTGTATCCGCCAAAACAGAGTTTTGCGGATACTATGTATTCAGCCCACCGCCGCCGCCGCCATGTACGTGTCCGGAGAACTCCTCCGTAACCGCTGGGCGGAATTTTACGAAACACGGGATTATGTTCGGGTCACATGTGAACTGCTGCGACCCGATTTTGTTTTGACCTCTGACCTTTCCTCTGCGCTCTGCATCCGTTTGTGCGTCTGTTTTTTCACACATAAACCCACATATCTCGGGAACCGTTTGACCGATCAGGAAAATTTTTTAGCACAAATGTAGCCCTTGGAGAGCTTTATAACATACACAAAAAATGGTGGTGCCACCTGCAACCATGTTTGCACAGTGTCCATCTGTTCGTCTGCCTTGGGTTAAAATCACTCATATCTCTGCAGTGATTTGACTAATTCACCTTATATTCAGCATGCGTATACATCCTGGATAGCTTTTCTGATTATATGACAGGTGGCGCCACCTACATTCAAGTTTACGCTGCAGACATCCAAGCTCATATCTCGGGAACCGTTTGACCGATTGGGCCAAAATTTTGCATGTGTATAGATCTCACATAGCTCTTGATCATACGCAAAACTGGTGGTGCCACCTGCAGCCATTTTTGCACAGCTCCCGTCTGTTTGTCTGCCATGGGATAAAATCACTCATATCTCGGCAGTGGTTTGACATATCCGCCTAAAATTTTGCAGGTTAATACATCCCCGACAGCTCTCTTGATTTTATGACAGGTGGTGCCACCTGCATTCTAGTTTATGCAGCAGACATTCAAACTCATATTTTGGAAACCGTTTGACCGATTGGGCCAAAGTTTTGCATGTGTATAGTTCTCACATAGCTCTTTATCATACGCAAAACTGGTGGCGCCACCTACAACCATTTTTGCACAGCGTCCATCTGTTTGTCTGCCACGGGCTAAAATCACTCATATACATGTAGTGGTTTGACTTATCTGCCTTAAATTTTGCATATGTATACAACTTAGACGGCTTCCTGGATTTTGTGGTAGGTGGCCAACCGACATACACAATTTGGCTGCAGACATCCATGCTAATATGCAACACTTCACTCTATTTCCCCTTGCCACTCAATCCATGCCTAACTTCACCCGTTCCACTCTGATTTAGGCGGATACAAGTAGTCGCTTGTCGACTACCCGTATTCTAGTTTATCGCAAAGCTTTCGCAGCCCAGTGAGATACAGGCCTAAGAGATTTATTTTATTTGAAAAAATCTGCATATTGGTCTGGTCAGTATTGCTGTTGATGAGATAAATCAAGCATTTGAGGATTCCTTGATGACATTTTTGATGTTTTAACAAAATATTCTTATATATTCCTGTTTTACCGAGATAAAGATCATAGCCAAAAAAATAGGTACTGAAGTTGACAGGCAAATATGGCGTACCATAACAGTAATCATATTTTCAAGTACCACTTGTATAAATATTACATTTTCAGATCCCGATGATCCTGAATACCAGAAGGATTTACGGCGGCCAGCGGAGGTGAAGGAAGACCTTAAACAGATGGAACAGCGCCAACGAGTGTCCCTCATCATGCAGAGCCAGGCTTTTCGCGAGGAACTTGAGCAGTTAGTTTCTGACTCTCTGAGCAGGGGCAACAACCCAGCCAACCTGTTGGCCCTACAACAACTAGCAGATTACTTTCTCCCCACTTATAAGTTCAATCAAGCAAGCCACAATAAAGGTATGTCTTTACATATGAATCAGGGGAAAAATATTCCTATATTGCACACATCAACATGTACAAAATATTAAACAGATCACCTACAGTAAAAAATTAATTAGCCAGAAGACTCACCTTTATTTTTTTGGGACTTGATTCCTCCAGGTGTCAGCTTCAGTGACAGTTCTTTGCTGTGAGACAGATGTATAAAAAATATACCCTGCATCCACCTCTGTATATGTATCTGTAAATTTAATATGTTTCAGAGCAAATGAGAAATATATTATGAAATATTTTGCCAATACAGTATATGCCCAAGTCTTTATTACTGTAAGTATTTGTTTTATGATGCTGTGAAATGAAAGTGAAAGGCAGTTGGTTTTAAAGTTGTCTTTATAGTTCCTAGGCTGGTCTTCATGAATATATATATTGCAAATGAATGACTACAAAATGAATGTGTGTCCTCATGCTGATCATACAGTTGAACTCTTAATGGCAATGATAATATTATATAAAGTTATGTGAACATATGATGAGGATCAGAAAAAAGAAAATTGTTAACATATTTTATTGACTGCTTGTACAGGAGGCGGGACTATTATTCCAATCGCAGACATCCGTGGAGTAGATTCTCTAAATTACTCAAAGGGAGAGAAGATCATCAGGTGTAAACTAGCGTCAGCATACAGACTAGTGGACATGTATGGCTGGTCACACGGAATCAACAATCACATAACGGTGAGTAACAGGTCTTCACTGTCACACATCACCATTATAAACTAGCGCCAGCAGACAGACTAGTGGACATGTACAGCTGGTCACACAGAATGAACAATCACATGACGGTGAGTAACAGGTCTTCCCTGTCAGAAAAGTCAGGTTCACACTTCACCCTAAAACCTATATCTCACTGGGCTGTGACAGCTTGCAAAGGGCATTAGCGAGAGTCTCTCAGAAGTGTCTCCAAACATTTGCGGCAGTTCTTTTTTTCCTCTTGTGATTCGTAAAGTGTCGCTTCCTTGTCGCAGAAATTTTGAACATGTTAAAAAAAACAAGACAATATTTCTCTTAAAATAGTCGCAGAGGCGTCGATGGTGTAATTACAAGTAATTTTCCGCGAGTCAGGAAGTGCTAGAAATGCAAACAACTTTCTAGGGGTTGGCGACCTACACTACTACATTGCAAATATTTGTAGATAAAAATGAGAAACTGGGCATATATTGTTGTGTGAATATTTCACAAATATTGTGCAAATGTCCTGTGTACATTGCACAATATTTGTGTGACGGGTATACAAACTAGAGCAGAATTCTGGACCAAACTGATGTATGCAAATATGTCAGAAGTACAATTCATTGTGATTGCAAGTGAAAATTGTTGCTCTGCATATTTTCTCACAATTTTTGTGTCTCCAACAAGTTCCAAGCTGTCACAGCCCGCTGAGATACAGCCTTTATGCATTGAATATGGTATTGAATACCATGTTACTGCTTCAAAATCCATGTTCTGTTCACGGTACACCTGATTCATTCTCGTTTTAATCTGCATAATTGAAACTGCCTCTGGAGGCAATTTTGATACAAAAATGTGGAATATTGAACATGTACCAAGGCAATGTGAATGCAATACAGGTTGCGTGTAGAATGCAAGGCATATGCTATAGGAAAAATATTCACCTGTACCAGTTAAAGATACAAACTGAAACAGTATTCAGTCATGTATGGAAAAGGTGTCTAGAGGAAGTGAAAAGAATACCTTTAATATTGAACACTAATGAATATCCTTTTTTTCTGGTTTAGTGTGAAAACAAAATTTTGTTGAATACTGTTTGCTGAATATGGTATTGGGGAAAAGGTATTCCACATGCATGTAGTGTGAAAATGGCTTTAACTACAGCCTTCAGACTTACAGAGTATCCACATGGATTCAGTGGTCACAAAATTGTGAGTAACACACTTCACTATAAGCCAGGATCAGCTTACTACTGGATATTTGTTTGACTGGTCAAACAGAATCAGCATTAAAATAAAGGTGAGTAATATGTTTTCTCTGTTAGCCTTACGTTCCTCATCCTGTGGTTGTGTTACATTTGTTCTGTAACCCATACCATTCACCTTCTGTGTGCAATAGGTGGCATTCCTGTATATTGCTGCCAGGGCACTGGCACAGCCAAGAATATCCAGACCTATAAGGACGAGGTATAGTGGATTACAAACAAAGCAAACTTAGGGTGCGTGTTTTCTGTGTATTAAACATACATTTTAGGGAAATGCCAGGGACATAGGTAGACTCAGGTGCCACCCACAAACCCATGAAACGGCTTTTAGGTTCATCTGCCATTGACTTTACTGTTTGACAACAAATTTTATGTGAAAGTGATGTCCGCCATGACGTCTGTTTGGCTTTATCAGGGAAACTACAGTTAATAGCCCATCACTGATGTAAACTGATTCATAATGAGATATCACGTACTTTACGACCTGTCACTGCTTATAAAAAACCCAAAATAATTCACATTAGTTTTACGTGATGTATTACTAAATATCACTTGCTGATAAAACCTGCCTTTAGGCAGTGTATTGATGAATAATATAGATGCTGGTTGGTCAGCTGATGGGACGTAGAACAAATAGGAATAAATAAGGCCCTGTATTGATTGTTTTAGAGCTTCTTAAGGAATGACTGAAGTTAACAAGGCAGTCTGGGGGGCTCCCCCTTATGATACTTGGCCTCAGGCATAATCAGTATGCTGTTAGGTCAGACATAGAGTCTGGAAAACTGCCTGGTGATCTTAGATGAATCATAATACCACAAGCTTTTGAGCTGTAACAGGTGTTTATGTAACCCTGAGAATCAATAGGCTCTGAACATCCTCAGCTTGACATCTTTTTATTAGTAAACTGACAAGGTAGTGAACTATAATATACACCACAATACATATGTGTGGGAGGATGGTAGACTAGTGTGATGTATATAGCATCAGTTCCCAAGGAACTGTGATTAAAATCCACTTAGATCCTCCCACTGAGGTATTTCTTATTTGCCTGTGGTAGTTGATTAATTCACTTCTATGAAGTTTTTACCATTTGGTTCTCTGATAGGATCCACTAGTTTAAAAAAGTGTTTATTTGTGAAATATGGCTTAAAGGTTATTTGTCATCTTATTTGGCTTCTGTTATTGATTTCTGTGAAATAACTTACATTTTCTTACTGCAACACAAAGTGTATTTTGTTAACTTTGTGGTAGAACAAATTTAGATGCATGGTTAATAAAGAGCCCCATCAGGTTACTGTTTTACTGGGTGGGTGTCAATGTCCACACTTGTAAAATGCTTATATCTTCTACATGCTGGCATCTATCAATAATATATCATAATTCTGAATTATTGAGGCAAAAAAAATTTTCCTTGTGCTGTGACCTTGACTTGTACTATTTCCACATAGAGTTCTGAAATTAGGTCACTCTGACCTAATTTAGCTATATAACTAGGTCAGACAGCTTGCTTATATAAATGCTATGGCTCCTCTATTATTCATCAGAATTGGACCAAACCATGCATTATTCATCACTTCTATTTATAGTTCACATTTTGCTCATGACCTTTGCCAATCCGTTCAAGGTCAAGTCACAGTTGACTTTGGACATCATTTGATTGTCAGCACAATAGCCCAAGGGTTTTGATTGGATTTTGCTCTAATTTAGTAGAAGGCATCAACTAATGACTCTTTCGAACTGAACAATTTTTGGTTGACCTTGGCCCATATTTGTGCAATTATAGGTGTATAGGCATACCAGTATTGGCAAATATTCTTGTGTATCAGTATTGTATTGTTCTGATTTCACAGTTTTCTGAAATTAGGTCATTCTGACCTAATTTACCATTTAAACTACATCAGACAGGATACCTTTATCAATGCTATTGGCTACTGTATTATTCATCAGAATTAGACCAAATCAATATATAGTTCTAATAAAACTATAGTTCTTATATATTAGTATTGCAGTATGACATGTTGATATGATTTCCTGAAATTATGTGACCATGGGCTCTTCATGCAGTTGCATGCAAATACAGCTTTATCTAGTTCTGAGATGCACCTGTGGCTTAAAAAAAAGAAATCTTGTTTACCAACATTTACCGAATAAATTGTCATGATAATACATAAAGTTTCCCCTTTCCAGTGATGGTATATTTTATTATTGAGGTTTTAACATATAGCCATGTTTACTTTCCCACACAGAAGTAAAGTTTATTTTTAGGAATATGCAAGATCTAAATTTGCACAGGCACACTGAAATGATTAGGTTCACATCAACCCCATGTATGTCACTTGGGTCTCATATTGCTCATGCTTGCTTATGCTGGGTTTGACCCTGAGGCCAGTAAAGTTTTCAGCGGATCCTGTTTGATGCTTTGTAACACACACATTTACCGCTGATGGAGGTAAACAGTGTCAACAACTTACCTCCAGTGTTTATTGTCAGCTCAAAGCAGCTGCTAGCAAGTCTGTTCAGGCACTTATTAGTTCACTCTGTGAACTTATGCCATGGCGCAGCGTCCGCCGTCCACTGTCCACTGTCCACTGTCCACCGTCCACCGTCTGTTACCAAATATCTCAACAGCCAAAGCAGCTACCTTCATGAAACTTTGCAGAATTACTGATCATTGGATGGACATGCAAAAATAAGCTTTTGGTGGCGCCACCTATGTTGACCTACTTTCTGCGGGAAGAAATGGTCTTTTCGACTTCTTTCAAGATAAGTCATAAAGTATTAATATTTTGGCCTTCATATCATAGTCAACAGTTCCTTAGATGAAGGGGAATAATTTGAGTATAAATTCAGTCAAGTCATATTCAAGATGGCGTCTCTACGGAACTTCAAATTCTGTCGATCGCAAAATATGACAGCTTGATGTGTTTCTATACATGATGTATTGTCTGTTACCAAATATCTTAGAAACTGCTGCAGCCTTCAGTTTCAAATTTCACAGGAATATTGATCATATGACTGCCAGATGATTTTGACCTCCAAATGGCGCCACCTGTGTTGACCTACTTTCTGCGGGAAAAAATGGTCTTTTCCACTTCTTCCAAGATAAGTCACAAAGTATTGAAATTTTGGCCTTCATATCATAGCCAACAGTTCCTTAGAGGAAGGGGAATAATTTGAGTATAAATTCAGTCAAGTCATGTTCAAGATGGTGTCTCTACGGAACTTCAAATTCTGTCGATCGCAAAATATGACAGCTTGATGTGTTTCTATACATGAAGTATTGTCTGTTACCAAATATCTTAGGAACTGCTGCAGCCTTCAGTTTCAAATTTCACAGGAATATTGATAATGTGACTGCCAGATGATTTTGACCTCCAGGTGGCGCCACCTGTGTTGACCTACTTTCTGCGGGAAAAAATGGTCTTTTCCACTTCTTCCAAGATAAGTCACAAAGTATTTAAATTTTGTCCTTCATATCTTAGCCAACAGTTCCTTGGAGGAAGGGGAATAATTTGAGTATAAATTCAGTCAAGTCATTTTCAAGATTGTTTCTCTACAGAACTTCAAATTGTGTGGGTTGCAAAATTTAGCAACTTGATGTGTTTCCATACAGGATGTATTGTCTGTTACCAAATATTTTCGGAACTGCTGCAGCCTTCAGTTTCAAATTTCACAGGAATATTGATCATGTGACTGCCAGATGATTTTGACCTCCAGGTGGCGCCACCTGTGTTGACCTACTTTCTGTGGGACAAAATGTTCCTTTCCACTTCTTTCAAGATAAGTCACAAAGTATTGAAATTTTGGCCTTCATATCATAGCCAACAGTTCCTTAGAGGAAGGGGAATAATTTGAGTATAAATTTAGTCAAGTCATTTTCAAGATGACGTCTCCACAGAACTTCAAATTGTGTGGGTTGCAAAATTTAGCAGCTTGATGTGTTTCTATACAGGATGTATTGTCTGTTACCAAATATTTTCGGAACTGCTGCAGCCTTCAGTTTCAAATTTCACAGGAATATTGATCATGTGACTGCCAGATGATTTTGACCTCCAGGTTGCGCCACCTGTGTTGACCTACTTTCTGCGGGAAAAAAAGGTCTTTTCCACTTCTTCCAAGATAAGTCACAAAGTATTGAAATTTTGACCTTCATATCATAGTCAACATGCAGTTCCTTAGAGGAAGGGGAATAATTTGAGTATAAATTCAGTCAAGTCATATTCAAGATGGCGTCTCTACAGAACTTCAAATTCTGTCGATCGCAAAATATGACAGCTTGATGTGTTTCTATACATGATGTATTGTCTGTTACCAAATATCTTAGAAACTGCTGCAGCCTTCAGTTTCAAATTTCACAGGAATATTGATCATGTGACTGCCAGATGATTTAGACCTCCAGGTGGCGCCACCTGTGTTGACCTACTTTCTGCGGGAAAAAAAGGTCTTTTCCACTTCTTCCAAGATAAGTCACAAAGTATTGAAATTTTGACCTTCATATCATAGTCAACAGTTCTTTAGAGGAAGGGGAATAATTTGAGTATAAATTCAGTCAAGTCATATTCAAGATGGTGTCTCTACAGAACTTCAAATTCTGTCGATCGCAAAATATGACAGCTTGATGTGTTTCTATACATGATGTATTGTCTGTTACCAAATATCTTAGAAACTGCTGCAGCCTTCAGTTTCAAATTTCACAGGAATATTGATCATGTGACTGCCAGATGATTTTGACCTCCAGGTGGCGCCACCTGTGTTGACCTACTTTCTGCGGGGAAAAAATGGTCTTTTCCACTTCTTCCAAGATAAGTCACAAAGTATTGAAATTTTGGCCTTCATATCATAGCAAACAGTTCCTTGGAGGAAGGGGAATAATTTGAGTATAAATTCAGTCAAGTCATTTTCAAGATTGTTTCTCTACAGAACTTCAAATTGTGTGGGTTGCAAAATTTAGCAACTTGATGTGTTTCCATACAGGATGTATTGTCTGTTACCAAATATTTTCGGAACTGCTGCAGCCTTCAGTTTCAAATTTCACAGGAATATTTATCATGTGACTGCCAGATGATTTCGACCTCCAGGTGGCGCCAGCTGTGTTGACCTACTTTCTGTGGGACAAAATGTTCCTTTCCACTTCTTTCAAGATAAGTCATAAAGTAATAATATTTTGGCCTTCATATTATAGTCAACAGTTCCTTAGAGGAAGTGGAATAATTCTAGTATAAATTCAGTCAATTCATTTTCAAGATGGCGTCTCTATGGAACTGTGTCGATTGCAAAATTTGACAGCTTGATGTGTTTCTATAAATGATGTATTGTCTATTACTAACTATCTTAGGAACTGCATCATGTGACTGCTAAATAATTTGACCTGCAGGTGGCGCTACCTGTGTTTACCTACTTTCTACAGGTTGTAATGGTCTTTACTGCTTTTTCCAAGATATGTCATAAAGTATAAATACTTAGGCTTTTATGTCATAGTCAACAGTTCCTTAGAGGAAGAGGAATAATTTGAGTATAAATTCAGTCAAGTGATTTTCAAGATGGCATATCTACGGAACTTGATGTGTTTCTATACATGATGTATTGTCTGTTACCAAATATCTTAGGTACTGCTGCAGCCTTCAGTTTCAAATTTCACAGGAATATTGATCATGTGACTGCTTAATGATTTTGACCTCCAGGTGGTGCCACCTGTTTAGCTACTTTCAGCAGGCTGTAATGGTGTTTTCTGCTTTCATCCAAAATATGTCATTTAGTATTTATTTGTTATAATCCACAAAAACAGAGTCTCCTCTAGGACCCTTGGACTGATCTTTCCAAAACCTGGCATACTTGTTCCCTCAGCTATGTAGTTGTAGGTAACAATGATGGAGAACCTTTCTGTGCAGTACAAACCTGGGTTTCTTTTATATAACAACCCTCAATCTCAGGAGTGGTTCAACATATTTAGCTGAAATTTTGCATATTCATAGATCTTGGACTCCTCAGACTTACACTCAAGACTGATGATGCCATCTGCAATTGTTTTCCCATGGCATCCCTGGTACATTTGCTGTGGGTGAAAATTGCTCATATCTCAGAAGTGGTTCAATGTATTGATCTGAAATTTGTCATGTCTATCCATCTAGGAAAGTTTTCTCGTTAACCAGACAGGTGGCACCACCTACACTACTTTTTGCGGAGTGTCCAACTTTGCATTTGCCATCTGATCGTCTTAGTGTTTGTTCAGTGTATTGGGTTGAAATTGTGCATGTCCATAGATCTTTGTCACCTCAATCTCGTAAACAAGACTGGTGGCGCCATCTGCAATAATTTTCCTGTAGTGTCCATTCATACATTTGCTTTTGGTGAAAATTGCTCATATTGGTATTGGTCTGAAATTTGGCATGTGCAGTCATCTTGGAAAGTTTTCTCATAAACCATATAGGTGACGCCACCTACCTTGTGCAATAGGACAATGTCTACTTGGAAAGGAATGAATGGTATTTTCACATTCATTTATTTTTTAATCACTTGCCAAATTGCACAGTAATTCACAGAGTGAACATTAGACCCCTGGGTCTCTTGTCTATCATGTTTAAATTTCTGTAAGCTAGTTTTCACCTTCGGCTAAGTAAAATACAAGTCTGTTATTTGCAAAAGTGTCCTCATAATCTCAAAGAAGATTTGGAATCATCATTGCTATTACAGCAATAGTGAACTAGTGTCATTTGCAGAATTATGGTATTCTATAGTATGTAATTGCCAGAGTTTAACATGAGAAGCACTGGTGTACACTTTTTCACTAAATGTGAAAAAAGTCACACTGAACTAGGTAATATATCTTTATAAATTTATGAAGTTTGTTTTTTTCAGTAGTCCTTAATGCTGGTTGTCTTATTAAGCAAAAGGTTTCCTTTACTAATTAAAGTAATATTTAGGAAAACATCTGCCTGGACAACATCTGCCTGGACAACTCAAGAAATATAAAGAGCTTTTATGAGCTCAGTGTTGATGATGGAATCTCAGTATAAAACATACTGCTGGATACCATCTTATTTATAACATGATAAATTTTCACTGAATAGATTCTGCAGATCATGTCACTGCTAGCACTATCTGTGCTACACATAGCTGATTTGCTGTTGACAGGTTTCTAACTAGGTTTAAAGTCCTTCAGCTGAACTGACCCATTCAATCTTAATAAAAGGCTCTTGTTTTTGAGCTTTGATGAATACGAGGCCTTCAAATACCTGAGGTCAGAGATCTGAGGTTCACCAAAATAAAGACTAATTGACTAATTAGATGTTGTTTTTAAATCTCAAAAGTCAATAAGGCCACATTTGTTTTACCAATTAACAGATGTCTAAGACTTTTTCATATTGTGTCTGAATTTTGGGTGTTGCTCTGTGACCAGACTCCACAGGGAATATATTTAAATTTAGCACACTTGATTCAATAACAAAGATAGAAGGATACTTAAATCAGGTGGCCTGAATGTACATTATAGTTAGTAGAGTGTGCTGTAATTTTAAGCTTGGTGTATCACTTGACCTGCTGATTGGAACTACATGTACCTTGAAAGGGTAAATCTGAAGATCAATATGCATAGCAAGTATAAACAGAACAATACTACTCCATGGTTTTAATTATCTAAATGTAAGTGGAACCAACCAATAATATTATAAAACTTTAAATGTCCCCAAAACTTCAGCAGTAGAATAGCTCTTGGTATTTCTTAAATTGCCTGCATTTTACAGGCAGATGTTTTCCTAAATATTACTATATAATTAGCAGCCAAGTGTATGGGTTTTGAGGCATTTTTATTTTGCATGCAAATATGCACAAACATATATTCTCCGCATATAAACACATGCTCATGTTAGTTTTAAGCATTTCATGCTGCGTTTGGGAACTTCACAGACCCTTACATTTTAAGCACAAGTAGAAGCGTTGCCTTGAAGCATGAGAAACAAGGAAAAAAATATCGCTGATATTGGAATTTTGTGGTTTTTTCTCTCGAGCACATGAATTTCTTTTCAATAAACCGATTGCTGCCAAGAATTATCCACTGAGCTAGCTACATTAGTAAAGCAATTTAGATAAATCTACCATGGCTGGCAGTGCCATATACTTATGTCTAGCTAACTGAATGACCATTGTATTGTAACTTGAAATATAATGCTACGGAAATATAAGAACCCTATTCAAGGCAAATATTTGCAAATAAATTTGCCCTAGCTGTTCAATGGGTGTGTGTAAAAATAGGCAGTGAAATTATCATGGCATGCGTGGATTAACGAGAGTTATTTTTTAAGCTTGTCTTTATTTACTGTGGGCCTGACATGTTCATGGGAATCATGCAGCTGAGCATAAACAAGCGGGGAGAGAGGTATATTGTACTGAGAGAGGTATATTGTACTGAGCTGTTATAGTCCATTTCATCCCCTCATGTCCACCTGATTTTTGCTATGAATATTTTTATTAGGTACATTTCAAGGGAAACAAATTATAGTGTAGAGGAGAGGATTACAGAACCTACTTTTCAACAAGGTAACTAAATTCCTACCTTATGCCATATTTGAGTAACAGAATTTTCTGAAAATATGAGGAATCAGTCTACATTTTACAACATATCAGACCCACTTATGGCGGTCCAGGTCATTGGTCACATGCAAAAACAGCTGCTGATTGGATGATCTCATGTAAACACTCTAAAAAATATAACCAGCTAAAACAAAGATGGCTACTTATGTAGGGACACAGCATGTCTGCCAGATCATGATAAAGAGACTTGAAATGTTGTGAAACATAAACGGGGGATTTATTGCAAAATTCTTAATGTCCATATTAGGTTGTCACTTCCATATGTTGTTTACTTGGAAAATATTGAAAATATAAACTTTTAAGTAAATCATCTACAAAAAACTGGTGGACAGCAGGTGGTGAAATGGACTCTAGTTGCTGCAAATGAAGTCAGCAAGTGGAGAGTACAATATTGCTCTGCAGGGAAATGACCTCATTGTTAAGGTCAAGGGAAGGGTTGATGGATCAAGGGTAACATACAAAACAGGTCACTGACACTCAGCCTGGCACTTTATGGGGCATACCATATCTGCCAGGCTTTTAAGTGCTGAAAATGACCAGCCATTGACATTCTGTATAAGCATCAGATACTGACACAGATGAAAAGGACAGGTAACACCAGATGACAGTAGCAGTTTAACTTAGTGCCTGCAGGCTTGCATTGAAGGTTCGGGTCACTTCCTAACATCAGTAGAACCTAGAATTTCCATATCTTGTTTTTAAGAATATTTGTTTTTCCAAAATTTGAATTGAGGAACTGAAATTTACCTCAATTAACTAAAAAGTACGACATTTGGAAAATATATATATTTTTCCCCAAATTACCAAATGCGATTCCAAGGGTGACTGGTTGGGCGGCCATTCCTCGGCCGTGAAGAATAACAAAGGCACTATCTAATTAAGCTTAATGTGTTTGAACCTTGATATGCACACGTTTACCAGCCTGTAATACTAATTGAGTAAATTTATTGAAAAATATTGTGTACCTCGCATATCAGTAATCTCAAATATCTGAACAAATTTTATGTCCCCCGAACTATTCGGATATTCGAGGTTTTTTAGCTCAGCTGACTTTCAGTCATGCTGGGCTATAGCGATGGGTCTTTGTCCGTCGTCCTTCCGTCTGTCCGTCTGGCCGGCCGTCCGGCCGTTAGCAGGGCACAAATCGTAACCGTAGGGGCTAGGGCCATGAACCCTATGCAGTCTTAGAGGTTATAAAAAGATCTCCTTGCAAACCTGAAATTAGGTCACTGCGACCTATATTCTCGAAGTTATGGTGTGTGTTTGCACCCCCCAGAAATAACTCTTTGAGACAAAATTTTCATCCCAAACCTTCCATCTTTCACATACAGCTCACCTACCAACAGGGGAAGAACCATAATTTTTTTGAGGTCAAAAGGTCAAAGGTCAAGGTCACAGGAGCCTCTTCTTTGAAAAAGCCTGTGGATGCATTTTAAGCCAACCCTTTCATCCCAGTTCTTTGATTTTTAACATATAGCTCACCTACTAAGTTGGAGAAGAATCCTATAGATTTTGAGGTCACAAGGTCAAAGGTCAGGGTCACAGGATCCACTTCTTTGAAAAGGTTGTGGACACATTTCAAGCTAGACTTTTCATTCCAAACCTTCCAGCACTGATATCGCTTCTCTGCCAACAGGGGAAAAGACCTGTTGATTTTAAGGTCAAAGGTCAAGTTCACAGCACCCACTTCTTGCGTGGAGTCATTTTCAGGCAAACTTCTCAATCTGTACCTTCCATTTGTCATATATGGCTTACCTACCAATAAGGGAAGAAGCCTATTGATGTTGAGGTCAAAAAGTCAAAGGTCAAGGTCACAATATTTAATTGTTCTAAATGCTTGTGAGCATATATCAAGTGTAACTGTTCAACCCAAACCTTCAGTCTTTCACATATGCCACATCTATGCATCACTCAGTTTGACTCAAACTTCATATTTATGGGTCTTTTTACTTGAATAAATAACTTATTGATTTTGGGGTCAGCTGGTCAGCAGGTTAAAGGTTGCAGGTCAAAGTTATTCACCCATTGGTTGCCAAGTAATTACACCAGATTTAAGTGGTTAGTAGTTACCCATCATTTAGAAAGAATCCAGTTGATATATGGGCAAAAGGCCAAGGTCATAGGTCAGGGATGTTCACAATTACTTATTTTATAGACCATCTCTATTTTTCTTGTATATATAACCATCCCACTCCAGCTGGTACATTTCCTTGTGTGGCTGTAATTGTGAGTGACACTGGTGACATATGACTCCCTTTTGTATCAGCCTATTAAGTGATAAGGCTCAGTGATAAGTACCTGTTACTTCATAACAAAAACACTGTTGTCAGAATGCTTCAGCCAGGCATTAAGACTATGAGAGTATAGTATTAAGGTTTAGCTACTGATTTATAAGATGATGGGAACATTTTGCAGTTTATTTTATGGAATCCTAGCAATAAACTTAGTTTCCTAGATATCTGAATACTTTTATATATATCACCACATATAAAAGCAAGTGTTTGTTCTCATAATATGTGGATGTGTACCTTGATTTAGGATGGCTTTTTGTTTTATTTCAAGACTCTTAGTCATGCTTTTTGCATTTATTTTCTTTCAGGTTTGGCAGTTTACCTACCCTGCCGACCCCATTGAAAAGCAGAGTGATAATAAAAAATATTGGACTTACACTTTTTACAATTGCATATCTATAAATCTGATATGAGGGCCTGCACATGCCTTTTGAATTATTTTGGGCATTCATTACTGGATAATTTGCCCCAAGTTTGGTCTCTTATTGGAGAATGTGGGATATCAAATGTCATACTTGTCAGAAATCCATTATGTCTGCTAGTTAGCCACCTTAGAAATTCTTTCTTCAGTGCAGTTTCAGTAATTTTTCTTTAATGTTTGGTCCGATTTAGAGAATGTTTGTTGTCTGATTTCAGACTTGTCAGAAGTCCAATATGGCCACCAGGCAACCATCTTTTAATTCCTTTTGATCATATTATCTCAAGAACAGTTAAAGTGAATGCAGTTGGATGTATATTTATGTAATCTTGTAAAGGATTGGGTCAAATATTTCTGAGTAAATATTACCATCATTTATAAAAGTGCAGTACAGTTGGCCTGTATTGAATAAAAATTCATACAGAAGCACCTGTTTCTCAATAATTCTTGCATGTATTTCCTTGATTTTTGCTATATATTTTGATCTTATATTTGCCCTTTGTGGTGTTCCTTTGAGACTGACAGGTTTCAAGCAAGCTGTTGGAATAGTTCCTGATAGCTTAACAATCATGCATTTTCCTCAGACCATCAATTCACTGTGTTTTAACCAGACATAGGTGATATATATTTCTGTTGTCATAGAAAATTTTCAACAAATTGGCAAATTGGTTCTTCAAAATTTGACTGGAAGTTGTGAATCTCAGTCCGTGATGTCACAGGTCATGCTTGGCAGCTGAGCGTCATGACCCATGGGTCACTTGTTTGTATATGTTGCAAATCTGTCATATACCAAGGAATATAAAGTGTATTATGAAACTCATCTGGTGAAACTGGACAGCTAGACAGTGAAGCTTTACAAAGCTTGTAGTAAATGTTAATATTGGAATTTTAATTATGTTTGGTGACACTCTTGATGTGAGCTGATGTTATTATGAGGTGAAATAAAAATACCTCTCAGATGGTATAATAAGCAAATCCAAAATTGCAGTTATGGCTGATGTTAAAAATGTAATTGAAATTAAAGGCTAACAAATTTATTTTAAATTGAAGCAACATTCATGAGTTCATGAATAAAAATTATTTAAAAGTAAATGCAGAGATTATACTTTTAAATGAAATGAAATGGTCTATGTGATATGGGGAAGCAAAGGGCAAAGATTTGATGCAGATCAGTTCATTAAAATCATGAAAAGCGGAGACTGTTTATCAAAATGGAAATAAAAGTGACAGCAGAGTCCCTTATAGTGTTGATTGAGAGGATCTGTGATATTTATAGGTCAGACTCTGAGAATTGTAGCCGTTTCCTGTGAGCCTGATTGGCACCATCAAATGGGTTTATATCTGTAGTGGTGCAGCATTCAGGTTTGACAGAGGCATCACTAGAACATAAACAGGCCCCATCTGCATCTAAGCCTGAACTCTGATATTTATAGATTGACCACTGTGGAGGGGCTGCTGGGATATCTTGTTTTTGGAATCATCCCGCACAACGTTATTGACCCATGAACTGGTGAACTGGCTGCCCGGTTCTTTTGACGATATTCCTGGGGGAAGGCTTAAAGCTCTCTGAGCACTAGTTGGATGCAGTCGCAATGTTTTTCTATGTGTTATCCCACAAATAACACTCTTTCATGACTATTTTGCTGATCAAAGCCTGTGCATGATATTCAGGAGGCGTTGGCTGAAGCTGTGCTCCGTTTTCTAGCCCACATTCCTGCGCAGTGCATCTGCTTTCCTACAGCATATGGAATGACAATACAGTCCTGGTCCTAACTCAGGCAGGGTGAGGCTGGTTTTGAGGCTGACAGCTCCTGGTAACATTGTTAGCATCATGAATAAGCCCTGGATTACTGCATCAGTAAACAGTTGTATCAGACAGTCATCAGGCGAGGCCTGCTGCCATGCTTTTCTATTCAAGAAAGTCGATTAACATCAGAGTTATTAATGGTTTCACCTCCTTTGGTCAAATTTCCCAGGAAGTGATATGGTGTAATGGTTTTTATTGTCAAGCACATTTATAGACCTTGGATATTAACAAGCATAATTGTGCTCAGCTAAGCCCAATAGGGCATTCCACCCAGTTAAATCATTGACTCATTGCAGTTAATTTGACTTTGTGTGTTATATAATGTAACCCCACATACCAGGCATAGCTACCCCAGTTACAGAATGGTTAACAGTTCAGTATACTGAATATGTAGCTGTGTATTAAGGTTAATCTTTAGTTAAAGTGCAGGGAAAAAGTGTAATATTTATCGAGTAGATCTGTAATACCTCACAATAAAGGACAAATAAATCTTTGACTCATGTTGAAGTGGTTATTTAGCTGCATTTAAACATGCATTTATCATGGAAGTGTGGAAAATGTTTTGGCTAACTTAAATCATAATCTGGTTCCTCCCTTTCACAAATATAACTGTCCGTTGTCCTTGACTGCATTAAAACTTCATATCTATCAGAATTTATGTGCTAATATTAGAACAACAAATACACAAAATATGCTTTGCTGATATTAAGCGACAATTGCCTAAAACTTGGTTTAAGATTTACAATCTACAGGAATGGCCCTGGCCTTGGAACATAATATGCAAAAGCAAGCTGGTTTGTGGAGACAAGCGAGTAATTGGCACCAGTGTGGCATACAGTTTATTTTTTATGGACAACAAGGCAGGCAACCTCTGTATCAGATCTCTGAAACTGTATCCTGCCAAATACTTTATACATTATATTGTTACTCTTGGGTGACAGCTGTTATGAGTTTCTTATTTAAAGTGCTTAGTTGTGAACCAAACTGGGATATTTGTGTATCAAGCTGTTTAATATTAGGTGATCCCAGCATATAAGAGACCTTTATAATGGATATGCCAGTTCTGATTTGAATGTCATTATAAGGCCATTGGTGTAAGGGTGCAATTATATATATGAAGTATCTTTTACATGCAGCATACATTAATTGTATTCCAAAAAGATAAGGTGAACAAATGCATTTAAATTTTTAATATGCCATTTCTTATTGGAATGCCATTATTCATAAGGCCACTTGTGTACAAATTTGATTTAGTGCAAAACAACTTTCATTGTAGCATTGAGTAAATCTACCCTAGCCAACCACATAGATGGTAATAATAATGTACTCTTTTTGAAAGCACACCTCAAACTTGTCACTGAACAAATACCAAATCACGAGATATGCATGAAGGCCGATAAATATCAGAAAAGAAGACAGGCCCCTAATGGTTTGAGGCCATACTTAGGTAAACAAGAGGTTCATGTGATTTCCCTGTGGTGCTCCTCCATATCATAAATTGTCGTTTATCCTGGCAATTAAATGTAATATTCACGGTGATGACTTAAGAATCCTGAATGTGAAAATGCCCCAGATTTGAAAAAAAATTCATGATATAATGATATAGGGAATTTTTCATTGTACGAATTTAAAAAGCCTATTAAAATTTTTTGTTATAAAAATGTTATTATTGTGAAAAAATAATGTTTTTCTCCTAACAATACACAAGTAACTGTATCCATGTTTGCAAGGCTTTGAAGGAAGGTTACAGGGATGTCAACAATGGTTTAAACCTGGGTCATCACATATGGCTTTAAATGTGAGACATTAAGTAATATATTTGAAAAACCCTCATAGCTTAGAATTCTCTCTGTTCTGGCCCAATATATTTAATCTGTAGCCCATAAGACCTTGGAAGTCAATCATCATTCACTCAAATTAGTAGGTGCCTTCAGTAGACTTCATTGTCATATTATGTGGTACAGATTCCAACGGTTATCTTTGAGTATCCTGCATCTTTGAGTATCCTGCATTAAAATAATGAAGTAATTATGATATGGTTTAATTGGCCTGGCCTGTTCACTACAGGCACCGCACACCTGGTGTTGACCCCAAAGATCAAAATATTTTATTCAGGCTGTTGCACTTTGTCAGAACGCAACCACTCATGCAGAACACATAATTACATGACATGGCTAAGCTAGCCCGTATACCTGATTGAACCAACAGGCCAGCATGCACTAAACTCAGGGACATACTTTTTTTATGTAGCCCAGGGTTCATTTGTTTGGCTGAACAGAAACATTTGCCGTTATAGTCTAGAGGAGTCAGGTGGGCCATATCATCATATCAATCGTCCCTTTGGCCTCCAGGGTATTTTCAGTTGCCCCAGACCCCCAGGGAAATCAATCAGCGAACCCTGGGCAGAAAGCTAATGATATTGAATGTTGTCATGAACTTAGTTGGTTCCGAATAGTTACAAGTACTCATTTTCAGCCATGCGGTGTGAATTTGTAGATATCCAAAAATATTCATTCATTGCAATATCAGGGAATGTTTGCCATTGGTTATAATTAAGCTTTGACATAGGTCAGTGGTCTGTGATATGATGCAGTTTATTGATGGAAAGTTAGGATTTAAATAGCTTTTACTCCATAGAACAACGGAAGCATTGCATAAATGATTGAACATTTGTGAATATTCTTTGATGACATTCCATAATCTGATCATATTCTGGATCCACACCATAATATAATTGATTCTTCATTGGCTTATTCCCAAAATGCCTTGAAAATTTCATGAGATTCTGTTCTTTATTGAGTGAGTGATGTTGTAAACAAACTCACAAACACACACACACACAAACACACAGGGATAAACAGGGAAGAAGGCATTACCCTCCTAGGAGAGGCAATAAAAATCTCAGCAGTACTGCCCTGATCAATAGTTTTGGACACTGAACAGCCAGTCTTGTATTAGCCTTGATAACAATAATATCACAATGATAATCCTGCACAGTGTTTCTTTTTTTCTTGACAGTGTTATGATAAATTGGTTTCTTAACAACCATTCTTGTACATATGACAAAATTAAGAACTAGATTTGCCCAGTCTTGGCGATTCTTAATGAAGCTGTAACTATTATTTCCAATTTCCAGTATTAACAGGTATGCCAAAAGCTGTTTAAAGAAAAGTTGCCTCACATGACAGTGATTCATAACTTCACGGACAGTACAGTCTTGATACTGTGCTGGTATCAGAACTTGAAGTTTTAGCTTTATCGCTACTAATCTTGGTAGTAACTCATAAAATTATGACTGGATATCAGTCATGGCTTGTGTCCCTGAAAGCATGAATAATATTGATATTTTTCTTCTACATTTTTTGTTCTTGAAGAATAAAGTGATATATATTTGTATGTGCACCTTAGGGTCACATTTCTGCTGCTTTACCCTGCCATGAGGGACCTCCATAGTTGCTTTATTATCAAGGCTAGACATAAATGCTCACTGTGTCACATAAAGCTAATAAAACTACAGGAAGGACAAGGTTCCCTGCAGGTAAATGTTGAAGATTTATAGATGGCCCTAAATAATCACACTAGGTTATAATACTTAAGAGAAGACAAGTTTCCCTTCAGACACGCTCTGGTATAATATCCAGTAGACTCATTTGATCTATTGCAAAACATTGAAAAGTCTTATAGCAATGGTGATATTTTATTATTTAAATGAAAAAATAATCTTAATGATAGGTTGTCCATGATGTCATATCTGAATATTTACGGACAAGTGACTTATTATTTCATCAAAAACTGAAGTTGACATTTAACAGTTTTCTTAATTTTGAATTCAAGAGCTCTGCTAAATAATGATTCAAACTTGGCCTGGAATTTGTTAATATATAAAATAATAAAAAATAATAAATTTTATGCAATTTAGGTTTTATTTTCAGAAGAAGTGAATTTTTAACTTGACTGAAATCATCGGCCAGGTGAATATTATTTTCTGCTGATGTCAAGCCCTGTGAAATACTTACCATTACTAAAATCTAAATCCTTTAATAGGGGAACCTAGGACAAATGTAAGATCTGGAGAAGTTGGCTGCCACAAATTCAAGCAAGGCCAGTCTGATTATGTAATATGAGAATATGCTAGACTGTAAGGGCCTGGGTGGTGACGCCCTGAATATTAGCACAGTTTATCCTCACTGATAAAAAATGTAAAAAAAATGCAGCAAACTGTATGTCATTTGTAAGAAACGAAGGTCAACAAACCTGAAGCTTTTATTAAAAAGAGTAGAGGTTAGATTGTAGGGACACGAGCTGGTGGTGCTGGTGTTGCGTTATAATAAAGAGTCCTGTGTTTATTACTTCAAGGTCAAACTGTGGTCATGTTTATATAGTATTGGATGTCACTATAGGTTTTAGAGCCCTCTTGTGAATGACAGATGTTTGTTTTGCCATTCATCAGAAATGTTTGAGAACCGGGTGTTACATTTAATAAGGCTTGAATTTTACTATTTCTGACTTGGGTGTATATCAGTCACCACAAGGAACTGTTCTTGACAACAAAAGAAATTACAATCTTGTTTACTGGAGGTACACAATGCTGATTAAATGATAGATAACCAAATCCCTAATGATAGATGTGACCTATTTAAGCATACACTGGCGACCCCTAGTTCCTATGGCTCTTATTGTATCCCCAGACAAAGTCGGGGGATACTATGTTTTCATACCGGTCCGCCGCCGCCGCCGCTGCCGCATATAAATCTTGTTTTATTTATTATCTAATAAAGTGTCCCAGTTGCACCTTATACATACAAAACAGTACTAACCAAGTATTTCCTGTCAGCTTCAATTTAGTACTTGTACAATTTAGTACATGTATGTATAATGCAAATTCAGATTGCTGCGTCAAGTGTTGCAGGTTTATTTTGGCATCAGTTCATCCTTATGATTTGAGACTTTTCTGCAGGAATACATTTATAAATAAAATCCAGAATGATAGCACCGGTTGATTATTAATGAATATGAGTTTATATAGAACAGATGGAATCTTTACCAGTCTAATGGATTTTAAATAAATCATAAATTTATGTAATATTTTATGAGCCATTTATATGTTAACTTCCTTTGAAACACTGATAAACAGCAATAAACAGTGTTATTTTAAAGTGTAGGGCCATGGCTGGGGGGTTAGCTTTGCAGACATAATGTGTCACAGCCATGTTTTTTGAGCTTCCCAGTTTTATTGGTGATATGATGATGTGATATATTTATATAATCCAGCTTGCCTTTCCACATGGAAAGAACATGCATCACTAAAACAATATGGGCTGTTATAATGAAATTGGCCCTTGGTCCAGTAGGGCTCAGAACAGCCAGCTACAGATTATTCAGCCTGTGGAAGTAGTCATGAGTTTGCCAGATCAACATTG
This sequence comes from Sipunculus nudus, assembly GCA_026874595.1. Taxonomy (NCBI): domain Eukaryota; kingdom Metazoa; phylum Annelida; class Sipuncula; order Golfingiida; family Sipunculidae; genus Sipunculus; species Sipunculus nudus. The sequence goes on from CM049306.1 coordinate 54,703,235, forward strand.
ATGACTCACCATGCATATTACAAGTCAACAGGTCTGTTGCAGTCACTCTGCAGTCATTGTCGTCCTGTGTGGGTGCTACTCCACCCCAAGGCAGTCACACTTCACAGGGGTGAATATCAATTAAAAAAGCTTTGAAGGAATCTGGAAGGGAATCTGATATAATTACTGTCATATGGCTGCGGTTGTTCATGTGTGTGGTGTTTAGGAATGAGGTGGGGCTTAATTATTCAGATATTTGGGATAAACAGCATGCACATGCCAAATAGCAACCAGTTTGTTTAGTCAGCAGAGGTTATTATATGTATAATTGGATGGTGCTCAAAATGAGGAATGTAAATGACGAATAATTTATATTAAATGTTTAGGTTTGATACTTGATATAATACATTGAATGAAGATTCACTGGTTGCACTGCCAGCTTATATCTGGCAACTCCAGTATTTGTCACTGCCAAAAGAAATGTTTTTCTGGCTAAGATAAGTATGTAAACAGCCGCCAGTGTCAGTTTACAGTGTGAGGGCCTTTTTATGCCGCCTGTACTTGATATGTCATCTCCTATACTCATTGTATGGAGGCTGGGGAAGACAGAGATGAGGTGTAGCTAAATGACTAATAAAGTCAAAATGATGTAATCAGACTCCCAGTGACTCACCCAGCGATTTGATGCTGAGAAGATAAGCAGACAGTTATGATACTGTTAAAGGACATAATTACAGCTGTAATGTTTCTAAATCACATTCAAAGGCAGTCTTAAGGACACATGGTTCATTGGTATGGGACTAGCCATCTTGAGCCAGATGACCAGCTTCGATGTGGTGATCAGTTATTGAAAACATTAAGGGGGACTATTCATTGGAACTTACGTTAGTATCAATTATTGAACAGCTATTTTGAAAAAAAATTTGAAATTTTTAATATCAAGATTGTCTTGTCTATTTATTTAATTAAGCTCACATGTTAACACCGTGGTTGTGGTAAAGCATTAAAAGAAAAAATCTGCCTTGTCTTGTTGAAGCCAGCAAAAGGGCTGTATATCTGTCGTTCACTTGCCTGGAAATATTTGGATAGGCTCTCACAATCCCAGTTACAAATGTTTTCTGAGCAGTATAGCGGAATAATCTAAAAACATGTCTGATTTGCTGTACCAATTTTGGATTTATATGTGTATTTTTGTAGTCAGTCAGTCTTTTTCAGGTCAGTCATAGTATTGGTTTGATTACAGTTTTTGCTGCTTATACATTAATTAACACATTTATTATGCATAGTGCCGTCTCCTCGGCAGTCATAAATTTGTGGGACATATGAAAATTAATGTGATGTACAGGCAGTTCTACTGAGCATGATATGTCCAACATGTTGTTTTACCACCGATTGAAATCACAGGTGCCAGATATCTGCATTTTCAGATATAAAATTTATATTTTCATATAACCATTATCAGGTAAGATCATGATGAACACTGTCAATGCAATAAAATTTGTTTTAATGATTAGACCGTATTAGAGCTTAGTAGTGAATTAGTTACTTAATGCTTCAGTATTGCTCTTTATGGAGCACTGTATAAATTAGTGAAAACCATTTTGTTCAACATTTGTCCTTTGGTTTCCTAGGAAGGCCAGTGAACTGTGAACATTATATGTGATTCCTGGTGGCATTGACAAGTTTTCAAGTGTGGAACTCAACTCAAATGCACACCAATATTGTTCACTGTTAGCCTTTTGGAAGTGAAGGACGCTGGCACATAAACCAGTGAACATTACTACTCTAGTTTACAACCTGAGACAACCTTGTCACTGCCCAGATAACAGGTGACTCATTTCCGTGTAAACAAACATGGATGACAGGTTAACGTTACCCTGGGAGAACACATGGATTCTGTGTTTGCAGTAGGGGTTACATAGGGTCATAGTCCTTATCTTTGAGGGTTTGATAGTGATGACAAACTGAAGTTGATTACAAACAGGTTTTCATCCTTATAAATACTGCATTGTGAATGTATCACAGCTACACAACAGAAATGAAAGACATACTGGCTGCATGTTAACTCATTTTAACTTTATAAATACCATTGCCTTTAAGAGTTGGACTAAGCCTAGCAGTTGTGGAATTTACATGAAAATCCAACTGACTCTCCAAGGAAAACAGGCCAAGTTTGGTTGTCTCTCTGAGATGTGCTTATGTAAGCCTGCATTTTATAACATGAGGATGATTCCCAGTCACTGTGGAGATACCTTGTAATCCAGGCTTCCTACTTTATTTCACTCATTTAGGCTTAGTCAGCCAAAGATGTTTTTTTGGCTTCTTCTTTTCCCCTACAGGTCCCGTCACTGCCATACTCTCACTTCCACCTTGAGACTAACCTCCGAGGATTATCTTTGTGTTATAAATTTTTGTGCCCTTATCAAACCCAGGCTGATGTATTGTTCACTTGTAAGTATTTCTAAAGCATTCTGTGCCGCCATGTTTTGTATTGACTGAAGAACTGGTCGTCTTAAGTCTGAATTTAAGGTATTCCGCTGGTAAAGATAACATTCCATTCTCATCATTAAGACATCTTCAGCGAATAGATAATGCTACCTAAATAGGCCATATATCCCAAAAGTATCAAAAAAGACTGCTGGTTGTTTGTTAACTTTGTGGTTATTTTAAGATTTTTTGCAGGTGACAGCTTTTCATTCTTTCTGTGTTTCATGTGCTGATACATACAAACGTTTATTGCGAATAAAGCTCTGTGGATATTATACATATTGTATGATGGGTTTCTGTCCCCCATCATTGTCTGCGTGCTGACACCATATCCAGGCTCCATCATTGAAATTGATGTACCACACCTCATGAATAATAAAACCAGATAGCGTGGGAGACCCAGGGTACCTCTAATATGGGATATTGAACCTCTGAATATCAAGATAACAGGCCTCCCCAAGTCTCTGTGACTCAGAGTCACTTTTACTCTCTGTGGATGGTTGAATATGCAAACATCATTCTTCATTTGTTGTCATCATAGCAAACAGGATACTTTAATTTAAGTCACACTGTATTTGTCAAGGTGTGGCTGTTATTATAAGCAGTGAGGTAATGTGTGCCTGTTACTGAAGGTTGGTTCATCTTGATACAGTAACCTACTGGAAGAACAGTATACTTTACAGCCAAAGAAATGAAACTTTTGTAATGTTTTATTCAGTGCTTGTGTTGTCTCAGATGTACTATGCCTCTATTCTACTGCTTACTTGATAAAAACCTTGCATGAATTTTTTGGGAGTCCTGAGATAGCTCTTTCTTTATAGAGGTGCAATGTATTAAAAGTCTGGGTTCTTAACCTGTTGTGTCCTGTGAAAAGCCTCTTTAAATGGCCGACCTGCCTGCTGTATAACTATGCTAGGTTTCCTACACTGTGGAATTTAAAGCGTCTGCCCTTATAAATAACTTAATAGGACATAGAAGATGTGCCGGGCAATTTTATATACAAATAATATCTGCATAAGGTATATATTATAATAGATCAGTATTAAACACACCTTACCCATCGGCAAACAGGTTGAGGTTAATGTATTTCAGTTTACGTTCCGAGTGTGTAAAAAACAGGATGATACTTTATTTTAGAGTAAGAGTTATCATTATGTGAAGAGAATAGCTATTCTGTGAACAGCTAGAGGCCATACTCCCAGTTGGAGGACGCCTTAGCTCCCCTGTTACAAGGTGAGGCTTGTGTTAGCTATAGCTATAAAACACCGGTAGTGAACCGCCTGACCTTCCCAGCTACTTCAGAGGTGGTACTGGTGTATGTACTAGCACAAGCTGTATGACTGTTCTCAAGACATATATGTAGGAATGTATTTGTAAAAAATTTATAAATAGTCTGTATTTCTTATGAGAAAACTGATTATTTCACATGCTTGGATGTATTCACATAATAATTATGCAGTTATTATTTAACTCACAGTGTAACTGTTAATGCCAGTTTGGGTTTTATTTTCTTGTGAATTATAGAGCATTTATTCTATGATTTCTATAGAATATCATGATATTTAGGGATTAATAATATTAAGTACCTTGACTTAATGCCCAGCAGAGCAGACTGATTAAATCTAACCTAGGCTAGTTACTGAAGATACACCTTGCACTGTGCCCTCTGAAGTATTCCCTCAGTGGATGAAAACCCTCAGATAGAGAAGGTTCAACCATACATAAGGTTCATATTAAAGAAGTTCATCAGCATCCTCATTCAATAGACAGCGCCACCTACAGTACAGTACATATACTTCCAAATAAGTGCAGCCATCTTTGGTTTTTGTAATGTTTTGGTTATTTATACTTTAGCTGATCAGTCCTTTAAAATATTTATAAAAAGAGAAAATATCTTGGATCTAATGAGCTGTGATGGTTGACACACATCAGACAGGACGATAATGCTAGCCAGCCCCATGATACCCAGCATGCTGTGACCGAGATGACAAAAACACTGGGTGAAATATGGGCAAGGGTTGAATGGGGTGTGAGAAAAGTTGAATGAAAAAAGCTTACAGGGATCAAGAGCAACCAAGTAGTTTGACCTTGTTGTACTTATTCATACATCCCGTGTTGACAGAGTGAAAAATCTGACATCTGTCCCACAAAAAGAACTGAGGATGAATAGATAAGTTGGTGAGCCTCAAGAACCCTGGGACACTGGGAATGTACAGAGAGGAGATGGAGTAAAGTGTGTCAGACTATTAGGATGAGTAGGGCTTGCCCCTTACCCTGATCTTTCCCTGCGCCTTTACTGGTGAAGTACACGTCAAACACACCATGTTTGTCACATAGCCATCACTGGTTGAACGTTAACAAGTAGGGCAGGATGGAACCTGTGGGGCAGGATGGAACGTGATAATCTATCATACCTCCCACACAAGTACTGTGTACAAACGTGGACGGCCACTTGCCAAGTTGCAAAGCCTGAATGGGGTAGCCCTTATCCTACTTGATAACGTGCCATTATCACTGACGATGCAAGCCCTGCTAAAATACAGGGCATGTCAGGGGTTACTTTCATTGCAGTCCTTAACGGAAGAGGTTAAAAACAGAAGTAAATGGTTGCTAGTTTAAACTGTTAACAGTGCTAATATACTCAGTGTCAGATTTGCTTATCAGTAACTTATTACTATACAAAATGATCATCTTCAAGTGTATTTAAAAATGCAAAGAATTATGTTTCATATGGTCTGGCAGTTTATGTTTGGAGTAATATGAGTTAAAAATCTGTTAGTATTACTATCCAAAATGGTAATCTTTCTGTGTACTTTGAAATGCACAGAATTCAGCTTTATTCAGTGGGACAGCTTGTGTGTACAATTTGTGAATGGACCCATTTGTAAGGTGGCCAGGAGGTAAGATGAAGGGGTAAGACAGTGGGTTGTACTACATTGTACTACTGTGAGATAACACAAGTTGGGCTGATCTGTACTATTCTGTTGTACTTCAGTGACCTGGGCAAGTTAAGTAGGTTGCTGAGTTGAAGTGAGTTTAGTGATATTGTACCGTGACGTATATTAAAGACTAGTGATAAATAGATTACTGAGGTAAACCTATCACAGTGGTGTTGTACCCTGTTGTACGTCACTGACCCAATGTTGAGTGGGCAGATGAGATGCAGTCAGCTTGTTAGTATCCTGAGATCTCTCTGAGCCCTGCCATCATGAGATGTTGTATACAGTAGTTGGGCAGCATCTCTGTGCTTGTATCTGTCTTCTTCATCCTCCAGGCAGCTGCTGAAGCAGGGAAGATGGGTACCCCTCTCTGAGGCATGTGCTGAAACCAAGCCCCTCAGCGCTGGGTCAGTCAGTCACCTGATAGCCTCTTGAAAGATTACCAGCTTGTCTGTGATGTATCAGTTCCTGGTCTCCTGGACTTGGCTGCTTTATGTCACGCCCTTCATTGCTGTCCATCCACCATTAATCAAACAGTACTGATACAGCTCTCGTTCATGAACTGTTGGTATCAGCCATCTGATGATGTCAGTACTGCTAGCAGAGCAGTGGGATGTGAATGTGAACAGCCTGGGTGTAAACCTGATCTTTAAAGTTTCTTATGTTTTTGGCTGCCTGAAGCTATCATATGTTGAATGGATTTGCTCTCAGTAGACTGCATTTTGTGTGTGTCCTGATGACCAAGGAAATGACCTCTATATAAAGAGGAAGCCCCCTTATACAAAATCATTAAGCTTTCTGTAGGTAATCCTTTAAACAGGAATCCCTGACTCCCTCATGTTCAGACACCAGGAACAGTTTAGTCTCTCCCTGTGCTAATTTTATACACAAGGCAGGCACATACAATCACTGAACAGCTGCACATGTTACCAGACCAGTGACCCACAGTTCTCATTTCATGAATGCTCAGGCTATTCACACTGATAAGTCTTCTTCAAATGGCTAAATATTAATTAATACATACTTAATTTAGCAGGAGAGCTGAAATCTAAATTTCTTCATTATAATGTGTGTCCTTGCAGTCTTGTGTATGTATACAATATCCTATATGGGAGAGTTTATAACATAATTATCCATATCAGTTAGTTTGCTCCTATATACCTTTACAAACATGTAGACTCGTTAACCTGCCAGAATCCCAATTTAATCAGGGTAAGGGTTATTTGGAGCAGCATTTTAGTTCAAATCATGTGGAAGATAATTGAATTGAAACAAACAGGGTTTTTATGTGAGCAGTGCTAGCTGTTATCAGTGATGTGGACAGTGTTATCTTTGTATGTGTGATATCCTTGGTCACTAGCTCCCTGGAAAAACCAGGTGGAATCCCTGTTTATTGAAGCTGGGTGCTGACCTTGAAAACACATTATTACTAGTTGCATATTTTAAAATAGATCCAACCTCTAAAGAGAACATACCAGATGACTCAAACCATGGATAAATACCTTAAGAAAAGGAACAAACACATAAGGTAACAGGATACTAACATAATATAAAAAGGTGAACCAAAAACAAAGCTGTGAGTAAAAAGTACATGCATGGCAGGTATTTAGTTCCATGTCTTGTCTACAATTTCAGTGCCTGTGAAAAGTATTTCGGTCAGGTCACGGCTGAATGACCCTTGATCCTCGGGTATTATGTCTAGTTATTACTTTTTATTACATTTACAAAACAGGAGAAGGTTATTTATAGACACAGCTGTGAAGGGCTCAGGTAATACACATGATTTCCTGCCAGGTGTCTAAGCAGAGATAAGCTGCTCTGTGGAGAAGCTACGAGCAGGTGTAACCTAATTAACTCAAAATATTATCAAATAAGGTTACGAGGTTAAAAGTTGGGCAGTAGAGGGTAAGTTGTATCAACTGCTGAGATGGAGGGTCTCAGTTTTCTGTTATCAGTGATTCTCAGGATTTTATTGTAAAGGTGTATCAGGAAGACGAGAAGTTCCAAGATCTGTGTGAAGGAATATCCTAGTACTGTCAAAAGTACCTCTTTAGTGCCCTTAAATTAATAAGTGTTAATATGAAGTGCCGCTATTACAGCAGCTAAGTTGCTGTGGCCCCTTCCATCCTCTTTAGAACTAACTGGAATTCATTAAGGTTGTGTTTCTGTCCCACTTGTTACAGCTTACAGCTGCTTAGAGTGCCTAAGTGGTGCGTAGAATTCATTGAAGGTGGTATTCTTGTTCCACTTGTTACAGCTTACAGCTGCTTAAAGTGCCTAAGTGGTGCCTAGAATTCATTGAAGGTGGTATTCTTGTTCCACTTGTTACAGCTTACAGCTGCTTAAAGTGCCTGTGATGTGCCTTGAATACATTAAAGGTGATGTTTTTGCCCCCCTTGTTACAGCCTACAGCGACTCAGAGTGCCTGTGTGGTGCCTTGAATTCATTGAAGATGGTGTTGGTGTCCCACCTGTAGTTTACAGCTGCTTAGAGTGCCTGTCCAGTGCCATTAATTCACTGAATATGATGCTTTCTTCCCACCTATTTCAGCTGCCCATAGTGCCTATGTGGTGCCATGAATTGAGCTAAAATATTTTTTAAACTAATAGTGTTTTTGGTGTGACCCCTTAGTAATGAATGTGATGTTTTTTCTCCCCTAGATGTATTTCAGCTGCTCAGAGTTCTTGTGTGGTGTCAATTTGCTTGCAGATCAAGGTTGTGTTTTCAGAGGGACCCGTAAACTTGCTTTCAATGCTTCAGTATTACCAGGTTTACTGCACATTAGCAGTTTCACATCAGTGAACAAAGAGCATTTAATGTTTATATCAAGTCCGGTGCTCGATGTGTGCTGTGTTTGCCAGGCCATCATGCATAGTCTCTTGCAGGTCATAACTAGTGATATGAATGTACAGGTGGGACACTGAGTGCATGAAGGGCACTGACCCTGGTCACACAGGGCCCTGGAGGAACCACCTCGGTGATCAATCAGGCATGACACAGCTTGGGATAATGTTTGTTTACAATGGGATTTGCATGTGGTCACACACCAAGCAGTATATAATCCAGGCTAGAAAATAACGCATCAGTCTCAAGCACTTCTAATGTGTATTTCGGTCAATGTTTTGGCCACCAAATACACGTCTTAATCTGTTTTTCATACACTTGAAATTTATTCCATAACATATATTTCCTATGTAATGGCAGGTTTAAAACAGCTCTCTCAGAATGGTGCATCATCAACTTGACTAAAAGTGCAATATTCTTGTGCATTTGAGAGTCAAATATTTGGATTTTTTGGGTGCTGATCTGTTTATGTCTTACATTGATTGAAATGAAGTATGAACTTTTAACATGTAAAATATAATTAGGAAGATAACAACAAAAAGTTTCATTCCTAGTTTCACACAGGTTCTGATAAGATAAATTATAAAATAATGAATTATGTCTTACCCATCAATAGTTCTGTTGCTATGGTTCTGGATTGATACATTTTGTCCAGTGTATCATCATGTTGACACAATTCCTAAGAACAGTTATTATATTTTTCCTGTTTGTTATTGGAGATTATAAAGGTGTGGCTTGCTCTATTGGTGTACACTGCAGGATATTAAAACATGAATAGGATGACTGATTCCCAGATCTAGTATGAACATTATCAAAACGCATATAATTCTGTGTCAATACATTTGTAGTAGTTATACAGGCCTTCTGTGGAATAACAAACTATTCCATACATATATATAGGTATACTGGCATTAAAAGGTATAATGATGGGTAAAACAGGTGCGGAGATGTTAACAGCATACACTGCATGGAAGAGGGTCATGTGACCAAGTTCTCATCACTTGATGTTAAAGCACAGGACTAGCAAAGATCAAAGACACTTGTGGGGGCAGTGTCAGCACATGATATATGGGAAGCTTAATGTCCCTGTGACAAATATATGTGGGGGAGCAGTAATATAGCTCTGTTCTTTAGAAATGTTGGGACACCACAGGCACGCTTAATTCCTGATGCCTCGCCTGTATTTCCTGATTCCATATGCAACTATTTTCTTTTATCCTGATCACGAGGCTGATGCGCTGCAGTTTGGAATGTTGGGATATGAAGATACGTAGAGAATTGTTTTTATTAATAATGTTAGAAGACATTTGGGTTTTTGTTTTGGGTGTGTGATTTCATGCAGGATGAGTGCTTATCTCCTAGATTTGTCTCATATAAAGGCCCCCCAGGCTTTTATTTATTTTTAATAGCCTTGCTCACACCAGCTGTGTAAATGATTATAGATATTTTTTTGTTTATGAGTGCAGCTTGTATTGTAAATGCATTTAAACATCCCCTGTGGTGCTAAAGTTTTAACATTGATAATTTTGTGGCCTTTTAAAAAAATTGTCTCACAAAGCATATACAGCTGTAGGTGATTTATCAGTTATACAGACCTAAATATATATCTTGAATACTAGCCCAGATTATATCTAGGACATTGCCCAAATTAATCATGGCTGGCAGTTGTCTTTGGCCCACCTAAGTGCAGTGTAGGCTGTATTCTAGGTATACCTTAGAAATTCATCCATATTTAAAAGGTTTTCTTCACCAGTATTGTACTCAAATAAAAGATGTGGGGAAACATTTGATTCATGTTTTATTTCCTCAGTATCTAGGAGGGACTATATTTTAAAATTCCTTAAAAATTCCTGGGTCCTAACATTTGTGATCATCTATACATTAAGTTTCATCTTTGTTATCAAGGTAGTTTTTTATGCTTAGTAGCATAGAATTCACCTGGAGCTGAATCCAACCCAGCAGCCAAGTCAGAATTTATGAATATTCAACATGATGGATTTGCTGGTATGTATTTAGTAAATTACTGTTAATTTCACTGGCACCACAAAATGGGAACCTGAATACAAAAATATTAATTAAAGGGACATTCATATCAGATGAAATGCTTCATCTTCATTCAGTACACAGTGCCATCTGTAGGTCATAGGCCGATCCTCTAAAAGTAGAGAGATACTTTTAGCCCAACATTGACTTAATTAAATTGGGTTTTAGGGTACTGTCAACAAGGAAGTCAAAATGGCACATTCTCCTGATTAAAACACAGAAATGTAAATGTAAATGTAAAGAAAGTGGGTCAGTGTGCCGGCAAGGTGAATTATTTGTTAAAGTCTGTCTGGTACTTAATTAAACATGATTGCCATTGAATGCAGCATGCTGGGAGCTCCAGATTGAGTCAGAGGACAGGAGCAGGGGTCTTGAGACCCTGGAACATATTAGGGACTGTTCTGGTAAATATCAGAGTTTAACAGTAGTTTGAGTTGTGGAGGCTTTAGTGGAGTGGCCTGCCTTAAGGCCCCCAAGAATTAATGATTTCTGTCCAGAATAAACACGTGATATTGATCAAATGGCAGCTGACACACTAAGCCCTAGACACTCCAGGTCTGGCCATGTACATGCCAGACAGTTAGACTGGTAACCTGCATTCATTTACAGAAGGATAAACAGCTGACTTGTGCCCTTGCAAAAAGGGCAATTTTTGTTCATCTTTACATAATTTATATCCCCTGCTGTGCATTTAAATTATTTAAACAGATTTGAAATTTGTGCTGTACACTGCCCTGTGTTCCTGCTGAATAATATTTTGTTGTAATGTTCACCTGGTCTTTGGACCCTGACTGTATTGGTTATCAGTGCTCAACTAAACATGGTCTCCTTATGTTGATCAGTCTTGGCAACAACACTACTGCAGACAACTGATCTGACTTCATCCAGATATATCTCATCAAAATCGACTATCATTGACTAATATTGACCATCACTTCCTGGTATTTACGATAATAACATTGGTGATGAACTTTGGTGATATCAAAATTATGATAAAGTACATACATGGTACCAGGTGAATGTCTGGAAGAATGGATTTTCTAATGCTGCGGAATTTCCGATGGTTAAAAATGGTGTCTCCAGGCCAAGGACAAGAAGCATAGCACATTTCTTTTCTTAAATTGCAGTTATGTGATTCATCAAGGCTGGTTCAAGGCTCCACCTTTTTAAGGCAGATATCTACATAAACTGACAGACAATGAAACTGCTAACAGTGTGCACTTACAAAAGTTTTATAATGTCCCAGATCCATTGTTGTGTTGCTACTTTTTCTGGTAACAGCATTGTTATAACATGATGAATAAAACAAATAAAACATGTCACTGTCTTTGAGTTATGCGTAATCTAGGTCATTCACATATAGTCTGAGACACCATAAACCAATTAGTTGCCTGTTTATTTGATAAAACACAAAAGCAGTGTTAAATAACTCATCATTGAGATCAGATTGTCTATGGTGTCCCTTAGGAATATTACTCGTTTTTATCTGACGCCTGCTTCTAGGGTTGTAGCATTATATGCCTGAGGCTTTTGATGCCCCTGATTGTTAAGTAATCATGGGCCAAGTACAGCCTTGAGGCAGGATGAATCAGGATGAGCAGTTATATCGTTACCATATGGTGGGAGTGTGGATTAACATATAATGCCATATGTACACCAGAAACATCCTTACCCAGTCAAACACCTCCAAACCTGTGCAGTGCTGGTTCAGTGTTACATTGTTACATAAACACCAACTACAAATGCTCACATGTCCCCCCCCCCCCTCCCCCTATCCACTGAACCACTCAGGTTGGGAAATAAAATAGTACTTAAAACATCAGAATTTAAAAATTACACATGAAAATTATCTGTTCTCCATATAAATGTATGTTTAGTTGTGTTTATCTAGATGAAGAGGGGTTTCATGGAACTTTTGTAAAACAAGGAAGATAATTTTATGAACTTCTGCCCCACCCACTTGAGTAAAGCTAACTGTATTATAGGTTTAAGCCTTATCAGGCAAAACAGAAAGTAGTACTTTAAATTTAAACATTATCTGCCAGAATCAGGCAAGTTATACTGCCGGTTATGGATAAAAGAATGGGTGTTGCTGTTGCATGTTTTATCTGCATGTGACCTAATAATAAAAAAATCATAAATATGAATGTCTGAGTTCTGCCCAGCCAAATCAGGAAGAAGGAACAACTGTATATTAGTGATTATTATGTCAGTGCAAGTTTAAATGGGCATTTCTTTTAAAGGGGTTATGATTTGATATCAGTGTATGAACTTATCTCTAGCAGTGACATGGCACCCTGAGAAACATGACTATGAGTCTGACACCTAATCTGTGCAAGTAAAGGAATGCTTAGTTCTTGTCTTCCTGATGTTCATTTATCAGTGATGTTGAATCATTCATAAATATAATAACATGAATGGCCAGTCAGATTGTAGTAATTTCATATTCTGTAGTACAGACAGTTACTGTTGCGTATAGTACTGCATGGTGATATCTTATCAGTGAAGTGGAATGGGCATCCATTCAGAAAAATAACTAGATATTAGCCTGTTCTATGTTGGGCCATTGGGGTGGTAGACATTTCATACCCTGTGGTATAGACTGTTAGTGCACAGCATGGTGATATTGTTGATGTAAGCCTAGATTATAACACCAAAGTAACAATATCTTATCAGTGAAGTGTAATGGACAGCCTTTCAGAAATATAGTTTTATATCAGTCTATTATAGTATGGCAAGTGGTGGGGTAGTAATTTCATACTCTTTTGTACAGATAGTTTGTGCTGCTAATATTACAGCATGGTGATATCTTATCAGTGAAGTGTTATGGACATCCATCCAGAAATATAACTATAATAGTGAACTATTGTATGGCCAATGGGTTGGTAGTAATTTCATACTCTGTTGTACAGAATACAGTGCTGTTCATAGTACAGCATGGTGATATCTCCGCAGGGCTGGAGCTGAGAGCTGGCAGTGCTGTATTGGATCTGATATAGATCACAGCATGTGAAGCGCTGGCTGTTTTTGTCCCTTTGGCAGTGACTGATCTTGCTGCACTTAGTTTTTGTTTCTCATGCAGGACAGTCCGTCCACCAGTACTGCCTGTTGTTACAGTAATGTGTGCAAATAAACAGCCACACTTTTATAGGTTTGTACAGTCAGGGTGGCGCTCAGGACCTCTGTATGTACCAGCGCTGTAATGGATGCTGCTGGTTGTACTGAGCTGGCTGTGTGGCTGTATGGCTGATATATTTAGCAGGCAGTGCTAGTGCACCTGTCTCGTGAAGCTTGATTTTTCCTCCATCCTCCCTATGGAGGAGCATGATGTACCTGATACAGTGCAGCCAAGTATTGTTGTAGCCAGTGTAACAAGTATTATACCTACATATTGTTATCAAGAAAAATTTGCTTTTATACTACTTTATGCATAGAAGTAACAACTGTTACACTTCTATCTAAACTGTACTTTTTCATGATTATTGTATCCCCAGACAAAGTCGGGGGATACTATGTTTTCATACCGGTCCCGCCGCCGCCGCCGCCGCCGCCGCCGCCGCCGCCGCATATGAATCTTGTTGGCGCGATAACCCAAAAAATATTTCACGGAACTTTACCAAACTTGGTATATGTATAGATATGGGTAAGAGGACGACGCCTATTTAAAATGAGGTCATGACCTTTACTAGGAGAGTGTCCTTGACCTTGAATAGGTCCAATTTTGGGGAAAATCCCACAAATTCTTTAATATCTCAAGAAATCTTGCATGGATTTATCCCAAAATCAAGTTGATGGAAGATCATGGATAGGGTTGTCATGTTCCAGAAACTGGTGGCGCCACCTATTATTCTTTACTTGTTTTCGTGCCGTTTAATACCCTAAAAATTGCCACCTTACAGCACTGTGAGCATTATAAGTCAAAAACTAATGGACAGATTTCTTTTAAATTATGCATATACATAGGTATGGGTTATGGGATGATGCTTATTTAAATTGGGGTCATGACCTTTCCTATGATAGTGGCCTTGACCTTGAATATTGCCATATATGGTGAAAATCACACACCTCTTATCATATCTCCAGTGTTGATAGCCATATGGATTTCAAACATGACTTATGTATGGCCCACCACTAAAGTAAGAACCCTATAGGTTCTAGGGTCATGAGGTCAAAGGTCAAGGTCACTGGACTGGCATTTTAAAAGATACTGTGGATGCATTTTAAGCCAAACTTTCATCCCAGGTCTTCCATCTTGAATATATAGCTCACTTGCCAATAATGGATGATCCATATAAATTTTGGGGTCACAAGGTCAAAGGTCAAGGCCACAGGAGCTATCTGTCCAAAAATTAGTTTCTGGATGATAATTCCTGCTTTTATTGATGTAATGATTTCAAAATTGACTTATATATGTCCCATTGAAATAGCAAGACCCAAATTGATTTTGGGGTCATGAGGTCAAAGGTCAAGGTCACAGGAAACCTCTTTAAAAAGATTGTGGATGCATTTTCTGCCAAACAAATCATCTCAGATCTTTCATCTTGCACATATAGTTCACCTGCCAAGAGTGGAAGACCCCTATCAATTTTGAGGTCACAAGGACAAAGGTGAAGGTCACAGGAGCCATATGTCAAAAAATTAGTTTCTGGATGATAATTCCTGCTTTTATTGATGTATGGATTTCAAACTTGACTTATATATGTCCCATTGGAAAAGCAAGACCCAAATTGATTTTGGGGTCATGAGGTCAAAGGTCAAGGTCACAGGACACATCTTTTTTAAAAAGATGCGGATGCATTTTCAGCCAAACATTTCATCTCAGATCTTTCATCTTGCACATATAGTTCATTGCCAAGAGAGGAAGAACCCTATCAATTTTGAGGTCACAAGGTCAAAGGTGAAGGTCACAGGAGCCATCTGTCCAAAAATTAGTTTCTGGATGATAATTCCTTCTTTTATTGATGTTTGGATTTCAAACTTGACTTGTATTTGACCTATTGGAAAAGCAAGACCGGAATTGAAATTGGGGTCATGAGGTCAAAGGTCAAGGTCACAGGAAACCTCTATAAAAAGATTGTGGATGCATTTTAAGCCAAACTTTCATCCCAGGTCTTCCATCTTGAATATATAGCTCACTTGCCAATAATGGATGATCCATATAAATTTTGGGGTCACAAGGTCAAAGGTCAAGGCCACAGGAGCAATCTGTCCAAAAATTAGTTTCTGGATGATAATTCCTGCTTTTATTGATGTAATGATTTCAAAATTGACTTATATATGTCCCATTGAAATAGCAAGACCCAAATTGATTTTGGGGTCATGAGGTCAAAGGTCAAGGTCACAGGAAACCTCATTAAAAAGATTGTGGATGTATTTTCAGCCAAACAATTCATCTCAGATCTTTCCTCTCGCACATATAGTTCACCTGCCAAGAGTGGAAGACCCCTATCAATTTTGAGGTCACAAGGTCAAAGATGAAGGTCACAGGAGCCATTTGTCCAAAAATTAGTTTCTGGATGATAATTCCTGCTTTTATTGATGTATGGGTTTCAAACTTGACTTATATATGTCCCATTGGAAAAGCAAGACCTAAATTGATTTTAGGGTCATGAGGTCAAAGGTCAAGGTCACATCTTTAAAAGGATGTGGATGCATTTTCAGCCAAACGTTTCATCTCAGATCTTTCATCTTGCACATATTGTTCACCTGCCAAGAGAGGAAGAACCCTATCAATTTTGAGGTCATAAGGTCAAATGTGAAGGTCACAGGAGCCATCTGTCCAAAAATTAGTTTCTGGATGATAATTCCATCTTTTACTGATGTATGGATTTCAAACTTGGCTTTGTTATTGACCCATTGAAATAGCAAGACCCAAATTGATTTTGGGGTCATGAGGTCAAAGGTCAAGGTCACAGGAAACCTCTTTAAAAAGATTGTGGATGCATTTTCTGCCAAACAATTCATCTCAGATCTTTCATCTTGCACATATAGTTCACCTGCCAAGAGTGGAAGACCCCTATCAATTTTGAGGTCACAAGGTCAAAGGTGAAGGTCACAGGAGCCATATGTCCAAAAATTAGTTTCTGGATGATAATTCCTGCTTTTATTGATGTATGGATTTCAAACTTGACTTGTATATGTCCCATTGGAAAAGCAAGACCCAAATTGATTTTGGGGTCATGAGGTCAAAGGTCAAGGTCACAGGACACATCTTTTTTAAAAAGATGTGGATGCATTTTCAGCCAAACATTTCATCTCAGATCTTTCATCTTGCACATATAGTTCATTGCCAAGAGAGGAAGAACCCTATCAATTTTGAGGTCACAAGGTCAAAGGTGAAGGTCACAGGAGCCATCTGTCCAAAAATTAGTTTCTGGATGATAATTCCTTCTTTTATTGATGTTTGGATTTCAAACTTGACTTGTATTTGACCCATTGGAAAAGCAAGACCGGAATTGAAATTGGGGTCATGAGGTCAAAGGTCAAGGTCACAGGAAACCTCTATAAAAAGATTGTGGATGCATTTTAAGCCAAACTTTCATCCCAGGTCTTCCATCTTGAATATATAGCTCACTTGCCAATAATGGATGATCCATATAAATTTTGGGGTCACAAGGTCAAAGGTCAAGGCCACAGGAGCTATCTGTCCAAAAATTAGTTTCTGGATGATAATTCCTGCTTTTATTGATGTAATGATTTCAAAATTGACTTATATATGTCCCATTGAAATAGCAAGACCCAAATTGATTTTGGGGTCATGAGGTCAAAGGTCAAGGTCACAGGAAACCTCTTTAAAAAGATTGTGGATGCATTTTCAGCCAAACAATTCATCTCAAATCTTTCCTCTTGCACATATAGTTCACCTGCCAAGAGTGGAAGACCCCTATCAATTTTGAGGTCACAAGGTCAAAGATGAAGGTCACAGGAGCCATATGTCCAAAAATTAGTTTCTGGATGATAATTCCTGCTTTTATTGATGTATGGATTTCAAACTTGACTTGTATATGTCCCATTGGAAAAGTAAGACCAAAATTGATTTTGTGGTCATGAGGTCAAAGGTCAAGGTCACAGGACACATCTTTAAAAAGATATGGATGCATTTTCAGCCAAACAATTCATCTCATATCTTTCATCTTGCACTTATAGTTCTCCTGCCAAGAGAGGAAGAACACTATCAATTTTGAGGTCACAAGGTCAAAGGTGAAGGTCACAGGAGCCATCTGTCCAAAAATAAGTTTCTGGATGATAATTCCTGCTTTATTGATGTATAGATTTCAAACTTGACTTGCATATGTCCGATTGGAAAAGCAAGACCCAAATTGATTTTGGGGTTATGAGATCAAAGGTCAAGGTCACAGGACACATCTTTAAAAAGATCAAGGTCACAGGACCAACATCTTCAACAAGATTGTGGATCGTTAGATGGAATAAACAATAAAAATGCCAAGTGTCAGTATATGCTGCTAAAAATGGGGGTCTGTTCTTGTAGGAGGGGGGCCTACTATGTCTGGGGATACTCTGGCACCTGCGGTGCCAAGAAATGTCTAGTTATCATATAAAATTTCATTTCTGCAGAGTCATTCCATATATATTTAATTTTCATAGAAACTTGCTGAGACTTGGGGATGTCCTGCCATATTTTAACACAGGTGATGTACATGATTTTGATACCATGTTTTCAGCCACATTCCTTTTTGGAGAAAATATTCTGTTCATACACTTCATCAGTGATCTGTGTTTAAAAATTTTGCTAGGTATATTTTAGAATGAATTATTGATTGAAGTGTTCATCGATGATTAAAAAGCTTAGGGGCACAATCTAGTGAAAGATTATCATGCCATCTGGTGTAGCTATGTGCCTGGTTCCACATTCTATCATTAAATGACTCAGTAGTTTGTTAAAGGTGTTAAAAAATGTTCCTTATTCAGTCATAGCTAGAGAATGTGGGGAGATGCTACAGAAGGCTTGGTACTGTACCCCACCCCTGTTGAGGGGTAGGGTTGGGTAGGTTACAGTCGCTGGGGAATATGTAGCACTATGAGCTGTAAACTGATACTTGGGTGCTGTCGCTGAGTTATGTCAGGCTCGCCTGCACTGTAACCGCAGGTTTAGCCAGCCCTGGTAAATGACCAAGTTATGAAGCTTATCTGATTAGATTTGAATAAACCAGTGCTTTACTTAGGATGTCAGAAGGCCCTGGGTCCCCTGCTGGGTTAGATTAGGCATTAAATATGGAAGGGTGAAGCTGTAGGGTTTAATGGGATAGTAAGGGATAGATTATTGCTGTGTGCATGTGTATGTTCTGATTTAGAACAGCTGTAATTGCATTGTTTACAGAAGTAAATGCCAGTTTGATATACCATAGTTTCAGGAAGTATTGGCCACTGGTCAAAGAGAATATTTATGAATAGTACAGGAAAAACAGGTTCTAAATTATGTTTAATAAATAATTTGGTGCAGTTTGGCTTCATAATTAGGTCGGGCTATTTGGAGGGCATAGAAAGGGCAGGCAGGGAGCAATGTGTAAAGGGGAGAGGGTAAAGAAGCAGATGTAACAGTCAGGTTTCAGTAATGCTCACCAAACCATACCCCCAGGAGATAAGGCAAAATGATTATGCAAGGAATTTGCTTCTGATATAAAGTCAGAAACATTATTACATGATTTCCAAAATTATTTGTAATAAAATGTCTGAATTTTCAGGCATTCCTTACAGATTGATATCTTTATCTTAAAAATTAACATTTCCCCCCCCCCCCCCCCCCCCACTTGTTGCACTGTCACCTATAAATTTTATATTGTCATATATTCTTAGTCATAAAAGGCTAGGGTTCACTGACTGGAAATTGCTGAAAGCTCTCAAAACTAGACAACATTACTGTTATATTGTGAACACAACTGGGAAGATTCAGAATGTATGGCATGGTGCACAGTATCACTCCATGAAAATCTAATGAGGAATGTCCAGTTCAAGTGGTGGAATGAGTGTATGCTTCCATCTGTTGGCTATGTATATAATTAAATTTTGGCCTTCTTGTTATTCAACCTCCATGCAAACCAGTTGAGGTCATGTAAATTAATGTAATAGTTGAAACATACCAGTGAATATCAAGATCACAAAGGTAGGGAGTATAAATTTATTCATCAAGTCTGATATTATGCAGTTTGTCTGGTTAAAAGTTTTGTGTATGTATATGAAGTGAATTTTGAGAGGTATTCCTGATTATGGAAAAACCATATAGGCAGAGTTGGTTTAATTTTCTTTCTGCAAAGGTAAGAAATAATATGCCACACACTTGAACATAAAATTTTTTTACAAAAATAAAACCAATCTGTGTGATACATAATATATTTGTTGAATTGTAAGTTTATCTCTTCCAATTTAAAATTTTATTAATACAGTAAAACCTCGCCTGACGACCACCTGGGTTTAGTGACCACCTCAAAATAATGATCACTTTTTCACGGTCCAAATTCATTTTTTGCTCTTTATATCAAACTTTGCCTAGACAGTCACCTCAGAAATGTGACTACTCTATTGAGGTCCTTTTGGTGGTTGTAACTTTGAGGTTTCACTCTAAAATCATTGTTCATTCTGTTTGGTTTGCTCTACGTTGAGATAATGATTGTGCATTATTTATATTTGACAGGCCAGGATAGGCCAGGACCACGAGCACTTTCTGATCAGCCCGTTTGGTCTGCTGTACCATGAAGTCACAGCTTCCAGCCTGGTTAAGGTTGACATGCAGGGAGAGATCCTGGACCCTGGCAGTACTACCCTCGGCATCAACAAGTCTGGTTACACGCTTCACTCTGCTATCCACCAGGCTCGCCCCGACATTAAGTGTATCATCCACCTCCACACCCCGTCGGCCGTGGCAGTAAGTTGGCTGGGATACTGTAACCTTGAAAATTTGGAAATTGTTATATGAATTCTAGGTCAGAAATGGGAGTTACTGTCACACAGTTTAACCTAACAAATCTTTCAAACCATGTTTCTATAAGTCCAGCAAAAGTCTGACAGTCAGTGGATGCAAAATAAATATTAACAAATTGTAAGTCTTCAAATAGTCATGCACAAAATTAACCTGGAATGGAATCAAGCCCAGATAATAATTCTTTGTAGTATTTCTATGTTTTTGGTAAACCTAGATTGTCAAGTGAAATTATTGTATAATTTATAGGTTGGATATTCTTGAAAATTTTTATTTTTACTCATCACGTTTTAGCTTTACTTTATTCCATTGTTGAAATTTAAGATTCTTTCGATTCCTTAAGGAGTTATAAAAGAAGCTCACTTGATTTCTTTCATATTTCTCAGGTGTCTGTAATGAAATGTGGCCTCCTGCCAATCAGCCAGGAATCACTGATCTGTGGGGAGGTCAGTTACTATGACTACACCGGTGTCATCACCGACCGCTCTCAGAAGGACAGCCTAGCCAGAACACTTGGGCCTTCCAATAAGGTACATCATGATTATAATGTTTATGGTTCAGTTTCAGGGAACAAAATTAACTAACCAAAAAAATTTGCAGGACCCCACAGAATTCAACCAGAACTCGCATGGTTGTTTGTGCCAAGTTGTTAATCTACTTCTCTCAGACGGAAACAAAACGATTGGCCAAGAGGAGTTGGAGTGTGCTATCAGTGTATGACACTGTATGCAAACAACTTTTCATCATTATAAGTTACCAGTGTTATTTCCAATTATGGAACCATTCTATTTACGGAACAAGCAATCTAACGGGAGGCGTATTCTTGGTTATTAGTCATATGGGTAACGATACAACTGTCAACAGATCTCTGCGGGAAACTGTTGCTTGTCTTTTAATCAGAGTAACATGAATGGTAAAAAGAAAATGCCGGAAAAGGGGTCCGGTGCCTAGATGACATTTACCCAACCCTGAGAAAACTAACTGCCATTTCCAGGGGTCCGGTGTTAATTTTGTGCCATGCAGTTTACAATGCTGCATATGTTCTCTACCTATTCACTGTAAGTTGCATTTGTACATTTTTACAAATATATAGTTTTAACTCTTGAAGACTTGAAAGGTACTGGTACTGTGGTCAGTCCAGTCTGTTCACCCAAAAAAAATCTTGCCCCAAAAAAAAAAAAAAACAAAGAGAAATCACTGCAGCTTACAAAAACTGAATGCTAGTAAAATTTCTTAATGTTAAGCCTGTGTCTATGCTAAAATATTGGGAAATATTTTCATCTCAAGCTTTTCTGTTCAACAACAAACTATTGTTAGCCACTCTTATGGTATTGCTCCTCTAAATTACTGCTGCTCATCCCACATATCACCACTTGCAAGTGTAGGAAACGTTTGATTAGTTCTAAAGAGTGTTTATTTAATCTTTATGAAATATGTTGAATGTAACCTGTGTATTAAGACCACCTGTGGGACTGGCCAAAAGTGGTCTTAATAAGGGCTGAAAGGAGTACTTGAGTAATCGAGTCCGGTTAATACTTACCGAGTACTTGAGTCCAAATTTTGGACTCGGGTACTCGTGTATGTACATGCTTATCTGAATATTTCTGCAAATTAACACACAGTCTGTAGGCCTATTTGTTCATTATCGTAGCCTGGCATGGGGCTCTTAACATATGCTAGTCAAATTCACAGAGGTCTTGTTATGACATATATCTATTTCTTCGTTTGGATAAGGTTAAGCTGTCACCAAGTCAAATTTATGCATATTTTGTATAGGTAAACAGATGTCCATTTTATCTTTATAGTGTAGCCATAGTTACAAGTACTTGAGTCTAAGTCGGATAATGCCTATCAGGTACTTGAGTCCAAAATGTTTTACCCGTTTCAGCCCTAGTCTTAATTAACAGGTTGTCTTATTAGACAGGTCAGTTATAACTAATGTGAATGCTTTCAGTTCGGCCAGGGGTGGTCTTTCGGACAGTTCCACTGTAATAGCAAAACAGGCTAAATGTGAGATATCATATCATTGTATTTTATCATTACCAGGTTATGTTCCTGAGGAACCATGGAGTTGTAGCGTGTGGAGAGACGATCGAAGAAGCCTTCCATTACGCTAGAAATGTCATGTCTGCATGTGACACACAGGTAGGTCCAGAGACTAAATAAACACAATGGAAAAAAGCAGACCATTGTATCATAGCTGCTGAAATTAATATAAATTACAGGTTGAGGTACTATTAACATTACATATCAAGTAACTTTGAAAAAAAAATCTTCATCTGGGCTTCTTCTTGACAAATAAATTAAAAGGGACATAATCAGGAGCAATATTATGCCTAATTCTTTCACACTGTCCGTTTAGTTTTGCTATAGTTAAAAGTTTCCCAGCAAAACCACCCAACACATAGGTGATTGGGTCACTTTAAGATGTAAATCTCCTCAACTGAAAGTTTGTCCATGTTTTATAAGGAAACCAAAAGTGGAACTGCCATTATAAACATTGGTATGACATAATAAAGGCCTGTTTGTTTACAGATGCGTGTCATTCCTGCTGGCATTGACAACCTAGTACAGGTGCCCGAGGATATTCGTAGGCAGACCTTTGAGACAGCTAGTCAGAGCGGTGAAAGCGGTGGACGCAAATGGAGAACAGGAGAGATGGAGTTTGAGGCCTACATGAGGTTCCTCGATGCCTGTGTAAGTAACATACTGGTGTTTGATGTTTGTGATTAATTCATGGCTGTCACTTAATGGAAATTTCATTCTCTGCGTTATGCAGTGTTAAATTTGCTGAATTTGATAGTCTTGAAATATGTGCCTTAATTCTTTTTAATAATGAGTCTGTTAAATAACTTTATTAAGTTATTAAAATTAACTGCTTCTTAATGTGTCGTTCAAATGTTGTGCACCTTCATGGTATGTATTATATGAATATAAAAGAAAAATGTAAAACTATAAAACATGTAATATCAGCAGGCCAAATGACAGCTATTGAAAATTTAATAATTGGTTTGAATCCTTTGCCTATCATAACATTTTAGAGACATGATTTAATAAGCCCATCTTAGATGGAATGTATTATGGGATACCCACAGTCTGTCCCTCCATCTGTCCATCTACTTGTACAGCTTTCCATTAAATTTTAGTGTCGCTGTGATAACTTTCCAGTATTTTTACAAAACTCATTTATAACTGCTTACCAATAGATTGTCTTACCCGGATCCACTTCTAGGCAAAATCTACAACAATTTGATCAGAGTCCACAAGACCAGTACAACTGGCATATCATGCACTATTGCAGTACTCTTGTTTACTTCATTCTGTCGGACCAGAAGTGTTGAATTATGTACGTGGGATTGCAGGGCTACAGATCAGGCCACATCTTCCATGAGCCGATCTTGAGGCGAGACCACAAGAAAGAACGCGCCAACAGTGAGGTGGAGATCCCTCCCGCCGCTTCCTCCTTCACTTACGTCTATGACGAGGCTGGAAACAAGTACCAGTATGTGATTTAATTATAACCTCCATACAGAATTACATTTTACTTCTTTTCAGCTGTCATGACATATTGCAGTTTTACCCTCAGAATGCTAAGATGGTTCAATGTGATATGGTTTCATAGGTTATTCATAGTGTATTGTATGTAATTGTTTCATTATTGTAATATGTAAATTAGAACAATTTATAATTAATTGTTGTAGCAGGATACTCTCTGATTCTGATTTGTTACATCCAGGTTTTACTGCTTTTGAAATGCATCCATGGGAGGAAAAATAAGCTTGATAAAGGCAAGGTAATAGTACATGACAGTACTCAAAAGTCAGTCCCTAGGCACATATATGTCTGCAAAGAGAGTTTGGTTTAGATTGTTATGTATGGGCACTGAACAGCTGAAGTAACGTCCATGGGAGTATAATAGGACAAAACTTGTATTTTTATCAAAGAATTTTTCATGAGAATTCGGTCAATTACTAAAAATCAGCATAAATAGCTCCCTTATGTAAATCCTAACTGATTGTATTTGATTTGCTAACAGTAACATTGTCTTTGTGTTTGTAGATCCCCAATTAAGCAGGTCCTGGAGAAACAGAAGAAACAAGTAAGATCTGAATGGCTGAACACACCCAACGCTTACAGGAAGGAGGAGATTGAAGAGACTGGAACCCAAAACCCAAAGAAAATAACCAAGGTCAGTTGCAACTGTCAGCGGGGAAAATAACTACTCACTGGAAAGGCTTTGGAAAACTTACTCACTTGAAATCTTAAACTTTGCAAACATTTTAGCATTTATGTTAAATGAGAGAATAATAGATCTGGTGACAGAGGGACCAAAGTTAGGTTAACTGAAGGAAAATTGTATATTTATAAAAATGAGATTGGGAAAAAAAACATTAATTTGATTAGATTCTGGAACTGAGAACAGTCATAAGGTATCAAACCTATTAAAAGGTGTTATATTTTAAAATTACACAATTCTTTGCTTTCCAGTTGTTCTAAGGTTCCCGTGAATTTAACTGTTCAGGAAGTTGAAATTTCAGTGGGATACAAGGTTGAACAGCTTGATCAAACCAATTTTTTTTAATTTGAATATAATATTTTAAATGAGGAAATATGCAGTGTTGTAAAATTAAATATTTCATAACTAATTCACTTATTCAGCACTTTATATTCTTTTCATTGTACCAACATCCATTTGTTTTGAAAGACCTATTTTTATCCTGAAAAGCAATGTGTATAATTGCTTATTTTGACAGGCACTTATTCTGATGTAGTAAGGACTTGTTTCATTTTATTTGACAGTGGGTGTCTGAGGGGACTGACACACAAACAGGACAACCATTGAGAATAGAGAATCCCAACCAGTTTGCTCCCCAGGGGCAGAATCCCAAAGAATTCAGGCTGAAACACCAGGAGGTAGGCGGGGTTTCCATTTGTGAAATCATACTGCACGCCCCCTACTGATGAGAATGCAAATTAATATTTCTGGTTGAATAATATTATCAAGAGCCTATTTATTTTGCTATTTGTGAGATTTTTTACCATGCAAAACTTCCTAGCTTCAGCAGTTCAATTGATGATAGTAAATAGGATGAATAATATTTGCAGGGACTTTCTGCAAAATGTCTTTAATTGTTTATTCTACAATTAACTACACATTTTAACTTTAGAATTCCAAAGATCATATCAGACGTGAAATAAATAGTTTTGGCAGTCACAAGTAGATGATAAAATAACACATATCTAATCACCATATTCCAACTAACAATGATATTATGGATCAAAGGAGGTAATTCGGATATACCCATAATACTGAGTGGCTAATTACCCATAATATTTAGTGCTTATTGCCATTAGTTCATTTGCCTTGTTTGTAGGAGTAATGAGATTTCCTGCTTACCCATGGCACATATAAGTAAACTGCAGGTAAACTCATCTGATTGCAACCAGATTTATTTTCCTGCACATGTTGGAATTAAACTTAGAGGCCCCCTACATATTATCAACACATGTATATAAACAAAACAGGGAATGTGCCCCTTTATTCAATACACATCAGATGACAGAATGGGCTCCTTTAAAATTAAGTGTCTGTGGTAGTGAAATCACTTTGTATTTAGGCCTAAAAAAAAGGTCTTTGTTTCCGATTTCATGCCAGAGAAAAATAGGGTAGGTAGGTCGGGAATTTTTTTTTTTTTTTTAATTTTTTTTTATTTAGTTTATGCGACATATTTTCAGAATAAAATGGTAAATAGAATTATGTTTATGCATATCTGTGCCAATCCGTGTACAGTATGATCAAATATTGACCCATTAGAACCATTTTCTCTTGGAGAAATAGGTGTTTGTTCAATCTCTTATAAGAAGTGAAGCGAAGTAACTTTCAAGAAATGATCAGCTGGTGGCTGACAAATAATTAAAGTTGGCGATCAGGCAGGTTTACCTTCTTAGGCTAACATGAGCGGCCGGCCATTCATTCGCCCTCAGAAACTGCGAAATGACACTGTTGAACCATGATGTAGTACGCATGCATTAAGTTGAGGGAAATAAATTTAAAGTGATCATAACATCGGTATATTTGTTTAATATAAGAAATGTACGTCGGCAATCCGCCGGTGTCAAATTTGACATCGCAGTTAGGAATATGCTCTTATCATTCACCGCCATTATATAAAAAAATATCGCTGAAAATGAATGATCACCATGTGTTTCAACCAAATTTGCGTTTAACTTTTCGTTAAATGACCGGCCAACATTCATTAAATCGTTCGTTTTTACTCCTGCCAGCGCCCATGCGCAGGTTCAGGTGATCATTGACAGAACAAAAATGGGTACATATGTACCCGAATAGGTAACCACGGTTACATGCAGTGACAAAACGTCATGTCATTGGTTCATTTCAACTCATTTGCATAGCCGAAGATGGCACTCACTTCCGAATATTGCCGACTAGTGACCGTGCATACAAGCGGGCCATTAATGAGGCCTTACGGAAGATGCAAATTTCGGGGCTTAGGGCAAATTTGAACGATCTCGAATCAGTTCTCAGACGGGTCACGGCTATCAGACATTTGCTGAGGAGGCCACGTTCATAGCTTGAAAGAAGCTGCTTATTTCTCCAGTGGAACACTTTTGATATTTATCTGCTTCCTATAAATTAAAAAAAGTTGTTGCGCAGAACTACGTTCTAAGCTGACGAACCCACTTATGAATATGACCGTCCACATGCCGTTTTCGCGGGTATATTAGAACTGTCAGTGACGATCTCAGAATATCGTAATATGTATCTGTATGACAGATTAAAGTTGTCGACATTAAGTCGTACTTCACCTAAAAATTCCACGAAACCGAGACTTTTACTGGTTTTGCAATCAGAATCCAAATAAAAATTTTAGGGTCGCACAGTAAATCTGGGGTCGGTCAGGTAACCAAGACAAAGAATTTTTTTTTACGCCTTACTGATAGTTTTGTCACACTGTGTGCTCTTTGGTGACAAAGTTGCGGCAGTAGTTCATTTTCTGATCTAATACTGACTAACTGGACTCTGAATTACTTTTATTTGACTAAACTTTTATTTTTGCTCTCAGAACAAAATGTTCATGTAAAATACACAGATGGGTGTGGCTTGAGCTTATATACTGTTAATCCTATTTCAGATTCGTAAGGAGTACTATGAAGACAGAATTGATGCTGGCCCTCAGTCAAAAATCCTTGAGGGTATGTCCTGGGAAGATGCCGAAAAAATCAAGGTCAGTCATACACTGGTGTAGAATCATCATTTACTGATATTGTATTATAGTGTTCTTTTGTTTCCGACATTTTAAAAATGGTTATATTAAAACGCTATATAAAAATATTATATACATATATTTTTTATTCACTTTTATATGTGGTTGGGTGAAATCCGGTCATGTAGATGCCAACATGATACATACTGAAAGAATGAACATTGCATATTCATTTTACTTAAGATTTTAAGAAAAGGTTTTGTTACACTACATATGAATTTCTTGTCTGGTTATTGGATTGTGTATTAGAATTTACAGTTTTCATGATTTCTTGATGTTTGATGTTTTTATAAATGGGTACAACATTAACCATGATAGTGACGGGAATAGCTTCATTAATATTTTCAGAAATATTATTTTATTATTTTAAACTGTAATATATTATAGGAGGGTCACATTAGCGGTACCACAGACAGCGTGATAGTGGTAGGAGCAGCTTCAAAAGGCATCATTCAGCGCGACCACCAGCACAACGCGGTGGTCTACAAGACAGCTTACACCCCCAACCCCTTTGACAACATGTCAGCTGAGGAGATCGAGGCGTACAAGAAGGAAGTGGAGCAGAAATCAACAGGTGGAGAGGGTATGCACACCTCCGTCTCGGTGGCTGTGTAACGCATGTTGTGTCGTCATCATTCATGATCAGTGTCACATGCATTCCAGGCAGCCCTGTAGGTGACTTCTTTAGGCCTGTTTCAAAGAAAATGAAAGAGGTACCCTGACACACTAATACAGATCTTCATTCTATTCATGTGCTGATGCACAGGGTACACCTTCTGTAGTATTGGTATGTCCACTCTCAAAGAGAGAGAAAATAGTTCAACAAAAATGCTTATCGGTGCCCAGATTTAGCACAGTATGCCATTGGAAAAGTCTCTGACCCATTGAGCCCTTTGATATTTAGTGATAAAAGACGGGTGTATTGTTATGCTAAAGAAGCAAGAAAGTCATCCTGAACCCTTTAAGTTCAGCATAAAAATTTACTTTTTTTTAAATAATACTTGTGCTGAAATGATATTTTTAAGGGTGTGTTAAAAAACTCTGAATTCATTACTTCCTGTGCAGACACAGCTTTTATTTATCATCTATTTTGATATATGTTACTAAGTTGTTAGTTTTAAATCAATCATGGATAAACTATGCATACTGTTAATCATCAGATGATTTAAATGTACTGATTTGCCAGATTTCCCTCAGTCTTTTGCCTGGAAAACATGTGATATAGATGCTGTTTAATAATAGTTTTGTACAATTTAAAAAATCGTCTGTATCTACACTTAACTTTCATATGGGCATTTTACTGCAATTCAAATTGAATAACAGTGCTAAAATGACTAACTGTATGGTTTTTCATATGATTCGTTAATTATTATTCTACTTGAATTGTATTTCTTAATATTTAACTATAACAGTTCAGCATGTAATTCCTAAAATCCTGTTAAAGAGACAGATTTTAAAGTCTGATTTATTTGGGGCAATAATGTGTTTCAGTCACATTTATCTGTGTAAGCTATGCAGGATACTATATGTGGTGAAGGGCTTAGGGTAGCAGTACCAGTAGATACACAACTAACCTGCACTCTTATCAGTTTTATAAATGAATTACAAAATGCATTTATTTATCCAGATATTTGATGGATTGATAGATTTTTTGGAACTGGTTGTTAAATTGGGGGACATATTGTCATTATTAAGGGTACTATTTTTGGAAGAAAATTACTTATATTTTTAAAAGATTTGAAAATTTAAAAATGGTCCGTAAGATTGTCAATTTAATGATGAATAGAGTTTTGCAAATTCTATAATTGTACATCAGAAGAAATATTATGGAGAAGTTAGGATTCCACAGCACTCTAAATCGCAGTGATTGATGTTGTGGTAGTGTGGCAAGGGTATTGTGACTAATGTATTTGATGCACTCCCTCGTGACGGGGTCAGTAACGAGTAGGCTCACGTTGACTAACAGGTGAAGGAGAGGCTGAGGCTGTAGAAATAACTCCGGGTCCTGACGGTCGGTTAATATCCACAGACGAACGTATGGAGCAGGTCCGTCAAGCCCAGGCTCCACCCCAAGAGGAGCCAGCACCACCAGGTAGGGGGCAGCACTGGGCAGTATAAAAATCTTTTACAATTAGTGCAGGGGACGATATGTCATTTATATACCTCTATACACACAATCTATGTGTGTATTATGCTGGAGTCAGGATACAAATGTGATATTCAAATGAAGGAGTTGGTCTTTATATCCTAATATCACTGATGGCAGGTCTGTTGGAGTGTGTATGTTTGTGTGTGTAATGTTGACTACTGAAAGGTAATGAGGGAATTTGGCAAATTGATGATTCTCTCAGGACCTGAAGCTGCCATAAAGCTTCAAATGTAGGATTTTAATACATGGTTCTGATATATTGGTTCCATTTTATAACCTGTGGGTCAGATAAGGATTTGCAGGTAAGTTTTAACTGTAAGAATTATTAACATGTACTAACACATACAACACTTACTGTTATTAAAGGGACTATCCAGTGAATATGTAATAAATCATTCAACACTATGGTATAAAGAAAGAAACGTTTACAAGTTGATGATCCAGAGGGTGAACACACTGTTACACTGAACAGTTGGGTAATTTTGGAGCAGAGGATGAATATGCATAAAACTTGACCTTATCTGCATGGTTATCAGGGTCAGGTAGGTTAAGAGCAAATGATGAATATGCATGAAACTTGAGCTGATTCTGAAGTCAACCAACCCAGATAGGTAAAGGGAAAATTATGAATACGTGTGAAACTTGAGCCGATGTCTGTTAGCTTATACAGGTAGGTTGAGTGAATTATGAATCTGCATGGAATGTCAGTGTGTTATTTATTTAACAACTAGGTATTATTTTTCATGCATGTGCATCTTGATAGACTAGTCTTTTCAAGCTGGGCTTGACAGAACTTTGCTGGTATCTGTCGGGCAAAACCCCATGTTAGCACATAACAAGGATGTCATCAGCGTCTGAGAGGAGCAGTGATCATCTGTCAGGTCTTGGCTGTAATTCTGTGCAGTAACAATAGCTGGTGTTGTGTTTAGTACGTAGTGTTATAGAATACAAACCCCTTGTGGTTCCTGGTAGTGTGGCTAATACTAATACATTTTATCTGATGGAATAGCATTGGTAGAATTTGTGCACCCTTGTGTACTACAAATGGCTGCTGTGTCTACACGCTTTCAAATTTAAGGTGTAACAGTTACATGTAACCTCGTTACACTGTGTTAGTTACTCCTTTGCATTATCTGACTTTGAAGATCAGTGTGGAACACTTCACTCATGGTGTCAGCTCTGTATGGTATTACACCACGCATTTAATAATTTCATATTCCAACATTCACAGTAACACTTTCCTTATTCACAAAAATAGTCACAATCACAATCACTGCCTGTGTTATTGTTTCACATCATCTCCCTTTGGAAATTTTTTACTGTCACCATTTGGATATAAATAAGTAATTATGGCAATTAGGCTGATCTCATTCAAACTTCCTCTCCTGAAATATTATATTTGATGTCCATCAAAAATGGCGGTCCTTTATTGTTAAAATGATACAGGCACCTAGACATTATTAACTTTTAAACTTTATTTTTTTTTACGGATTGTACAAATAGATATTATAATTAACCAAAGCACTCTCCATGGCTCAGGTTATGGCATTTGGTATTCAAAACCATAGAACCGGAAAAAATCCTTGGACATGCCACCACAACCCACTTTTACAGCCAATGACAATGGTGTTTACAACTTTTGAGACTGTGAAACTTTGAAATCATCATGTTTGTGGTAGACACAGCAATCATCCTGTTGTTATGCTTTATCTCAGTTCTTTTTTATCAATAATTCCCTATTCAGCTGCCTCTTCACGCCGCTACAAAGAAACCTCCGTGGATGATCTGTTTGTGGCCAGTCAGCCCCCTCCTCAACACTCCACACCTTACACGGGCCATACAGGTACTGGCCAGAGAACATGAATATTCATAAGAACCACTTTAATATACATATCTATGGAATATGAATATACATGAGAATTCATAAATAAACATTTTTTTATGATATTTAAGTAATAAATTTTTGAAATAGTTGAAAAGTGATGTGTTTATTCAGCAACATTTTCTGTTCATGATGAAAACTATTAATTTGATTCTGTAGAGATAAATTTTAAATCCTCAATAAAAATTGTCAGTCCTCGATAAAAAATTTGTACCCTTGATGAAAATTTATTGATTTCTTTGGATGAACATTCTGTGTATAAACCGCCAGACTCTGTGAACATATTTATAATTTTATAATTAAAGTTCACCTTTTAATGAATTTGACCAAAAATGATCCATCACTCAATCAAAATTTCCTTTAAATATGAAATTTTTGTACACTGACTGAAATTCATTCTGCCAGTTCTTTTTAAAAAGTCTATAGCACTAAAGACTTACAGTCAATAAATTTTTCTAGTATGTTACAGAACAAGAGTAAAAGAACTTAATTCTGGTCATCAATTTTACAACTTCTGTATCTGCACACAGCTTTTGCTTGTGATTGATGTCTCTGTGTGTTGACTGTCTCTGCATAAGAAATAATAACTCAGTATAATGGACAGCACAGCTCTGCCTGAGAAATTATCATAGCCAGCCTTCTGGTCTAACAGTGCTTAGACTTGATTGCATTGATGATATAATGTGAGGCACTAATGAAAACTACAACTCCTAAATTGAAGGGACTAAGCTCCACCCATCCTGATAACTCGTGATTTATAATGGGCGAGGGTGCTTTCTTTAAACTGGATGCTTTGTGTCACTTTCCTTTCCAATAGTTTTAATTCTGATTAATTTGAATGAAATGAAGAATCACTGATTTTCAGATAATTTGAATCTTGTGAAATATTTGCACGAGTGTTTTGACAGAGTACGGTGCATGTTTTGCTGGTGGTTGAACAGATGAAGTGTTAATGACCTGATCTACATTTAACAAACATGCAAGAAAGCATGGTGTGTAACATTAATTTGACTTAAAAATAATTTAACATTTGCCTTGGTATGTGTATGTTATATGCTGGCCAATGTTGTGAATGTATTTATTTACTGCGGGCCTTATTTGTTTTATCTTCATGAATTCTATGCATTTTGTGTTGCCTTAGTTGCATGTGTGTGTTCTGCATCATTTTCGGTAAAACAGTTCAGGCGAGGCCTGTTGTCAAGGAGACCAGTATAGATGACGTGATGGATGTCCCAGAATTACAACAAGCTCCGCCCCCTGCCAGGAGGGTTCCACCCCAACCTCTCCCAAGGGCGGCTGTAGAGTCACCCCAACATCGGGGTACCCCACCCCACCACGGGGGTAAGTGCATGCTGGCAACTAGCTTATCTCTTTATGTGTGTTGAATTCTCAAAGATTGTACCATTATTACAAGCATATTATTAATAAGAGATTAAACAAATATACAGAAATTGTAAATATGGTAAGTTTTAGCATATCTTTAAGAAGTCACTGATGCTGAAGGGCTGTTCTTCTAAATAATATTTCTATCAGTTTTCTGAAATGTTACTTTAACCATATTCTAATTTGATTTTGAGAAGAGAGAAAACACAGGGTAAAAATTAATGATGGAACCTTTTCAAATAACACAAAAAGAAAATCTCAGACATTGGTTTAAAATTGACTCATTAAACATAACTCCAATGATCAATGGCCTGGACATTCAGACAATAATACATTACTTGGTCTGTCTGATTATTATACAATACCTTAACATGTCCAGAAGGTACGTCATCTTCTTGACCAGAATCTGAGCTGGAAGATTGGCAAGGATTTCATTATAGTAAAGTTGAGATATTTCATATGCAGTTGGTTACAAATAAATTCTTGTACTGTTATTTAGATATTTTGATGTGTAAATCTTCAATTGAGTATTGTTTAAAGGATATCAAATTTCTATGTTCAATCAGTCACTAGAAAAGTGGTATAACATTCATGCTTTATTGACATGTAATGCACTTTAATCGGTTATGTGTACTATGGAATATAAGCACATTTTTTAAGAAAGGGAACAAGTCCACAAGTGATCAGCTGATCTCTCTACATTTTACTAACATATAGTCCCTAGTTTTCTCTACTAACCCTCAGTGCCGGTTTAAACATTAAAATCATATTTATTTTCTTTTTATTTATGTTTTGTGCTTCAGATGAATCTTTTGCATTGTCAGGAGTTTTGATCATTTTAATTTCTGTCATCACAAACAAACTGTCCCCAGCAGGCAGTAGAAAATCAAATGATTTACCAAAAGCTGATTCTGGATTCTGTCCCTTATAGGTCTGCAGGTTTTATGTTAAAGAAAAATTCAAATGCAAAAATCCAATCAGCATTATTGTTAAAATTCAAGGGAGGGGGGAATTGAAATGGAAATGAAAAGGAATTGCATTTATAATCAATAAGCTTTCTTGATAAGTGTAGTTAAAGATTTTTTAATATGATCAGATTTCATAGTTCCTTGAAAATGCCTAAATTTTGAAATATGCTGGAATTGAAATTTGTACTTTCTTATCCATTAACATTAGTTCAGTGTGGATGCTACTGTTAATTTCTAGTTATCACAGATTGAACACCAAACATTCATAATGCGGGTTAATTCTGATTTAAACAGTTGAACGAATAATTTTCTGTAAAAAGGAAAGTTCCTAAGAAAAGTTTTATTCAAGAATTTACAATGTCATTGAAGTCTTGTTTAGTGGGGACAGTTTTCTTTGTGTTATGACATTTGTTGAATGTTTCAGTGATTATTTAGGAGCATACATGTGATTTAGTTACAGTAAAACCAAAGTGCATTGTTTCTTGCATGTTCTGTGCTAGAACTAGTTTTGCATGCTGCATCATTTTACACAGTGCCAGTGCTGCCACCTGCTGCCGCAGCACAGTACCAATACCAGGTACAGCAAAGACCACCGGTGTCCCCGCGCCACTCGTTGCCATCATCTCCCCACTCACCTTCGTCACCAACCACGCCCCCTGGGCAGGACCTCTACAGGTCCTCGTCTGCCAGGTACCCCCCACAGAGGGCGCCAGGTGAGACTGAACTTCACACTGAGGTTGCTGTGATTTAGTTGGGCCCTGCTTTCTCGTTCTGCACAGCTTTTTACTGATTGTGTGAAAATCAAAACTTTTATTGAAAACCATTTAGTCTGATAGACTATTAATTATACAAGCTGGTATCTATATAATTTTAAACATTGATGACATTGCAAGAGTCAATTGCTATAGATTAAATATTGATTTTAATCAACATAAATTTATTGTTTGATAAGCTTATATTGATGTGATGAAAGGTGTGCGTAATTTCTCTGATGACAATTAACTCGAGCTTTCGATCATTACCTTACAATCACTTATGGCTTTTCTGTAGGTTCATTTAACTGTTATAGGACAAAGAAAAAAAACAACGCTCAAGCTGTATTTCAAACAAAAGTTGTATGATAAATTTATCAGAAAAAGGAAACTTGATTAATTGACATCCCAATTGACACCCTTTTTCATGAATTTTCTGAAAATCATCTTTATAATATTTTTATAGTGTGTTTTTTAAAAAAAAAGCTATACATGGTAAAAATATGCTTTAAGTATTCAGTGAAAAGACTCGCCATATAAATTTTGTTAGTATGCAGAAGTACTATTTTGATTTAGTAATACATATATTCATAAACCTAATTTCTTTGCTTATCTTAAGATTTGAATCAATATTTTCTGTCTATATTTCCATTAACCTTTTCTTCATAATCGAATCAGCGTGTGTGTAGTAGAATAAAAATTTCTTTTTATTAAACCGCAAACTTTCATTTCCTAACCAGTGATTGTACATATGATTAGTTAATCTCTATACAGATGTACTGTACCTGGTTTCCAGGTGTAAAATTACTAAAATACAGTACTTAGTAGAATAGTATAATAATTAATATCAATCATGATAGATTAAAACTTGTATATTATTTTATTGATAATTTATATTCAATTTGATCATTGTATTCATATATCTATTCAATAGCTTTTGATTCTTAATAAATAGATATTAAAAATTGAATAATTTGTAAAATATACCTTTTTTCAGTTCTGTATGTTATAAGTATCACAATACAACCATAAAACCAGAATAAAAACAGTACTCATTTGACATACATTTAGCAAATAAGTCTTATTTGTACATGTTATAAATGAAGTCTTAGCCATAGTACATTTTTGTATATAAGTAAACTGTTAAAACCAGAATAAAATAATCATGCCTAGGATATACAGCAAGTTTTCAGTTGATAATATGGCCACTTCAGTGAACGCTGTGTTCACCAGCTTGAAATATACTTAAAATTGTTCAATATTTGATGTTGTGATTAAGCTATTGTAAAAATGGGATTTGTAATCTCTCAGCTTAGCGTGCTTAACAAATCGCAGGTTACTTGTGTGCTGTGTAGAGGCTTGATTTTGTAGACAGTATCATTGCTTGTTTATGCATTTAGTTGTCCAACCAACAAACCTGGAGAGGTCAAGGTCAGATCGTAAACCCAAAGGGACCCGGGGTAAGTTGATCACAGGTGGCATGGTGTTGTTCACCGGGTTTTGGTGACTAGTGGTGTAAGCTAATAGTTGGTATTCACAGGTGTTTTGTACAGTGTGAAATTTTAAGGGAACAACAGTTTATGGTGTATATAGTACTTATAAGAAGCGTGCATGGGGTGATATGATTAAGGGAAAATTGCATAACCTGTTTTGAAGTCTTTAATAACTCTTGAGAGAGCTTCAAACCTAAAAGCTTCTGGTGAGAAGTCAGTGGGTTGAGCTACTTACCGCTTTGCCTAAAAATCTGTCATGTAAGCATCTTTAAAAAACTTAGCAATATATTTATGCTAGAAGCCATTTTATTTGGTGTTTCATGTTAAATTTAACAAAATTAAATAGCTATAAGTAGCACTATTAGTGTTAAAACGGGTGACTAACATGATTGAACAATATGGACAGGGTTAAACACGTGACTGGTCTTTCCCTGCAGGGTGGACCATATAACTTGCATGGTAGAGTGATGTTTGTGTTGTTAAACACTGGTTAAACATTGCTTGGTCTCTCCAGCACTGGTGAAAAGAGATTTCAACTAATTGGTCTACAGACTGTTTTTTATGAGCATCAGCAGGGATCTATTGAGACCTTATAACAGATATGGATATGCAATAAATATGTGTACATAGTGCCATCAGATGGCAGATTTGAAATTATTATCCTTTACCTAATGCATCATTGTATGAGGTTTGCTTGTAAACAAATATGTGGAAACACTCAAATATGGACTGCTCCAAAACCTGGAATTCGTCTGTAGTGTTTCAATAAAACTTCATGTAGAGGTGCCAATTTGAGGGGCTGGATATTTCTCGTTTGGTTTGATGGGATGTCTGTCCTCTCATTGTTATATTTTATACATGCTGACTGTTCATTTAGTAAAGACATTCTGTAGACCACCAGGTAAGTCACTGACCATTATGACCTGTAAATATGTACACGTTTGATTGTACTGTGCATTCAGAAAGAGTCTGTATGCCTTGATTATTGAGGATTATGAAATTAAAGGTACCCGGAAGGTACTTTTAAGGATTACGATTCTGATCTCAGCTTTTGCGTGCAGTATGTTTCCAAAAATGAGAAACGGTACAAGTCTACATTTCACAGAAGTCCCTGGCCTGTCTATAAAAGAGAGGTACCTACATTAAAGTGTTTACAGAACTTTTGGTCTGCTATTCATGGGAAGGCTAACGTGTCCTTAATATAGAGATGCCTGGTACTGGAAATAATGTGTTTTCTTTATGAATGGGAAGTTCCAGAAATACACACTAGATGGCTCTTAAGGCAATCTTAGGGGATTGTAAAGCAAGTACCCCAGTTTCTTCTATAAATACAGAATTGGAAATTTAAAGCCCATGAATATCTCTGAATTCACAGTACTTCTATTGGTGTTGGTCATGATTTGTAAATGCAGGTAAGTGTACACAGTCATCAGGTGATTTGATTATACCAGCAATAACGGACCTAACATGGTTCACATTCATTTGTGTCCAGTCCATGTATTAAGTATATGGGTAACCATATTCACTGTGTGTTGTTTGATAAATGTCAGCACTGACTCAGACATGCACACTTATGAGAAGCATGAGCAGTATGGGCCAATATTATGCCCACAACATTTTAAGCCTAAAAGTTGTGTGCATGTAAATATAAACATGAGCATTGCAGTCTTATACTTAGAAACATAACAGCAGTATTCATGAATTTGCTCATCAATTTATATGTCATCATGCAATTTAAGCATAGGTTGATAGGAATATCTATGTCAGGATCTTGCAGGCAAGGTTATATATATATTGTCACATTAAAAAAACACATTATTAATTTGCAATATTATTTATACACTATGAGGACCTACGTTTTGTGGTGTATGGTTTCTTCTCCAGCTTCTTTTACATACATTTATGGATTCTTGAGCTCCTTCAGTTTAGTTTTCTATGCTTTTCTCTATCGAGTAAGCATTGTAATGAAGAACATCTGCTTCTGTTTAATAATGACACCATCATAGCAGTATTGATTATTGTTTGATCAAAATAGCAACTGTCTAAAATAAATTTCTGATACATGGGCTGTATTACACTGCCATGATGATGAAATATCCACTGCCAGGCCAAAATGTCGAAGGGCAAAATTGTTAATTATATCCTGGACATATTAAACATTAAGTGTATAATGCAAGAAGAAACATTGCACATGCATCATGGTATAAATACATATTTGCTCTGGTCATTATATGTTCATAAAGGGAAGTGACTGTACAGAAAATTTATTAGGGGTAATGTGGTCAACAGATACTGGTTATATGATCTAGATTGATGTGTTTCATGGTCAGTGCTTATGTAACAACCCAACCCTGGCCTTGTTTCAGTACCAGGTGATGGCCGATATTTTGGGCTGACAGGTATGTGTGATGTGTATGAATGACCTGGAATATCCATGCTTGGGTTTAATCCCACTGTCCAAGCACGTGAGATGATTTGATGCACTGCCATCCTCCCTCACAGTAAATACTTACAGGAATGATCCCGGATTATCCACCATATTTTACTATAGTTTTGTTCCCTAAGATATTTTTATGTAGAGTATTTAGTTGTTCATTGCATACCCTGAAGCACTAGAGGACAATTTTTTTTAATTAGAAACAAATTTGATACCAGCCAGAGATGCAACCAAATTCCTGACTTGAGAAATGTTTCAAAGTGGGCATGCCGTAGAACAGATGAGAATGCTAATTGAGAATTTAAACGATTTGTGTATACCTAGAATGGCTTTCAAGAAAGTATATATCATCACTACTTGTCTTGAGTTCCAGGTTATATGCATGTAAATTAGTAAACTGTATATATATATGTACATAAGTACATCATGAGTTTTAATGGGAATATAGTTTTGTGGAATATAGTTTTATATACATGTATGGCTGGTAGTCTTTAAGGGGTAATTCCTATTCAGAAGTGTATTTGAGTTCCTGTATTTTAAATACATTTAGTAATTTTTTTTCGCCATCTTTATTCTGCCTTGTATTCCAATATATATCCTTTTTCTTAGAAATCTAATTGAGAACAATCACCCACATGGTCAAAATACTCCCCAGTTGGTCCTAAAAGGAAAACCTAATGCATAAATGTACCTGTATTACAGTAGGTCTTCTGTATTCTGTTTAGCATTAAAATACATGTTTTTGGTAATAAAACAGCTCCACCTTGGATTTCAAAAACTTAATTGTCCCAGGTAGCCATGTCATCAAAATATTCCATTCAATATTGATGTGAGTGAAATTTGATTGGCAAAATTTTGACTGATCGTTAATGATAAGACCCACTGTCAGAATCA
Organism: Sipunculus nudus; assembly: GCA_026874595.1. Lineage (NCBI taxonomy): Eukaryota > Metazoa > Annelida > Sipuncula > Golfingiida > Sipunculidae > Sipunculus > Sipunculus nudus. The sequence goes on from CM049306.1 coordinate 54,742,705, forward strand.
GAGGAAACAATATATCTGATTAATCCCCGATGACAGCCATTGTCCTCATCTTTATGGTTCTATACAGACAGAAGTGACAGTTTTGTTGTAACAAACAATTCTCTTGATGCATCGAGAAATGTCATCATTAGAGAGGATACCTGCACAGACCCTTAACTGTAGGGAGGTTGCTGTGTATTTTTGCTGAAGTTACTGAGTGTTTTGGGGAAGAATGCAAGCACTGATATTTTCATACCATCACAGACTTGCATGTAACTCTTTGTTTCTGACTTTTTAGCTCATGAGATTTTTTTTTTCGTTTTACACTTACCTTAAACATTTCTGCTAAGTGCCTTTGTCTATATCTGATTATCAAATTTCTGCATTGCAGTATGAGTTTCATGGTTTAAAATTTGTAGGTTTTGGATTTCAGCACGAAATTGTTTCTACTAAACATGTTTCAGCAAAGAAGACTGCAGCATTATGATCACATCTAAACTGTGCTAACATTACAAAATAATAACAGAAAAACAAAATATGAATACATTACTAGGTTAATTGAGTAATGTGCTTGAAAAGTTCTCCAGGCAGTGAATTAATACACTTTTTTTCGTTTATTTCAGCTTCGCAACCAGCTCCTGTTAACGGTGGTGAGCCGGCAGGGTCGCCGACCAAGTCCACGTCTAGTGGTGAAGGAACGCTGGAAGAGGTGTGTGAGATTCAGGAACTTTGTCCTTTGAGTTATATTCCATGTTCAGTTTTCTTGGAGGCATTGGGTTCCCTGTCAGTCTCCTCTGCAAATCTCTGGATACTGACCTACAAATCTGCTTCAGTGTGCCTCCTTACTTCAAAGGGTCCTCTTAATTCATTAACTGTTAAACATAATGGTAGAAGCTAAAGTCACCTGATGTAGCAATCAAATTGTTAACAGCCTCATTGGTAAGGTATTTAGTTGTTAAAACAATGTAAACTATTATATGATTATTTTTACTGAAAAAAATCTTGTTATCTTATCTTATTGACATCACCAATATTTATGTGAGTGGTCATTCTAAGCATTAATATTTGGAAGGTCTGCTTAAATATAAGTTCAAAGAATAACCTGTATCAAATTCAAGGTAAATAATAATTAGGTTTGTAATGATTCAGTGATGCACCAATACATCGAGATGCAAGGTGAAATATCATATTGGTATCATCAGCTGTCCCTGTATTGATACACTGATGATATCTGATCATATGATGGAAAGTTGCATTCATCAGCTTGTTGTAATACGTCTTGGGTGAAAAGTTATTGGCAAGGAACAAGAAGAATGGCATTTGATTTGCTAATTTATTTGTGGTCTGGAAAAACATTTTGTAAGAGTCAGGTTATTTACATTACTTATATACAAGGGAAAATTTGGCTTGAAATTTAAATGATAAAATATCATATATGTATCACTGTCAGATCATGTATTTTGATATGAATCATATATGAAATTTAAATGATAAAATATCATATATGTATCACTGTCAGATCATGTATTTTGATATGAATCATATCCTATAAATAATGTTACTAATCTTGGCCTAGTTGAAGCATTTATGCTGAACTTCCATCCACAGTTATAATTTCAATGTGAATAACATTATTATTCACATTTCTAATATTTGGAAATAAAAAGATCATACCTCGTGATAACAGGTGTGCTACTTAGAATAATCATCTTTCATGAGTCATTTAAATGTAGTGTTTCAGAAATGAAACAAATCCACCAAACACTATTGATATTAAATAGAGTACCAAGTATTAATTATTAATTAATTAAATCAGTATGTTTCACCTAGGTCAAGGCTCCCCGCAAAAAGCGAGGTACTGGTAAGTTTTGTACATCAGCCTAGGCAGTTGTTTCATGCCATCTTTAGGGAGTTGAATTATGTTTATTTGATTTGTTGCCTCCCTCCTCTGGTCCGGCTTTTCTTACTTGTTTAGATGTCAGATGTGGGTGCTGTTCCCACAATGCATTTCAAGCTTCATTACCTGTCACAGGCTTTTTGAAATCTACAGAATCTGAATTTCTGTAAATGTGTGACTAATTTTCATGTGACTGACTTTTTCACAATCCAAAAATTAAAAATAATTGAATACGCTTTGTTTAATAAATATATATATTTTAATTTTGCAGTAAATGACACAGTAAATTAAGCTTTGTTGTTAATCAATTTGCAAAGCTTAGATTTTACAGTCCATTCTGGTCTGGTGATGCTTAGATTTGAAAAATGGTTTCACAATTTTTTAGGCCATGTCAAGTTTTTTTTTATTTTAATGTTTGCAGTATTAAAAAAGAAAACTTAGCACATACAAATTAAAAATCTGCGATTTGGGGTCCACATCGGGGCACAAGGATTTGTTATATAGCCCTAGTTTTCGAAGAGTGCTACGTGCATAAGTTATATATGGGATTGTGTTGTATATGTTATAAATTAGAAATGTGCAGAAAACCAGTGTATAGTAAGACAACCAGTCTATAGTAGTTTATAATGGAGTATCTATATGTTATTGTTTTGCTTTGTTTTTCAGGGATCACCAAGCAAAGACACTAAGCAGGACAAGAAGAAAAAGAAGAAGTTTAGAATGCCCTCATTCTCCACGAAGAAGAATAAGAAAGAGAAACCAACTGCAGCTGAGCAGTAATATGTGTGGAGAGTGCCATGGAGAGTAGTCTAGGCTAGAATAGACTTGTCCTCTGCAGTAAGCTGCACTGTGGCTGGAATAGACTGGTCCTCTGCAGCAACTCTGTGGTCATTTGCTCACACAGGGACGTGCAGTGTAGTCTACTTCACCTGTATATGTACAATTGCATGCTTTTTATCTGGGTCTCTAACAGCTATTAATGATGAAAACACTCACAAAAACTCCAATTAACACCCTTTAAGGGAGGTTTTATATGCCTTGCATGTATATACACAGATTTATAAACATATTCATACAGGTACATCATAATAGAAATTAGCTTTTATTCCTATACTTTTTTCACATATATACCAATGTTTTGTATGGGATTATGTCTGTATATTTTATATTTACATGTTCATCTTGTGGAATCCTTACCAATCAATGCATATCCCTAGCAAGTGCAATATTCTATAGTAAGATTAATATATACAGGATGCTAGTAAAAGAAGAATGTATATATTATATTGATATCATCACAACTGTTATTAGTGTTAAGTTATGAGGAATTTTATGATCATATAAGGCCTGAATATACCTTCGTTGTATATAAATTTGCAATCCTTTGTTAAGGTTGCATGATGTTTTACCCACGGCTAAGTAGATAAGATCGTAAGTGTAAGCATGTCACGTGACAAGGGTTATGTATTTGATTGGTCTGGATTCCACTTGCCTTAGGTGGTGATACTTTTTAATTGGCTCCCCTGCTAAACAATTTTCGCTTCCCTTGCAATTATATTAAAGTATCACTGCTGTTTAAGGCAGCGACAGAACCGGTATACGGACGGATATTTTTTGCCGTTTAACCGATCAAGTAGAACATACATAACCAAGCCTTCCATTTTCGCAGCCCCTATATGTTTTCTGTGTCACCCACTTATTGGTGTATATCAGCATTTGGAAGGGTTGGTTTTGATATTATATCCCCTTTATATTTTTACCGATATCAGTGTCTATAGAAATGCATGTCATTTTTGTGATGCGCAGTAGCATATCTGTTAACATTCAAGTGCAATGTGTAGCATTTTATCAATGAGCATTTTATCACGGTGTATGGTCAGGGCTTTGCTGGGCAGTGACAAACGGTGCTTTTAACATTCATGTATTATATGCAGGATAGCTCACCCTCTCCTAGAACAATGTCAGTCAACTTGTAAATATCCCGTTTTGTGTTGAGCTTCTTATGTATAGTCTTAATGAACAATAGTAACCCCTTGTAATATAGCACAAAAGAGTATTTTCTATGTCTTGTGAATACTTGCACCAGAGTGGCTTGCTGAGTGACAGTTTATACCCCAACCACTGTGAGCAGGCGACCAGTCTATGCAACGAAGCTTGAAGTTGGCCCGTCACACTGTACTGATGAATGACATGTTTTGATTGGATAAGGAGTATTGATCATGTGACTGCTCATGTGACAGACTGCCGTGTACTTGTATAGCTTCCTGGGGCTCATCTCCTAGCAGACTGGATATTCAAAATTTGCATGTGACTCATGAATATTCAAATTTGCATGGAAACCATAGTCACTTGTCATTGTATAAAGTAGGGCGTCTTTGTTGGCGCAGCTGTAGTGCTTAGATGTATGCTTTCATAGTGAAATGGTTTGGTGAGATATGGCCCAGTATGTAATTCCACGCGTTTTTGTTAACAAAAAATGTACAAGCCCAGGAGGATGAGCACGGATGGATAAGATTTGTGCATTTGCTGAATTGTAATGTAATACCTGTCGCATGCTGTGTAATTCAACCAGTCTGTTTGATAACATCAACATCAATGTGGCACTGATAAGTGCTTAATTCTTTTTATAATAAATTATGGTACATCTAAAAAAATATTTAGTTTGCTAATAATCATGCTCTGTGTAAGCAGATTTTATGAAGTAAATTTAACTTCAAACTCATTGATAAAGAAGAAAGCACTTCTCTGCGGAACTTGCCTGCTATTGTGTCGCAAAAAAATGTTAGAAGAGGCTTCGTTGTGTTATCTTCATCTTGTAAACACTGCCAAGTGACACCTCTAAGCTGCCACCAAGAACTTCATGATGTCACTTCCTGTCATCGAGGATTATGGGATCCTGTGGTGCGCGCAAAGGCAGACAAATGTGAATTACAGGCGTAACCGATTGCTGGACTTCTATGCTTCATGAAAGAAATAAAAAATCCTCGAAAAAAAAAAATTGTTGTCTTCGCAGCCTGATAATGAAACTGGTCAGTCTAGAAAATAATGAATGGTTATTGTTCTGTCGGTGATGTAGGACACTTTTAATCGGACTGGGACTTGACTCTAAAGTCCTGGACTCTTGCCTTATACTTAGACTCGGATAATAAGACTCGAGAAATCAGGGTAAATGTTCTCGAGTCCAGTAAATACCTCCCATAAGCTTAAGCTAATACAATGAAACATTTAAGTAAAAAGCATAAACTCATCAAATTTTTATTTAAATTTCTTTAAATAAGGAGATTTGTATCGGACTTTGACTCGAAGATGAACTTGGACTCGAATCTCAAGGACTGACTTGGACTCGAGTAGCTAGGATTCTGACTTGCAACTGGACTCGTATTGTATGGACAACACTGCGTTCTATGTTAAATTGTGTAAATATTATTTTTGTTGTTTGAGGAGTGATTGATGTCACTGAATACGCGTGAAATAAAGGGACATAGGTCCGACAAAAAAGGGCTACTCTCAGCGTTTCTTGAGAGTGCGACAGAGATTGACGGAGAGACGTGCACCTTGAGACATTCGCTCAGTAACACTCCCAAGAGACCTTGCAGTGTTCGGCCGCTTTGTCGGCTATTTGATCTGCGAACAAGCCCCAGCAAATGAACCCAAAATAAAAGCGACCAGTCAAGACCCACGTATAAAACATGTTACGATTCAGTCTGCATGAATGGTACACATGTATGCACCGAGAAAATGACAAGTTTAGAAGCCTTTAAATGACCGGCCAGATACGCGCTGACCTCCTGGCATATGCACAGCCATTGGTCTGAAAATTGCAACATTTGTATGTTTTACGTACAGAGAGCATACGCAATTGGATCAGTTGCCTACATAATTTATAGCAAATATATGGATGACGTCGAATATCTGGCTTCGTCGAATAAATGGTCCTTTTCTCAGGAGTGATTTGCTGTATTTGCCTGAAGTTGTGTATAACCACAGATCTTGGACTCCTCCATCATATACTCATGACTGGTTGCGCCATCTGAAATCGTTTTTTGCGTGGCCTTCATCCATGCACTGGCTTTCGTTGAAAATTGCTCAGATCTCAGGAGTGGTTCAAGGTATTTGTCTGAAACTCGGCATATCCATCCATCTTGGAGAGTTTTCTCGTAAACCAGACAGTTGGCATCAACTACCTTAACATTTTTGTTGTATAAAATGATGCCCTTTTCTCAGAGTTTTAGTGGACTTCATTCAGGAGTTGTGTGACATATGGGCCTGACACTGTACGTCTGGGATTAGTTATGTCATATTTAAAGAGTGATGGTGCCACTCAGCTATTTTCATGTTGCTTCCTACTATGAACTGCTTTACGGGAAAAGTTTTCCTACCGATGATCATGGTTTCATAGTTCATGTTTAATGAAACTTCTGCTAATATCTACCTACAATTTCTAGTAATTTCTTGGAGGTTTTTCCCCTTACCACTTAATCGATCCTTCATTTCACCCGTACCACTCTGTTTTCGGCGGATACATGTCGCTTGTCGACTACCCTATTCTAGTTTTAAAACCGTTAATTGTGATATAATATAAAACAGAAAGTTAACGTTAATATATATATATATATATATATATATATATATATATATATATATATATATATATATATATACTGCCCCAACTTGGATTATCCTCCCACGCCTGCGCGTCATCGCCCCCGCCCTGAAGATAAATTGACGCCACTGCCCCATCGTTTTAATTTTATCTATATCAACCGACAATATACAACGTAAATATGGCTCCTTCATCTGTACCTTGCCTTTCCTTGCATGCTTACTCTAAGAAGATATCCGCCTGGCTCTGTCGGCTCACTCCAATAACCGCTTCCATACCGGCGGTTCTCCGCGCTCGCTGGATGCGGCGGATTTGTTGAACTCTGTGATAGATTTAGTGGGCTTTGCACGCAGAAGGCCCTACGCGATACAGTTAGGCCTAGTATGCTTGTAAAGCATTTGGAGTTACCTGGACCAATGACATTATTAGAAAATACATTGTGACTCACCCTGTGTGAGTGCGCCATCTGTCCACGTTAATAATAATAATAATAATAATCCTCGGTTTAGTTTCGATTGATCCAGTTTAGCTTGCATTTTGTTCAACACCGGCCCTGCAAGCATTAATAATATATTCAATCACCCCTGTCCACCTAATTTTTCGTGATCATTTTTAGCGAACTTGTGAGCTCATGCGAGGACCCAGCGTCGCCCGTCCGCCGTCGTCCGTTATCGGATTGAGCTTATTTTGGCAGTATCTGGAGTACCTATACATTTTACAGAGATATAGCTGGTAACCTTTAAAATCTTCTCTGAAACTGTCAAGCCTATTGTAAATTTGTTTAATCTTTCACAGAAATTATTCCAGTAATGAGCTCTCAAATTCGTTCGAATGGTTGCAGATCAGTGATTTTTGGCCGAGCTATACGAAGCTAAACTTAGTCATTTGACCAAATAGGCATACAAAATAACAATCTCAGGAACGGCTGGAGCTTTCATCACAAACTTGTATGCAGATGCTGTTCACAGGACTCGTATTTGAAACTGACAATTTGATGGCGCCACCTGCATTGACCTTTTATGTGCGGGTCATCCATCTTCTGTACATTAAACCATATTATTTCAGGAACAGCAGGAGCTGGCTTCACCAAATGTTAGGCAAAAATCCGTCGCATGTCAAATGTAATTTTATTTATTTTATGTTCATTTAAATCATCATAAATCGCCACATTACTTCCTTTGTGAAAAGCTTATTGGAAGAGGCAAACAAAATATATTTGAAGTGTTTTACTATATATTGTTGTTAAAATTGAGTACCTATACACGATTAGTTGTTCCCAACATTATCTACCGGCTTGTCGGCTTTTTACTTCGCACCGACCTCCAGGCAGGCGCGGTTGGCTGATATGCCACCCTTGGAGCCAGTGCGAAGGCAATACAGAAGAAATTAATAGCACCGGCCGTATCCGCACTTGCAAATTATCCGGATCGGAATCGGTTTACTCTGTCCGCACTAGGCCACTAATCCGGATCAGTTCGGTTTACTTAAGTGCGGTTTAGAGTAAAACGGTTTCTAGTGTGAACAGGCAAATCCGCTTTTAGTCCGAATGAGTCCAGTTTCAGCGAACGGCCTTGACGTTACCCTTTGGCTGTATCTCACTGGGTTGCGACAGCTTGCGACTAATTGGAGAAACATCAATTGCGAGAAAATACGCGAATTAGCGACAATTTTCACATGGAATCACATTGAATTGTACTTGCGACACGTTTACGTGTTCGTATACCCGTCTCGCGAATGTTATGCGATGTTCAAAGGACATTCGCACAACATTGTGAAATATTCGCACGACAATTCGCGCCCAGAATTTCTGATTCTCATTTTTATCTCCAAATATTCGCAATGTACTTACATAGATCGCGAACCCCTCACAAAGTTGTCTCGAAGTTCGCGCACTTCCTGGCTTGCGGAAACTGACTTGGGAATAGTTCGAGAAATTTTGTTATGCAAATTTTTTTTGAACATGTTCAAAATTTCTGCGACAAGGGAGCGACTCTATGCGAAACGCGAGGAAATAGAGAACCGCCGCGAATGTTCCAAGACACTTTTGAATTATCTCGCGAATGCCGTTCGCAATTGGTTGCAAGCTGTCGTAGCCCATGCAATGAGATACAGGCATAATGCTGCCCAGCAAACGTTGCGCAAGAGAGTGCTCCCTTGCAAAGCTGAATCAGGTTACTAGTCAAGTGCGGACAACAAATTCACGATGGGTTGAATAATCCAATGTATGCTTTTGTAAAGCGAGCTACTGTGCAGTCGCGAAGCGGACTACTTCGAGACCAAAGTAAACCGGTTTAGTATAATACGATTAAGATGCGAACAAAGTGCGGATTCGGCCATATAATGAGTGACTGCTCAAATGAGAATATTATAACACATATAATGAGTGACTGCTCAAATGAGAATATTATAATCAGATGAGCAAATCTACACATTCAGTCGATTTATTTAGTTATATTGTTAAAATATTTAAGTTTAAAGGTATATATTTAAAGGTTTGTGACAGATCCTAATGATCCGTTTTTGTGGAGTGTATCCGCATGCGAGTCCTGGTGCGGACAAAAATTTGATTGTATGGAAAGGCACCCATAGATCCTGTTGAGAAATGAAAAATCAAGTTTAATTATAATTTAAACAATTTCTGGCTAATCTGTATTATTAAATCTAATTTTTTTAAAATTTTGTCTACCACCATATTAGAAATGTTTTTAATTTATGCAATATAACGAGGACATTTTGAGGTACCTGTCAAATGAAATAATGAGGATTAGCTACTATTCTTTTTATTGATTTTGCATGGTGGCGATCTCTGGATCCGCCACTGTCCGTGTTGGTGTCCTTGGTATCTTTGCCCTCCTGGTTTGCCTTGGCGTCAACAATGTGGTGCTTGACAATCTTCCGTGTGATGTCTCCTACTTCCAATGGAAATATCAGCTAAAACGCTCTAATAAAGCACATACCTCCGCCAGTGACTTAATTTATCTTCATCCAAATCTGCCAATTTGATCTGACCAAAAACAGTCGTCTGCACCTAAACACTTTGCCCTCATTTCACAATTTTTTATTTAATCACAGAAATCGTTGAGGACACGAGAAGCGCAAATTGATCAACGTAGCGGCCCGCTTACTCTGTTTCATCATGACGTCATTACCTCACTAGAGACCCTTTGAGAGTAAATTTACGTTTCATGCCTACAAAATATCTAAAGGAAGTCATAAATTCTTATGACTTTTGGTAAAATGGACCATAGGACGTGAAAGAAGTGTTTAAAGTGTGAAAAGAATCGATGTATATGTGACAGCAGACTATTTAGGGGTGAATTTAGATGGTTCCATTTTCAGATCAGGATCCCAGTTTCAATTTGCCTCATTAATTTACCGATTAATTTACCGATCATTCAGTGCCTGCGTTATAGCTTTATTTGCTTATACCGCTGAGCTTTATCCAGTACATGGACCAATTTGGAAACGACACCTACATTTATGAAGATCTTACATGCGTTTTTAGCTCAGCGGAGTCATCTGAACTATACTGATTGTCGTTTGTCCGTCCGGCCGACCGTTAAACATACGAATCCAAAATTCTACATACAGTAAGATGTCCCCAAGTTCTCATAAAAAAAAACCTGCGTCACTACGACTTTGTTCCTTCGAGAAATTATGGAAAAACCTCCGTTTTCCAGTAAAACCCTACTTCAAAACTGCACACTATGAAAAGCACTGCTGTATATGAATTTATGTTTGATATAAACATTCCTGTATATATTTCTATGCACAAGCCAGAAATCAGGTTAACATTGCGTAAATTGTTGAAGTTATGGGCTCAAACATGATGCACTTTGTCAAAAATCAGGAAATTTATATTTACCTAACTGACAAGATAATTGTTGAAGCTAGAAACTGTATTCCCAAGGATATTTCTATTTGATCAAGAATCAGTTGTTAACCAGAAATCATATCAGAATTTTGTAAATTCCTTCTAAGTTATTAGCATCATTGTAAAATAAGTACCTTAAATTTGGTTAACTTTGACCATGACACATTTTTTCCCCTATAAGCACTGTTGATTTAATTTTCACAACATCTACATATAAGGATTAATCGTTTGAAGTCTAAAATTAGAAAATGAAAGCTCAAACATTGGGTTAGAAATTTAATTTTTACTTGGAGGCCCTATTGTATAGGCAGCCCACTTCTGTTCACTTCAGCCCTGCCTTGGTAACCTTATTAGTAATGCAATACTGGTTCAGCACCCTTGCTGTCACAGTAGTACAGTTATTCTCATATCCCTCCATCCAATTTTCACCAAGAGTAATGCAGTACTTGTTAATGGTTGAATTGAGTTTTCTTAACTATAAAGCTGTTTCCACTTCCATGTACAGCACTTTAATTGACATAGCACTTCAAAAGAGTAATCCAGAGGTAATGTAGCAAGTTTAAAGAAATCAATTTCATTTTAAATAATTTTAACAAATTAAAGTAACCCATCAAAATGCATAATGTGATTATATATGAGCCAAATTATAGATAAATGATGGTGCAATTTAGAATTGTGAATTCTTAATCAAGGGTTTTTTCCACATATTTATTATTTTACAAATTTATAAAATAATTTTTTGTGATTAAAAAAAGATACATTTGTATGCATAATGCCATGCTGTATGAGCTAAATAAGGGATAAATGATTATGCAATTTATAATTGTGAATCATCTTATATTTTCAGATACATATGTTTTATTGCAAATTTATAAATTTTAAAACTTTAAGAAGATTTGATATGATATAGAAATGAGGATCTTATGCTAAAATTTGTTCATTTTGATTTGCCTCAGCAGAATGGAAAAATAAAATGTTTTGTTTGTCCTTCTCTCTGATTATTATTTATTATTTATTTTTTTACTGTTAGCAATGTTGAATTTAATTTCATATTCTGTACCAGACCCCCCCCCCCACCCCCACCCCAGGTGACATTGAGCCCTTGCACCTGTGCATGCATACGGGACGTTAGTTGTATTGTATATTGCAACTCTGTAAAAATTATAAAATAATTTTAAGAAATAATTTTTAAAATAATTTTACAAAAATAATTATTCTTTCCTTGCCCAAAAAGGTTTGGCAGTATTTCCAAATCTTGTCACTTCCCTGTAAATGTGTACGCAGCAAGAATTATAATACTGTGCAAAGTTTTCTATGTCTGCTATTAAGGTCACCTTTATTTTCCGACATCTTTTATGAAAGAAAGAAGTTACTTCTTGCTTTGTTTCCTAACCCCAAAATATTAGCCAGTTAAAGATTCTCCCTAGATTAATACCGGATCCTCTGAATCAAGCCATTTTGCTCATCTTTGCTGAGCGTTACGTCAAAATATGAGTTTTGACGGAGATAATTAACAAGAATTCCATTGTTATAAAAAATGTCCCACTTTGATACTCCCAGCAACTTCCAGACGACAGAAACTTTTGTTTATTCTGACACGTGAAGACATCTAGCTTTAATGGAACTAGGTTCATTTCGAGCATGCGCTGGCCGTGAGGAATATTGGGTGAAGTTGTCTGCTAATCTGCTACCTTTAACAGTAAGACCAATAAATGTGAAGCCTGAACAAAAATAACCCTGACAATCATTTAAAAAAATGGAGGATAACCTCTACCTGTGACCCTAACTTTTCCATAAGAGATTGGTAACATATGGGTTAGATTTGCTAATCTAATAATATACAATTTACAAATCAAAACAGAAATTATCATCTTAAATCCAAATTGATAATAACTTACACGTGATCATGAACTTCTGTAAAAACAATTTGACCAGATTCTTCCTTTTTGTGATGGGTTACATTTAACCTAATCACCTTAACACCATAAAGGTAGTTAAGTGCATTGCTTTATGAAATATCGTGAAAAAAATACTGTGGTCATTGAACATTATTTAATTTCATTATGTTCACTGCGTATTAATGCAAATGCAAATAAGTGCACATTAATTCAATCGAAAATGGTCATAGGTGAGTATTGCCAAGCCAAAAGAAGTATACGCTCATCGAGCAGCTACAGGTTGCTGCGGTCAAGACCTCAGCCCTGTGCGCTCCTTAAGCATGTTCTCTGAGCCAACAGTCGCAGTGCCACGCCAAGCCAAGCAGGGAGCCGTAGAGGGCGCCATCTTCTCTCCTGGGTTGTTGTCCTTGTTAGAAAGCTACAGCATCCACAGCCACAAAGCCAGAAGCAACCCGCATTCCCTCCACCGATCCCAGCGGCGGAGACCCAGCCATGCCATTCGAGAGCCGAACTCGATCCTTGTGAACGACCTTACTTCGAGACGCAAAGCCCTTTTACTTGCGATTTCGGTCATTTAGACCGTTTAACCAGTTTCCCGGTTATGCAAGAGTATTGCGTTCATCAGGGTTTTGTTGTTTAGCCCACCATTCTGCAAAATGTAATCGATATTCATAGATAACTTTCGGAGACTTATGGTTGGACAAACAAACACTAAAATCCCCGATCACGTTAACAGTCTTTTTTGGCGGAGGCAATAAAACATAATTGCCCCCCCCCCCCAACTCACCCAATCCACACACAAATACACATTCCTTCCTCTTTCTGTGGTAGCGAGAAAGAAACGAAACCAACCTCATTAATATCTCATTTGAAACTTTACCTGTTGTATCCAACCCAGCTAATTTACATGTGAAAATCGACTGTATTGGATAAGAATTCACTGTTACCGTCTTGAGTGTAGGATAAGGTCTTACCCCCCTTGGCCATTTGGAACCCAATGAGGGCAGCCATGTTTGTGTGATTGTCGATTTATCAACTGATTACCAATGCACCGTTTTAATTTCTTTACCTTTCTTTTGAGTGACAAGTAAATACCACAACACAGGAGAATACTAAATTTCCTGTATGCACTGTTGAATTAAAATTCATATCCCTCCCCCCCCCCCCCCCCTTGCCATTGACTCCTTGCACCTATACACTGGGATTTTGTGTAACATTTATAAAAATTGAAAGGGTTTGTACAATATAAAATCAAGATCTTTTTGAAACATATATTCTTGCCTCAGCAGAATGGGACAAATAATAAGCCCTGTAGACCTATTACACTGTTTATCATTATATATATATAATAATTGTGAATCAACTTTTTCCTGTAAGATCTGTTGAATTAACTTTCATATGCTGTATGTATATGGATTTAAGCCATGAATGTCTGAAATTTGAAACCAAATTTATGTTCAGATGGTATATAAAAAATGAACAGAATTTATAAAGAAATAATATAAACAAAAATATTACAATCTAATGCAAACATTTGTTCATATACTTCCTGCCCAATCAGAACGGGAAATTAAGTGATCAGCTTTGTTGGTCTAACTATCTGTCTGTCCATTTTGAAATATTCAATAATTATGAAACAATTTCTTTCCTGTGAGCACTGTTGAATAATATCTCATGTCATATATAAGTAAATGCAGAGATCTTTTAACCCCCCCCCCCCCATCGAGTCCGTGCACTGGTGATGTTAGTTAAATCGCAACTGTATACATTTTTAAAAATTGAAAAATTTTCTGGAAAAAAAATAACACAGCTCAGTAAAACTGTTTGTTTTATAGTTTACAATCAGCAGAATCAGAGCATGCCATTAGTCATTAACATGGGCAAAATCACAGTCATTATAAACAAATAAAATACAAGTCTATAGTACGCTCCTCTCGCAGCGGTTACACACTCCAGTCGTCCCAGGCCTTTTTTTTATGTAACCTTTGCTTTGTATATCAAGGTTTTTCGGGTTCAACACCAAGGTGTGCACCGAGCAAAGAATTGTAATCAATCCAGTGAGAGCTTGATATCACATTATGCATCCAGCTCCATATTTTAAACATGCGACATCCCGTTGGTCTAATAACACTGTGCTGGGCAGGAATCAGACCAACGAGCGCAGGATTCCTTGTGTTAACAGACCAATAAAAGCGGGTTTCACATGTTTAAAATTTGATTTGCTAAGTCTTTAGCAATAAAAATATATAAATAAATGAATTTTCCACATACTCTTAATAAAACAAGCAAATTCGTGGAATTAATGTCCCTCGCTTTGGGATATTGTTGTATTTTATACTTGATAAGCAACCAAAATGATGACATGTGCAGAAAATCTTGAGGGCACATGAAAACTTAAACAGATGCACTATGACATGTGGAGACATCTGCAGGCATACATAAAAACTATTGAGAAATTTGACCAAAATTTTATAATTTTGTTTTTTAGCTGAAGAGAATTATTTTTCAGGTAAACACACCAAAACCAATCCCATCGAAGGTAAGCATAGGAGCAATCACTGACCCAAATTTGAATGAAATCAGATAATATTAAGGAAACTCATCACACGGAAACAAAAACCTGACAGACGGACAGGCAAAGTGACAGACAGACAGACAGACAGACAGAAGCGAGACACTCCATAACGAATCCCAACCAAGGTAAGCATTAGAGCAACCACTGACCAAAATTTGAATGACATTTGATAATATTTATGAAATTAATCGCAAGGAAACGAAAACTTGACGGACGGACTGACAGAGGGACAGACAAACAGAGAGAAGCCAGGCACTCCAAGACCAATCTCAACCAAGTTAAGCATGAGAGCAATCACTGACCCAAATGTGAATGAAATCGAATGATATTTAGGAAAGTTATCGCACGGAAACCTGACAGACGGACAGACAGAGTGACAGACAGACTAACAGACAGAAGGAAGACAATCCAAAACCAATACGAACCAAGGTAAGCATAAAAGTATTCACTGACACAAATTTGAATAAAATCGGATAATATTTAGGAAAGTTATCACACGGAAACAAAAACCTGACCGACAGACAGACAGACAGAAGCCAGACACTGCAAAACCAATCCCAAACAAGGTAAGCATGAGAGCAATCACTGAACCAAATTTAAATGAAATCGGATAATATTTATGAAAGTCATCACACGGAAACGAAAACCTGACAGACGAACAGACAGAAGGACAGACAGACAGGGGCCAGACATTGGCCAGACACTCCAAAAACAATCCCGTCAAGGTATGAATGAGAGCAATCATTGACCCAAAATTGAATGAAATCGGATAATATTTAGGAAAGTTATTGCACGGAAACGAAAACCCGACCGAAAGACAGACACACTGACAGACAGACAGACATAAGCCAGACACTCAAAAACCAATCCCAACCAAGGTAAGCATTAGAGCAATCACTGACCAAAATTTGAATGAAATCGGATAATATTTAGGAAAGTTATCGCACGGAAACGAAAAGCTGACAGACAGAGAGAGTGACAGACAGGAGCTAGACACTCCAAACCAATCCCAACCAAGGTATGAATGAGAGCAATGACTAGGAAAAAATCTAGGAAAGTTATCGCACGGAAAGACGGACGGACAGAGAGACAGCTGGACAGATGGACAGACAATCCTAAAACAATGTCCCCCGCACCCGCGGAGCGGGGGACAAAAAGACAAAGAGCATGACAGATTTTTTTTTCTTAATTTACCACTGAAAATAAAAAAAAAAGCATGAGCACATACCCTTCAGGAGGTATAGGACAAGAAAAACATAAACCTGCTGAAAGTCACCTGGAAATATATTTTTTATAAAAGACTGACAATATCAGTGGCTGCATGGTATTATACAGAGTACAGCAAAAAGGGATGTAAACCCTGAGCACTAAAGGACCTTAATCCCATATATAAAACATCAATATGCACCTAACTTATGACCATAATGTTTCAGCTTTTCTTATCATCTGTAGTCCTGATCATGTAACAAAAACCTAAAGGCACAAAATGACCCAACCATGTTTTAACTAGTGTTGCAATGGTGATGCAAAATATCCGAAACCTTGCAAGAACCCTTTAAATTCAAAATACATACTGGATTAAAAAAAGAGAAGAAAATGCAAAATGCATGAATAGCTGTTTAGGTATCTTATTGGCCCTCATTTTAACTGGGTTTGATGGCAGATTCATTTTGTACACTACACAGGTTATGACAAGAGACCAAAGGGTCAGGTCATACACTGACTCAAATAATGTGCACGATGGAAATTAAACAGTGAACCTGAAATACCATTTCAGCTATCCAGAGTAGGCGACTGTCATGCCTGTGGCCAAGAAATGTGCCAATTTATGGTAAAAGCTCCTGCTGTTGCTGGAACCTTTATACTAGATTTCATATGAAGTATGTTAATCCCCTGAAATTTGGTAACTTTTTTAAAACTTTTGGCACAATAAAAACATTCGGATTGAACAAAAACTGTCAACAACGTATCAAGAGACAACCAATGAATAGGGTACAAGTATAGGCTTTATGTTAAAATGTACTCACATGCTTCAGTTTTTACATTAGAAAAGACATGGAAAGATCACAAAATGTTATTTGCAACAATTCCCTACTCATCAATTTAAACCAACTAAGTCAACCAACCATCGCCTGTATTACCTCGTCCTCTCAGACTCTATGCCCATTTGTTATTATTATTTTAGATTTTGCCATCAAGGTCAACTTCAGTTGAGTCCCTTATAGATGGAACGGAATATATTGTGGGACAAATAATATCATTGGACCTTAAACAGGGATTGCATGACAGTAGCGGATTGGGGGGGGGGGGGGGGGTCCAGGGGGTCCGGACCCCCCTTCTAGGTTTTTCATCAGAAACAACGTTTTTAAAGGGCTTCAGGCAAAAATTTGCGGCCTGAACCCCCCCCCCCCCCCGACCTGGTGACCTTTTTTTTAGCGGTTCATTTTTCCTAAATCCTGGATGCGCCCCTGCATGACAGCTCTTATCAGAGAAAACATCGGTCAACAAAGATTTAATATCAGCAATCAACTTTATAATACCTAAGAAGGTTTTAAATTTGGAATGACATATATAAATAACTATAATTAAGTGCTGGTAAAATTCTTTTTGTGTTGGGTTACTGTCAAAACTACTTGATACAAGACCAATAACTCTATGAAAAACTATGAACTACACCCATGTTTTAAGAATGAATTCTCTACTAATAAGACTATTCTCCTATATTTGGATCTGCATATAAATTAGTTAAAAACAAGTAATATTCTTGTCCACTATTCTGTATGCCTTCCCAGTGTTGTGCCAATATGTGCGAACATTCAATATATGAATTAAATGAAATATGTTTCATGGAACGTTTAATGACACAATAATATTACTTATGTGTGTACAGTTACTGTAGACCATTATGCCAAACAATCCGGCTCATCCCCCTGTTTCTCTGAATCCTGGTTTCGTCCCTGTACATTTACCAAGTGACGCAACCTGCATTGCGTTTTCCTCAAACACTTGGAACACAAGAAACTGTTCAATAAATTCAAAATTTATCATTTTGATTTTCCCTGTTTCATATTAAAAATAAGAGTTCAAGGATAATTTCAAATTTCATGAAAAAAATTGTATCCTCGGTAAATATGAAAGTTACAGGAAAAGTAATATTACTGAGGGCTTTAAAATAAGGTCACGACACTTTAAATAAAGTATATTTAAATTCTTGATCAAAAAGAGAAAGAAAATTATCTAAAAAATGGTCAAGGCAGTGATGTTTATGACCTGACCAAACTTCTACACAGTTTAAATATTAACCACTTTTTTTTTCGTTATCATTATTTATGTTTGTGACTGCTTGCATTTTAGTTGAGAAAACGCAAGAAAAGCCAATACAATTTATTGATCAATCTGACTACAACGCTATGGTTCCCTGCATCTATCTGATACTATATTTGACATTTTAAACTGTTTTGCAATATTGAGATTTCAATTATTCAGACATTGATTATGTCACATACTGTATATATTTCTTATTTGCTTTGTTGTATAGCTGTATACTCCATTTGAATTGTGCTAAACGGACCAGTTTTTAAGTATAGGAAGATATTTTAGAAAAAATAATATATTCGTTTGACTCTTACTGTAAGTTAGTGTCTTTCAGACACTTTACCATAGTGCCAGCTCAGTTTCTCTAGGGGCGTATACTACATGACGGAAACCTCCGTCCCAGCAGCCCATATATTTCTGGTTGATTGCAGAATTTTTTCAATTATTTATTTTTTATAATTACCTTGGTATTTACATATTCATCTCAGAGCATTATTGGATTGGTCTATGCAGTTGTTTATATTTGCTGTGGTGTACCTTGTTTATCTGATTAACATTCCAATGTTTAATTTTTTAATCAATATGTTAAAGAAACAAAGATCCGGCTACTACTCCTACAAACCAAACTAACAGAAGACTGTGATAAGACATAACTGTACACTAATTGCACACTGCGATATACGGATATCAGTGATTCATTATATATATATGTGTGTGTGTGTGTCTGTGTGGTAAGGTTGTAATACTGATTTACATTTATTATAATGTATGGATGAATGTTATTCTTAATCACTGATTCTTTTTTCTCCAATATTTACTGTTAATGCTCTACTTGGTATTTTCATATATTCATTTCGCATATTTATATCTGTTTATGTGTCATTGCAAATATATGTGACTATCTATCAACCTGTGAGTCTTATGACAACAAGACAGAGTTTGTGATGCAAACAATAAATAATTATATTTCATTTTAAAATGTGTTGTCATTAATGTTTGATTAATTTTACAAGCTACTAATATGTCGCCCCATATTTCTTATTGCATATAAACGTATAGGCCTTTTATATTATAAATCGCTAGATTCTGATTTAAACTTTGCCATGGATTACGTTCCAAAGTTAATAAAATGTCAATACTAGTATCACACAAGTGTTTGTAAAATTAAAATGAATTTATGATTTTAATTATTTATTTTCACACATTTTGAAAAAAAAAAAATTCACCACAGAGGATTGTGTTCTCCCGTGTTTCTAGCATCTTAGCAAAATGATAACATAAAAATATAGGTTATTGGGTATCTCGATAGAAAACATGAAAACACTGACCATCTTTGAACTGCCGTAACTTTGTACTACCGGACTGCTGTTTGGTGTAATATACATGTAATTCGAAACTTGTACCCTTTTAAAATTATTTTGCAATGCTTTTAAGATTTTATACACTAATAAAGAAACATCTTCGTTGCTTGTGATTCCGACTTAAGAACTATACCACAGTGTGAATCCTATATGTTAGCGTTGTAACCATAAAACTTGATAAACGTGTTCTTCACTGATATAGAATAATGGATCACATTATGAAACCTGTGAAGCAAGCGTAACAACGAATGTGAAAGGTTTATGTTTGTAGAATAAATTGTATCTGTCTGTTTTTGTATATATTTTGTATCCACCATGGAAGTTTACCATTAGTATTGTCGTCGTATCTTTTGGTACCACCATACATTGGGTCTGCGGAATACGTATGACAAATCAGAGGTACTAAAAGCAACTGTTCTGATTATTGGGAGGGCTAGTGTTGCAAATCTAAAAAGTACCATATTACTCTTTCGATTGTGATTCCCTGTTTACGATGTTTTCCTGATATGCTACTTTAGTTACATTTAAGACGGGGATACAGACTAGAATTATTAATGAATGTCTGGGAAACACTGACAAAAAAGGGAATGGTTAACGCTCTCTCCACTTAATGTGCAGGGACCTTAATATAGCAAACATGTTTCAATTGTCATATAGATACCTGTATTGCCAAAAATCCACATATGCATATCCAATATATAATTACTGGTAAATGTGTACGTCATTTTATTCTGGATTGTCACCCTTTATCTTATTTTTAGGTTTGAGGAAAAAAAAATTCTTTAACATCTGCCGAGTAAAATATTGTTATTGTATGTATATCAGTTGACTGAAAATGCACTCGTCCACAGGACACTGTGTTAGTACCAGTTGGTATAGCCCTTCTAATTTCAGCTTCACCAAGTATACTATAATTCAGAAGTAATGCAGGGTTACAGAGGTGGGTATACTCTGTAGTTCTTGTTATTGAGTTAGGCCTATATAACCTCGTTGAATATGTTTAGTTTGTGACATCTTAGATCTCAGCTATCATTTCCAGTGTCGTATTATTTTATTCAGTAGAAAACATTTTCCTTGGGTGGGGAAACAAGTGAATAATGGTGCATGAGCTGGCCAGCTCATCTGTGTCACAAACAGATTAACAGAAAAAAATCAAATCATCCGATTAACAGTACCAAGCGGTTGCTATTTGGTTGGTTATGTACTGGCTTTACCTTTCACTTTTTACTTTTGCGATGCTTCAGTTGATTTCAATACATTTCTACATCCCAGAAATCTAGTTGTAGGTACCAGTGTTATAACTCTATAGGATGAAAAGTAAATAATATATAGACATTTGTAAGGTCTTTCCGGCCATGCTGCATCTTCGAGTTGTCAGTCACATGACTACTGTATGATGCTTAGATGGTTTCAAAAACCTAGTTGTTGATAACTATATTAAAATTTTAGGATAAAAATAAATGATCTGTCTTAATCTTAGACTGTCGGATTTGACAGTCACGTTATTTTGCTCAGCTATGCTCCAGATGGTTTCAATAGATTTCCTGACCCACAAACCCAGAAGTAGTCGATCTTAGACACCATTTGAAAATAACTCCCTGAAAGTGAGACTTTCTTAGATTTCCAGTATGTTGTTCCCCGTTGTTCAGTATAGGCAAAATCGTTAAAAAAATCATTCATAGCCATCTTTTGCCAGTTTAACTGACTGTAAAGTGACTATACTTTATAAGCCTATTAATGGAACTTGTTGAGGAAATCAGATAATCACTTCTATTTTGACGTAAAATGGATGAGACAGAGATATGCTGGATACTTGCAAGACTAATAAATAATAGTCACATCCGTGATTAATGTTATATATTATAACGTATATACTTTCAGATAAAGAAAGCCATCATACACAGAATAGGGTCAATTACTGGCTTTATGTAAAACAAAGAGACTGCGACTACTAATGTTAGCCTTAGACCCTTGCCTAATAGTTAGTATAATTTATAAATAAAATAAAGATAAGCAGATATCAATATAATTCTATGTTTGACGGTTGCCATTGGATGTACATGGAAACATATGATTTAGCACAAAACTTGATACGATTGAAATTGTCTTTGCAAAACATCACATGATTTATGTGTGTTGCATTCCCATGAAATGGAAGAGAAATCATTAGAAATGATCCTTTACTAAGTGTATCGAGGTAGTTCAGCAGAATAACCGTTGAAAATAACGGTTATATGCATTTCATACATGTTCAGCACTCAGACCAGATTTAAGCTTGTAAACAGAACCTATATATTCGTCAGATCAAGTGTTCAAAATTTTGCGGCCTGAACCCCCCTTTTCCAGACCTGGCGACCTTTTTTTAGCGGTTCATTTATTCTCCTGGGTTGGATCCCCCCCCCCCCTTTCCTAAATCCTGGATGCGCCCCTGCATGACAGCTCTTATCAGAGAAAACATCGGTCAACAAAGATTTAATATCAGCAATCAACTTTATAATACCTAAAAAGGTTTTAAATTTGGAATGACATATATCAATAACTATAATTAAGTGCTGGTAAAATTCTTTTTGTGTTGGCTTACTGTCAAAACTACTTGATACAAGACCAATAACTCTATGAAAAACTATGAACTACACCCATGTTTTAAGAATGAATTCTCTACTAATAAGACTATTCTCCTATATTTGGATCTGCATATAAATTAGTTAAAAACAAGTAATATTCTTGTCCACTATTCTGTATGCCTTCCCAGTGTTGTGCCAAAATGTGCGAACATTCAATATATGACTTAAATGAAATATGTTTCATGGAACGTTTAATGACACAATAATATTACTTATGTGTGTACAGTTACTGTAGACCATTATGCCAAACAATCCGGCTCATCCCCCTGTTTCTCTGAATCCTGGCTTCGTCCCTGTACATTTACCAAGTGACGCAACCTGCATTGCGTTTTCCTCAAACACCTGGAACACAAGAAACTGTTCAATAAATTCAAAATTTATCATTTTGATTTTCCCTGTTTCATATTAAAAATAAGAGTTCAAGGATAATTTCAAATTTCATGAAAAAAATTGTATCCTCGGTAAATATGAAAGTTACAGGAAAAGTAATATTACTGAGGGCTTTAAAATGAGGTCCACGACACTTTAAATAAAGTATATTTAAATTCTTGATCAAAAAGAGAAAGAAAATTATCTAAAAAATGGTCAAGGCAGTGATGTTTATGACCTGACCAAACTTCTACACAGTTTAAATATTAACCACTTTTTTTTCGTTATCATTATTTATGTTTGTGACTGCTTGCATTTTAGTTGAGAAAACGCAAGAAAAGCCAATACAATTTATTGATCAATCTGACTGCAACGCTATGGTTCCCTGCATCTATCTGATACTACATTTGACATTTTAAACTGTTTTGCAATATTGAGATTTTAATTATTCAGACATTGATTATGTCACATACTGTATATATTTCTTATTTGCTTTGTTGTATAGATGTATACTCCATTTGAATTGTGCTAAACGGACCAGTTTTTAAGTATAGGGAAGATATTTAAGAAAAAATAATATATTCGTTTGACTCTTACTGTACCATAGTGTCTGAAAGACACTTTACCATAGGGTGCCAGCTCAGTTTCCCTAGGGGCGTATACTACATGACGGAAACATCCGTCCCAGCAGCCCATATATTTCTGATTGATTGCAGAATTTTTTTTAATTATTTATTTTTTAGAATTACCTTGGTATTTACATATTCATCTCAGAGCATTATTGGATTGGTCTATGCAGTTGTTTATATTTGCTGTGGTGTACCTTGTTTATCTGATTAACATTCCAATGTTTAATTTTTTAATCAATATGTTAAAGAAACAAAGATCCGGCTACTACTCCTACAAACCAAACTAACAGAAGACTGTGATAAGACATAACTGTACACTAATTGCACACTGCGATATACGGATATCAGTGATTCATTTGTATATATATATATATGTGTGTGTGTGTGTGTGTGTGTGTGAGTGGTAAGGTAGTAATACTGATTTACATTTATTATAATGTATGGATGAATGTTATTCTTAATCACTGATTCTTTTTTTCCCCAATATTTACTGTTGCTGGTCTACTTGGTATTTTCATTTATTCATTTCGCATATTTATATCTGTTTTATGTGTCCTCGTAAATATATGTGACTATCTATCAACCTGTGAGTCTTATGACAACAAGACAGAGTTTGTGATGCAAACAATAAATAATTATATTTCATTTTAAAATGTGTTGTCATTAATGTTTGATAAGTTTTACAAGCTACTAATATGTCGCCCCATATTTCTTATTGCACATATACGTAGGCCTTTTAAATAATAAATCGCTAGATTCTGATTTAACTTTGCCATGGATCCCGTTCCAAAGTTTCTAAATGTTAATACTCGTATCACACAAGTGTTTGTAAAATTAAAATGAATTTATTATTTTAATTCTTTATTTTCACACATTTGGAAAAATCTTAGCAAAATCTTAGAAAAATCTTAGCATCTTAGCAAAATTATAACATAAAAATATGGGCTACTGGGCATCTCGATAGAAAACATAAAAATACTGACCATCTTTGAACTGCCGTAATATTGTACTGCCGGACTGCTGCTTGGTGTAATATAATTCGAAACTTGTACCCTTTTAAAATTATTTTGCAATACTTTTCAGATGTTATACACTAATAAAGCAATGCTTCGTTGCTTGTGATTCCGATTTAAGAACTATACCACAATGTATATCCTATATGTTAGCGTTGTAACCATAAAATTTGACAAATGTGTTCTTCACTGATATTGAGTGATGGACCACATTATGGAATCTGTGAAACCAGTATAACCACGAATGTGAATGGTTCATGTTTGTAGAATAAATTGTATCTGTCTGTTATTATATATATTTTGTATCCCCCATGGAAGTTTACCATCAGTATTGTCGTTGTATCCTTTTGTAGCACCATACATTGGGTCTGCGGAAGACATATGACAAATCAAAGGTACTAAAAGCAAATGTTCTGATAATTAGGAGGGTTACTGTTGCATGTCTAAAAAGTACCATATTGCTCTCGATTGGGATTCCCTGGTTACGATGTTTTCCTGATATGCTAATTTAGTTACATTTCAGACGGGGATACAGACTAGACTTATTAATGAATGTCTGGGAAACACTGACAAAAAAAAAAACGGAATGGTTAACGCTCTCTCCACTTAATGTGCAGGGACCTTAATATAGCAAAATTGTTTCATTTGTCATATAGATACCTGTATTGCCAAAAATCCACATATGCATATCAAATATATAATTACTGGTAAATGTGTACGTCATTTTATTCTGGATTGTCACCCTTTATCTTCTTTTTAGTTTTGAGAACAAAAATTTCTTGAACATCTGCCGAGTAAAATATTGTAATTGTATGTGTATCAGATGACTGAAAATGCACAGGACACTGTGTTAGTACCAGTTGGTATAGCCCTTCTAATTTCAGCTTCACAAAGTATACTATAACTCAGAAATAATGCAGGGTTACAGAGGTGGGTATACTCTGTAGTTCTTGTTCTTGTGTTAGGCCTATATAACCTCGTTGAATATGTTTAGTTTGTGACATCTTAGATCTCAGCTATCATTTCCAGTGTCGTATTTTTTATTCAGTAGAAAACATTTTCCTTTGGTGGGGAAACAAGTGAATAATGGTGCATGAGCTGGCCAGCTCATCTGTGACACAAACAGATTAATAGAAAAAAATCAAATCATCCGATTACAGTACCAAGCGGTTGCTATTTGCTCGGTTATGTACTGGGTTAACCTTTCACATGATTACTTTTGCGATGCTTCAGTTGATTTCAATACATTTCTACACCCCATAAATCTAGTTGTGGGTACCAGACATGGTGTATTCGTATTCAGTATTCGTATTCATTGTATTCGAATACAGGTATTTTCAGTATTCGTATTCGTATTCGAATACATTTGTAAAAAGTGCAAAAGTATTTGTATTCGTATTCAAATACATTGCAGAAGTATTCACATTCATGAATACTTTCATGAATACATACAGTATACATTAATGTTGTTTATGTCCTTTATCCATTTGGAAAAAATGTGCCATTATTTCAATAGTGATTGATTTGGGCCCACTTAACACATGCACACTAACAACCTTATTTACACATTTTGACATTTTTTACTTTATTCATATTAAATTAATATTAATGTGTTTATTCTGTCATGTGTATGTACATCTCCATCAGTCAGACCCTCTTTACTTCTACATTTATCCTACACCAATGTTCTTTATACATACTAGACAACAGGTATCTACATGGCGCAAGAAACGCTGTCCATATCATTTGCGCTGTACTCTTTATATCTGATAATGCCACAATGAACTTCCAGTGTAAAGGCTGGAGGTAGCTAGGCCAGCATGCTACTAGCCCAAGTCCACTCAAGTTCAAAGGGTTAAAAGCTTAGTTAATTACTCCTGCCTGGTCTAGGTAACAGCCCTGACAGGGATGACAGCTCAGTACCTTACTTGACCAAACCTGAAGTCCATTTCCAGTTTCTTGGTAAACCTGTTATTCACATACTGACTGTGAATTGTGTACCTAGATACAGGTACAAGTAACTGGCCCCTTCCCTGTTCAGTGTACATACTAGCCAACTTCAGACATGGGGCATGTAGGCAACCCCCTGTATCTATCCTTTGTTGGTTGCTGTATACTTGTGCTGATAATATAATGCTGCAATAAACTTCCTGTTTAAGAAGCTGGAGGTTGACCAGCTTGCTAGCCAGGTAGCTAGCTACAAAGGCAGCAAGGATGAATGCTTTGTAATTACCCCTGCCTAAGATGGCTAACTGCCCTGACAGGGGTGACAGCTTTGTATATGCAATTGACCCAAGCCTGGTGTCCATTTCATGTACCAGTATCAAATTTGTACCAGGAGTACTTTATACCAGGTGCAGGTACAAGGTACCTCCTACTCATGACAGCCAGGTACAGGTACTCTGAATTGTGTACCTAGGTAAAGGTACAGGTACAAGTAACTGGCCCCAACCCTGAAAGAAACATTCATTTATATATTTTGTGTATTAAACTACCATAATATATAATACTCCGTCATTATGCGTTTGGAAATTAATGCATAGGCTACACAGCGAATTACATGAATATTTTGACTAAAATACATTTTGCAAGTGTGAATATATGATGATTGCAGTTAATTGTATTAAACAAAAAGATACTTGATAGTTTCTTTTTGTTTCAGTAAATTGTATTCTTACTGATATTCATGAATACATTTTGTATTTGTATTCGTATTCGTATTCCAATACATTTCTGTTTTGGAGTATTTGTATTTGTAATCGTATTCGTTAACCCCTATTGTATTTGTATTCGTCTTCGAATACATTTCTCCTGTATTCGACCCATGTCTGGTGGGTACCAGTGTTATAACTCTATAGGATGAAAAGTAAATAATATATATACATTTGTGAGGTCTTTCCGGCCATGCTGCATCTTTGATTTGTCAGTCACATGACTACTGTATGATGTTTAGATGGTTTCAAAAAACCTAGTTGTTGATAACAATATTAAAATTTTAGGATAAAAAATTAATGATTTGTCTTAATCTCGGATTTGACAGTCTCGTAACTTTGCTCAGCTATGCTCTAGATGTTTTCAATAGATTTTCTGACCCCCAAACCCAGAAGTAGTCGATCTTAGACACCATTTGAAAATAACTCCCTGAAAGTGAGACTTTCTTAGATTTCCAGTATGTTGTTCCCCGTTGTTCAGTACAGGCAAAATCGTTAAAAAAAATCATTCATAGCCATCTTTAGCCAGTTTAACTGACTGCAAAGTGACTATACTTTATAAGCCTATTAATGGAACCTGTTGAGGAAATCAGATAATCACTTCCATTTTGACGTAAAATGGATGAGACAGAGATATGCTGGATACTTGCAAGACTAATAAATAATAGTCACATCCGTGATTAATGTTATATATTATAACGTATATATTTTCATCTAAAAAAGCCATCTATACACAGAATTGGGTCAATCACTGGCTTTATGTACAACAAAGAGACTGCGACTACTAATGTTAGCCTTAGACCCTTGCCTAATAGTTAGTATAAATAATAAATAAAATAAAGATGAGCAGATATCAATATAATTCTATGATTGACGGTTGCCATTGGATGTACATGGAGGCATATGATTTAGCACAAAACTTAACACGATTGGACTTGTCTTTGCATATGATTTATGTGTGTTGCATTCCCATGAAATGGAAGAGAAATCATTAGAAAAGGTCCTTTCCTAAGTGTATCAAGGTAGGTCAGCTGAATAACCGTCTCGAAAATAACGGTTATCTGCATTTCATACATGTTCAGCACTGAAACCAGATTTATTATTGTAAACACAACGTATAGTGTTCGTCAGATCAAGCGATGAAGAGGTAATCATGACTGAGTGATAGTGCGAAAAGTACACCCCTATTTATTTCCATCAAACTTCTACATTTGTGAAATCCTAATTGCGTGGTAGGCATATTATAAATTTTTACTAGAAATTTAGGTTTAACATTTTACATATTAAACATTGAGGAAAAAATGATACTTTATTCATTGTAGAATAAGCCCATGCACCTGTTGGCCTGACATGACGCAAAGACGAGGTTCGCTGAAATATATACAATAACCTAAACATTACATAAATAAACAATAATTGTAATATAAAATTAGACTAAAATTGGTTATAGACTCTATGGAACAAATACTATTCCTAACTTTAAATGATAAATAATCACAAAATTTTAATCAACACAATATCCAACACTAATAAATTTGGACTACCGGTTTAATTTGAGAACATTAATTATATTAATTAATTTTTATATACATGATATATCCTAATTTTAGTTAATCATAATATAAATGAATACGTATAAAATGCACGGTTTGCATACACACACGCATAATAAAACTGGTTCCATATAAACTATCATAATAATAATTATTATTTATTATTTGAGCTTTATTATTTTGCTTACACTACACAGGCACATTTCGCCCTGTCTTATCGTTCGAACGTTCCCATACACAGTTGCAAGTGTTTGATTACAGTAGGCATATTTTGATCCTTGATCTTTGACATTCGACATTATTATTTATTGTTTGGTCCAAATATGTCTCATGTTTATGCATTATCGTAGTGACCTTTGACCTATGATGTCAATACATAAATTTCATTTAGTGTAAGCCCACTATTAGAGTTACAATTTACATAGGTACACACAAGGCCTTTTCAATGCATATGTAATAGTCTAAAGAGTAAGCGGTGGTAAGCACACGTCATTGAACATGTTTGGAAGTCCTCTTTGACAGGGTATAACTTGGACAGGTATGAAGTACTACATTAATGAAATATATTTTGTCAACCCCCACTTTAAAGAGAGCATAACCATGGGGGGGGGGGGGGGGGGGGAACTAACTGTTCTTGAGGTATGTGTGTGTGTGTATTACACTTGTTAGAATTATCATGACTAATTTCAAGTGGAAACCAAGTGCTTGGGGATTATAAACCAGGCATGGTGTAACGGAGCACGAAAGAGTATGTTCTTATTACAGATATATCAACCGTAACTCTCAATGAGATAACTCAGGTATTCAAGGTAACTAGCAAATTCCTTTATCTATGCAATAAATTTCTCCTTTATATCATCCTTATATATACTGACCAACAAAGTATAAATTTCAGTGTAAAAATGACTGATCAGCCGATCTTGGTCTTGATCTTCAGTGGCAAGACAAGCTAGTATGAAGGCTTTTGGTTGAAATCTTACTACATTCCCCCTCCTGAAACATTAATGTTCTTATTTAAGTTTTGTATGTGCAATTGATCAGCATCCTATCTCCATTGTATTGCCTTTCTCTTAAAGGCAGGCAATAATAAGGACAATGATGCTAATTTTCTTTTTGTTCGAGCACAACACCAAGTTGTGCTTAAGAAGTAAACTCGACCCCACATATTATTTGTGTCATAAATTACACCGTAGTGTACTTCATCTATATGATAACAATATTCCTGTTCAGTTTTTACACTTAGAGTGACCGAATTTTGTTTTTAAAAGACTGAAGACATTTTCTACTGGTTTCAAAACGTCTCTTCTATTAACCTATTGTACTTTTACAAAACATAGATCACTATGAACCCCCAGGCAAAATAATATGTATATATCTAATACCTGCTTGTATCGCTCAAAACGTATTCCAATGAATTGCACAATAAAACTCTAAGTTTTCTACAAAATTCATTGTAATCCTATTTGATGTCAGGATATTGCAAAATAACAAGATAAGAGAGTTTTATTTAGAGTTTTCTTTTGATTTTCCTTAACATCCGTTGGACTAATACTCAAAACTGAGATATGATGTTTAGTTCGGCTGACTATACCGATTACTAATTGTCCGTCGTCCGTACGGCTGTCCGACAGGGCACAAATCATAACCATTAAACGTAGAAACTTCTAACTGTCCATCCAGCTTGTTCCTAGGCAAATTTCTTTGAAAACCTGAAAAGTTACCTATATTATGCGAGTTACGGGCTGAATACATGACTGTGAGCACCCAGCCAGTCAGAGGAGGCACAGATTGTAACCATTAGACCGAGAATCTTATAACATAACATTCATGGAGGAACTGAGCAATGTCCTCGGCAACCTGGAATTAGACCAAGGTAACATATGCTGCGATCTACCGGCAAAAAAAAAGACATGATCAGACACGGCACTGATTGTATTGTTTAGCCATAGGATCTTCTAATAGCTGCAAAATTCAACGTGGTCCGTGGCAAATCCCTTCGGAAACCTGAAACCTAGACACGATAACCGAACTGATTTTATCACCAGAGCAATCAGAGTACAAATTGTATCCATTTGCTCTAAAATCTTCAAACATAAATCTGTTCAGACCTCTAAAATTAGATACGTGTGACCTGCTCTCACTCTTAGGGTAGGTTCACATTGTTAGGTAGGTGTGACTTATCGCCCTGCTCAATTGTTAGGGTAGGAAGGTGTGTCTTGTTCGGGCAAAAAGGGTTGCCAAAGTTAGATTTTGGGGGGAACAGGCCAAATATTTTAGGGGATATAATATATTAATAATACGTTTAATTTATATAGCGCTAATTCAACAAAATAGTTATCAAAAGCGCTCTACAAGACACAAAGCAAATTACTATAACATAAAATGTAGATTCCTACTAAAGCAAAGAATCCTAAAAGAAAACCCTAATTTCTAAGCTACCAAAAGCTAATATAAAAAGGTAAGTTTTAAGATTTCTTTTAAATGAAGCTAAAGATGGTGAAGCTCTGATTGAGTGCGGGAGTTCATTCCACATGTGTGCACCCGGATCAAGCCGTTTGTGGAGGTATGCGCTCTGTGATGTTTTAGAGTAATAATTTGTTTTTTTCCCGTCGGCTAACTGTGGTGTGGTTACTATGTGAATATATATGACATGGTCTGAGTGACTCGCATAGATTTTTAGCTCATTTCCTTTATGAGGAGACTGGGGTCTTATGTGGGAGCGACCCATATTTTTCACAGATACGCTTCCTGTATATGTTATTTATACTCTGATATAAATGGGAAGTCAAGGTCTCACTTGATCGGTCTCAAACGGCATCTTTAAGATAACGTAGAAATGATTAAATAACAGGAACAATTAATATTCATTCATATTAAACGTGTGATCAAATTGCTCCAGTATTCCTAAAGATTGTATGTGCTAGTTTTATCTATTACGTTAAGGAATACAAAAATGACGCTGTTTAAACATGACTTGGATACTCTATCTTTGGTTTGAAAACATAAAATAAAGCAATCTGAATTTTTCTATTTACAATCATTTGCTCATCCACCTGTAACGATGAGAAGTGTCAAGTTTCAAATGATTTAAAATCATGATTTTACCCCAGCTCTTAAGTAAAAGGCAATATAGACATTATATTTGTACAAATATAGGTATTGGTGGAAGAGGACTTCATCGGTGTATTGAAAAGAGTATATGTCAGTGAATGACACAATGCCTTCTGAGTTCTCTGTATTTAGTACAGATAGTGATATAATCATTAAAGACTGAATACATAGCCAGCAGCAAAGGTGAAATATTTTACACACTATTTTGTCAAGCAGGATTATTAAAATGTATAATTTATTTGGTGGCAGTTCACATGAATGGATAAGAGATTTAAAAACAAATACTATTATCAATGGACCTTTTAACATGGGAGGTATAAAATTTCCCAGTTTTAAACCTACGGCCAGAACACATAATAAAGTATCAATGAACTAAACAATAGGTAACAATTACAGCTTGAAAGCAACGTACAATAAGATATCCAAAGACAAAAATCCGCAAATGAAGAGAATTTACATGACGATTTCCATAAAATATAGCATGGTAACATGTAGTCACGACCAGCACATAACAATAGGTGACACAAACATTAGGTGCCAATTTCCTTGTGGATGATCAACACTATTGCATGTTGTGACAGGTTATGGCATGTAACATTTTCAAACATATCCAAGCATGCTCATGGGCACTTGGCCAAAGCCAGTTTTGGAGAGAAAACTAATTGTTAGTGCACGGCGCTTTGGTGTGTAGGAGCTTCATTTTAAATTTGCACTTCTTTCCTAATCCTGTATTTATTCATCTTCACAAGGACAATAAACTGTTCATCGTATCTATTGCCAGTTTAAATTAATCATCTTTTTTTCTGTTGAACAAAATTGTGAAGTCAGGCTGATGATCAGTACTCATGTTGTTATAGATTATAGGATGTAACTAAATCATATAACAACACGCAATTTTCCGGGCATTCGGCCGAATCATATGTGTATCAATGTGTAGATATTTTCATTGATAAAGAACATGTAAACGTTTGGTGCAAACACGTGATTACACCACATGCACTTGTCTGTGCACTCGAAAAAGAGGCATTTCACACAAGCACTTCACACAGGTAAGACACCAATTCAGGGCCCTTTGCGGCAATGCCATATACTATTTAACATAGAATTATCACCTGTATTAATTCATATAATGGAGCGTTTTTGAAAAGTTCATAAGAAACCCAAACGAAAAGCTAAATTGCGATTCCATTTGTTGCATCGCCATTTGGCCTCGGAAACCTAATGTAAATTTTAGCCACAATGTTTGAAATTGGCATACCCCATTTATTTTTTAATATCCATTGAAATGAAAGCTATGAGGATGAGTAAACAGTGGCATGATCGTTTGGAATGACTTTTTTTTCACGTGCAATTTTGACGAAATCTAAGGACTGTACAGTTTGAAGCGGACCCCAATGTCACCGGTAACCTACAATGAATATCAACACGAGACGAGTGGGCTTTGCATTGCTATACCGTTGCATGATTTGTACCGTCGGCCAAGGCTGCAATCCGGGAAGGATACAGACCATGTCACAGGCGTATTTTCTAAGGGCAAGAGGGCTTGTCTTATTATGTTTGTACATTAGTTAAGGACATCATGGAAACCCAAAAGACTGGACCCTCCCCCAGAGCAGCCTCAAATCACTAAGATTTATTTGCCACAAGATCTCCTTATATATATTCCATTAAGTAAATCATAGTCAGCCAAAAAATTATCCATATAAAACATATGTGGCTGATTGCAGAATTTATTAAAGACCCTTTTATTTAATTTGCCTTGACTACTGCATTGAGACAGCTGACAACCATGAGGAAGTGTTGAGCTTTGATGTTTGGTGTGACAGCCGCATGCTGCAAAGCCCCCAGTTTCAGTTCTAGAATTTGATGCTGTCCATGGAACTGGTGATTCTACTACTTATCCGAGCATTCAGGGAAGCCAACTTTAACCTGTACTGCCAGGTATTGGCTGAGCTCATTCCATACTTCTTTGCCAACAACAACTTTAACTATGCACGCTGGCTCCCCATCCATCTCAGAGACATGATGACCCTCAAAGAGAAACATCCCCAGCTGGCCAAGGAATTTGAGAGTGGAAAGTTTGTTGTTCACAAGTCAAATCGGGAGTTTTCTGGAATGGCTATTGACCAGGCACATGAGCAGGCCAATGCTGTCATCAAAGGTGACGGGGAGCAGTTGGTGTGACCGAAGATCCTTCAGCACTGAGAAGATGGATGATAGCTGGTCCTCAGGTCAGCCTACTGGTTGCACAGTACGAAGCAGCATCTGAATCCAAGGAGGCTAAAGAACAAACAAGCCACCATGAACAGACACCACGAGCCCAAAGGATTTTCTTTGAGAAAGTCAAGAAGCTGACCCAAGTTTTGAAGGAGCTGGGCAATCCTTTTCTAGAAGAGAGTGGGGACCTGCTGTCACTGGACACCAAGGATTTAGCTCATCCCAGTGCAGTTGAACTGCTTAGCACACACTATGATAGGGGCAGAACTCGTTTCCAGCAGTTCATGAAGGGCCTGCGAAAGTCAAGAAGCTGACCCAAGTTTTGAAGGAGCTGGGCAATCCTTTTCTAGAAGAGAGTGGGGACCTGCTGTCACTGGACACCAAGGATTTCGCTCATCCCAGTGCAGTTGAACTGCTTAGCACACACTATGATAGGGGCAGAACTCGTTTCCAGCAGTTCATGAAGGGCCTGCAAAATGAGGAAATGACCACCTTCTATGATCCAATCAAGAAGAATAGGGTGGACTTCTTCAGACAGGAACCAGCCTTTGCTGATGCTTCAAAGCAGCAAGTGCCGAAGACGGACTGCCAGCTCTTCTCCAAGCTTTTCATCTCATGCCAGAGCAGAGAATGTGACCTGCAGGAGTTCTTTCGCCATGAGAACCAGCAGTTCCCTGCTGCCTTGAGTGAAGGCGGGAAGCTATATACAAGTCAGAAGTCCCAGCTTGCAACCATCCTTGAGAGCCAGGTTAACATACCTGATGTGGAACCAGAGGCTGATAAAATCATCATTGATGGTTCAGCACTGGTGAACACCCTGTCACCACGAAACTCGAATACTTTCGAAGACTACGCCATGTTTGATGTGCTCCCCACTGTAAAAGCATACTCCACCAAGTACAAGAGAACAGACTTAGTGTTTGATGTCTACCAGCCATCGAGTCTCAAGGCTGAAACCAGGTCAAAGCGTGGACATGGAGTAAGACAAAGAGTGACAAGCAAGGGCAAAATCTCCTCAAACTGGCGGAACTTCCTGTGAGACAGTGACAACAAAACTGAGCTGTTCAGGTTCCTGGCTGACAAGATTGCACAGATGTCTACACCCAACTTGGTCATTGTGACCAAAGAACAAGATGTTGCCAGCAACCACAAGCTCAGCTTTGATGGGTTGCACCATGTAGTCATGAGGAAGCAGACACACGCATCTTTGTACATGCCAGGGATGCAGTGGAGAGGGGGAGCAAGATATTAATGGTGAAAGCCACTGACACAGATGTCCTCGTCATAGCAATCAGTGTTCTGCCTCTTCTTCAAGACACTGGTCTGCTGCAGTTGTGGATGGCCTTTGGACAAGGGTTAAACCTGAGATGGTTTCCTGTACATGACTTGTTAAACTCCATAGGGCCAGAAAAAAGCAAAGGAATACTCTTCTTTCATGCCTTCACTGGTTGCGATCTTGTGTCAGGCTTCCGCAGCAAAGGGAAGAAATCAGCATGGCAAACCTGGGACGTGTGTGTTGAGGCTTCTGATGTGTTTGCCAAGCTCAGCCAGTACCCACCAGCAGTAGATGATGATGATCTGGAGGTCTAGGAGAAGTTTGTGGTGACAATGTATGACAGGTCCAGTACAGTTGCACGTGTTGATGATGCCAGGCTGGACATGTTTGCTCGAAAGCAGAGGTCTTATGACGCAATTCCTCCAACGAGGGCAGCACTACTTCAGCATGCAAAGCGTGCTGCCTATCAAGCAGGCTGCATATGGAGTCAGTCTACACTACGTCAACCAGAAACACAGAATCCTGCTGACTGGGGGTGGACAAAGATTGGGGATACATGGAAGGTCTTCTGGACAACACTTCCACCTATTGAAGATAGTTGCCAACAGCTGACCAAGTGTGGATGTAAGTCGGAATGCCGTGGAAGGTGCGAATGCTACCGATTCAGTCTTACCTGTACCAGACTTTGTAGCTGCAAATGTGAGGGTTAGGCCAAATTTAAATTCATCTGGATGACAGGCATGCCCAACCTCGTATGGACTGATTGAATTGAATTTTGTTGATGTATATAGCTTAGTTAAGCAAGCAAAAAAATGGAGGCGGTTACCTCCGCCAAAAAAAATTCTTTTTTAAAGTTCCAGTTTTACATTCTTATAATTCAAATATTTCATAGAACATGTTATAGTCTATGTATACTTTTTCACCATTTTTGCTAAAAATGATAAAAAGGAGCTCGTTAAAAGGTTGAGAATTGAAATTTTAGCTTTCCCATAGTCAAAAACCTACTTTTAGACAGCACGATCATCCAAATTGATCAAAGTGGTGAGATTCTGTGGTAAATATCCCGTTTATATGTCTGCATGGCGGCCATCTTGAAAAAAATGGGCAGCCATCTTGATTTTTAGGTGGCCCGCGTACTTTTTCAAAAGAGTAATGTCTAAGAAGTATTTTTGCCAAATTTGGTGCTTGTATCACCATTTGAAAGATTGTTTCAACTATCTGCTGCACTACTACCTGTCTTATCGTTCGAACGTTCCCATACACAGTTGCAAGTGTTTGGTTACAGTAGGCATATTTTGATCCTTGATCTTTGACATTCGCATTATTATTTATTGTTTGGTCCAAATATGTCTCATGTTTATACATTATCGTAGTTACCTTTGACCTAGGGTGTCAATACATAAATTTCATTTAGTGTAAGCCCACTATTAGAGTTACAATTTTCATAGGTACACACAAGGCCTTTTCAATGCATATGTAATAGTCTTAAGCGTAAGCGGTGGTAAGCACACGTCATTGAACATGTTTGGAAGTCCTCTTTGACAGGGTATAACTTGGACAGGTATGAAGTACTTCATTAATGAAATATATTAACCCTCCAAGTTTTGTCAACCCCCACTTTAAAGAGAGCATAACCACGGGGAGATAAACTTACTGTTCTTGAGATATGTGTGTGTGTGTCAAAATATGTCCAAACAATTTATTGTTTAAAACAATCAATTTATTTTGGTCGTAATCAAACAACAGGTATTGGTCAAATCAACCTATATATTGGTCAGAGCAACCAACACAGCTGATCATTTAAAACAACAAAATTGGTCAGTTTGGCCAAAATAATTTGGTTATTCTAAACCAATGGACTTTGGTTGAGGTCAACCAAAACGAATCGGTTAAATCAAATAATAAATTGGTCACATGATCCAATTCCGATTGGTCAGACAAGTGGACACATTTATGTGTACCCTTCTACTTTCAGTTCCCTTTTCAGATGTTTTATTCTTCAGATTGAATAGGAGTCTTCTTGTAAGTCATTCTTTAGTTTCGGGTTGCTCTGGTGTGGGTTTCAAGGGGAAACACTAATTCCGCCCGGTATTGGAATCGAACCTGTGACCGTTCGCATACAAGTCAGACGTTTTGCCCATCAGCCATTGAAGCATGGATCTCTTATGTCTGATTTGGAGCACTTTTGTGTCGGATGTTAAAACTCGCCAATCGGTTTGGTCAGTGCTTGACCAATCAGTTGGTAAAATAACCAATGTGTTGATAAAATTAACCAATGTTTAACTCAGCCAAAAAAACTAGTTAAATATATGCAACCAAACGGTCGACCAATAAAAATTGGTCAAAATGACAAATGAGTTTGGTTGCAAGTTGGTTGAAATTACCAATGTGTTGGTTAAAACAACCAATGTTATCTCAAACAACCAAATTGGTCATATATGTGTGCTAAAGAAACCAATATTTTGGTTATCAATTGACCAATATATTGGTTAAACCTACATACAGTATTTTTATTCTGTTAACCAATAAAAATTGGTCAAAACAACCAACTGGTTTGGTTAGTACGTTAACAATGCATTGGTTAAGATAAACAATATCTTGGTTAAAACAACCAAAACTGGCTTAACCAATTAAATTGGTTACATATTTAACCAATCTGTTTTTGAGTGTAAAGAAAGCCATCGATACACAGAATGGGGTCAATCACTGGCTTTATGTAAAACAAAGAGACTGCGACTACTAATGTTAGCCTTACACCCTTGCCTAATAGTTAGTATAAATTATAAATAAAATAAAGATCAGCAGAAACCAATATAATTCTATGTTTGATGGTTGCCATTGGATTTACATGGAAACATATGATTTAGCACAAAACTTAATACGATTGAACTTGTCTTTGCAAAACATCACATGATTTATGTGTTTTGCATTCCCATGAAATGGAAGAGAAATCATTAGAAATGGTCCTTTCCTAAGTGTATCAAGGTAGGTCAGCTGAATAACCGTCTCGAAAATAACGGTTATCTGCATTTCATACATGTTCAGCACTGAGACCAGATTTATTATTGTAAACACGACGTATAGTGTTCGTCAGATCAAGCGATGAAGAAGTAATCATGACTGAGTGACAGTGCGAAAAGTACATCCCTATTTATTTCCGTCAAACTTCTACATTTGTGAAATCCTACTTGCGTGGTAGGCATATTATAAATTTTACTAGAAATTTAGGTTTAACATTTTATATATTAAACATTGAGGAAAAAATGATACTTTATTCATTGTAGAATAAGCCCATGCACCTGTTGGTCTGACATGACGCAAAGACGAGGTTCGTTAAAATATATACAATTACCTAAACATTACATAAATAAACAATAATTGTAATATAAAATTAGACTAAAATTGGTTATAGACTCTATGGTACAAATACTATTCCTAACTTTAAATGATAAATAATCACAAAATTTTAATCAATGCAATATCAAACACTAATAAATTTGGTTTACTGGTTTAATTTGAGAACATTAATTATATTCATTATTTTTTATATACATGATATATCCTTATTTTAGTTACTCATAATATAAATGAACACGTATAAAATGCACGGTTTGCATACACACACTCACGCATAATGAAATTGGTTCCATATAAACTTGATCATAATAATAATTATTATTTATTATTTGAGCTATAATTTTTATTATTTTGCTTACACTACACAGGCACACTTCGCCCTGTCTTATCGTTCGAACGTTCCCATACACAGTTGCAAGTGTTTGGTTACAGTAGGCATATTTTGATCCTTGATCTTTGACATTCGACATTATTATTTATTGTTTGGTCCAAATATGTCTCATGTTTATGCATTATCGTAGTGACCTTTGACCTATGATGTAAATACATAAATTTCATTTAGTGTAAGCCCACTATTAGAGTTACAATTTACATAGGTACACACAAGGCCTTTTCAATGCATATGTAATAGTCTAAAGCGTAAGCGGTGGTAAGCACACGTCATTGAACATGTTTGGAAGTCCTCTTTGACAGGGTATAACTTGGACAGGTATGAAGTACTTCATTAATGAAATATATTAACCCTCCAAGTTTTGTCAACCCCCACTTTAAAGAGAGCATAACCACGGGGAGATAAACTTACTGTTCTTGAGATATGTGTGTGTGTGTCAAAATATGTCCAAACAATTTATTGTTTAAAACAGTCCTTAACATCCGTTGGACTAATACTCAAAACTGAGATGTGATGTTTAGTTCGGCTGACTATACCGATTACTAATTGTCCGTCGTCCGTACGGCTGTCCGACAGGGCACAAATCATAACCATTAAACGTAGAAACTTCTAACTGTCCATCCACCTTGTTCCAAGGCAAATTTCTTTGAAAACCTGAAAAGTTACCTATATTATGCGAGTTACGGGCTGAATGCATGACTGTGAGCACCCAGCCAGTCAGAGGAGGCACAGATTGTAACCATTAGACCGAGAATCTTATAACATAACATTCATGGAGGAACTGAGCAATGTCCTCGGCAACCTGGAATTAGACCAAGGTAACATATGCTGCGATCTACCGGCAAAAAAAAGACATGATCAGACACGGCACTGATCGATTGTTTAGCCATAGGATCTTCTAATAGCTGCAAAATTCAACGTGGTCCGTGGCAAATCCCTTCGGAAACCTGAAACTTAGACACGATAACCGAACTGATTTTATCACCAGAGCAATCAGAGTACAAATTGTATCCATTAGCTCTAGAATCTTCAAACATAAATCGGTTCAGACCTCTAAAATTAGATACGTGTGACCTGCTCTCACTCTTAGGGTAGGTTCACATTGTTAGGTAGATGTGACTTATCGCCCTGCTCAATTGTTAGGGTAGGAAGGTGTGTCTTGTTAGGGCAAAAAGGGTTGCAAAAGTTAGATTTTGGGGCGAACAGGCCAACTATTTTAGGAGATTCAACATTAATTCAACAAAATAGTTATCAAAAGCGCTCTACAAGACACAAAGCACAGTTTTACTATATCATAAAATGTGGATTTCTACTAAAGCAAAGAATCCTAAAAGAAAACCCTAATTTCTAAGCTAACAAAAGCTAATATAAAAAGGTAAGTTTTAAGATATCTTTTTAATAAAGCTAAAGATGGTGAAGCTCTGATTGAGTGCGGAAGTTCATTCCACATGTGTGCATCCGGATCAAGCCGTTTGTGGAGGTATGCGCTCTGTGATGTTTTAGAGTAATAATTTGTTTTTTTTTCCCGTCGGCTAACTGTGGTGTGGTTACTATGTGAATATATATGACATGGTCTGAGTGACTCGCATAGATTTTTAGCTCATTTCCTTTATGAAGAGACTGGGGTCTTATGTGGGAGCGACCCATATTTTTCACAGATACGCTTCCTGTATATGTTATTTATCCTCTAATATAAATGGGAAGTCAAGGTCTCACTTGATCGGTCTCATTCAAACGGCATCTTTAAGATAACGAAGAAATGATTAAATAACAGGAACAATTAATATTCATTCATATTAAACGTGTGATCAAATTGCTCCAGTATTCCTAAAGATTGTATGTGCTAGTTTTATCTATTACGTTAAGGAATACAAAAATGACACTGTTTAAACATGACTTGGATACTCTATCTTTGGTTTGAAAACATAAAATAAAGCAATCTGAATTTTGTTATTTACAATCATTTGCTCATCCACCTGTAACGATGAGAAGTGTCGAGTTTCAAATGATTTAAAATCATGATTTTACCCCAGCTCTTAAGTAAAAGGCAATATAGACATTATATTTGTACAAATATAGGTATTGGTGGAAGAGGACTTCATCGGTGTATTGAAAAGAGTATATGTCAGTGAATGACACAATGCCTTCTGAGTTCTCTGTATTTAGTACAGATAGTGATATAATCATTAAAGACTGAATACATAGCCAGCAGCAAAGGTGAAATATTTTACACACTATTTTGTCAAGCAGGATTATTAAAATGTATAATTTATTTGGTGGCAGTTCACATGAATGGATAAGAGATTTAAAAACAAATACTATTATCAATGGACCTTTTAACATGGGAGGTATAATATTTCCCAGTTTTAAACCTACGGCCAGAACACATAATTAAGTATCAATGGACTAAACAATAGGTAACAATTACAGCTTGAAAGCAACGTACAATAAGATATCCAAAGACAAAAATCCGCAAATGAAGGGAATTTACATGACGATTTCCATAAAATATAGCATGGTAACATGTAGTCACGACCAGCACATAACAATAGGTGACACAAACATTAGGTACCAATTTCCTTGTGGATGATCAACACTCTTGCATGTTGTGACAGGTTATGGCATGTAACATTTTCAAACATATCCAAGCATGCTCATGGGCACTTGGCCAAAGCCAGTTTTGGAGAGAAAACTAATTGTTAGTGCACGGCGCTTTGGTGTGTAGGAGCTTCATTTTAAATTTGCACTTCTTTCCTAATCCTGTATTTATTCATCTTCACAAGGACAATAAACTGTTCATCGTATCTATTGCCAGTTTAAATTAATCATCTTTTTTTCTGTTGAACAAAATTGTGAAGTCAGGCTGATGATCAGTACTCATGTTGTTATAGATTATAGGATGTAACTAAATCATATAACAACACGCAATTTTCCGGGCATTCGGCCGAATCATATGTGTATCAATGTGTAGATATTTTCATTGATAAAGAACATGTAGACGTTTGGTGCAGACACGTGATTACACCACATGCACTTGTCTGTGCACTCGAAAAAGAGGCATTTCACACAAGCACTTCACACAGGTAAGACACCTATTCAGGGCCCATTGCGGCAATGCCAAATACTATTTAACATAGAATTATCACCTGTATTAATTCATATAATCGAGCGTTTTTGAAAGGTTCATAAGAAACCCAAACGAAAAGCTAAATTGCGATTCCATTTGTTGCATCGCCATGTGGCCTCGGAAACCTAATGTAAATTTTGGCCGCAATGTTTGAAATTGGCATACCCCATTTATTTTTTAATATCCATTGAAATGAAAGCTATGAGGATGAGTAAACAGTGGCGTGATCGTTTGGGGTGACTTTTTTTCACGTGCAATTTTGACGGAATCTAAGGACTGTACAGTTTGAAGCGGAACCCAATGTCACCGGTAACCTACAATGAATATCAACACGAGACGAGTGGGCTTTGCATTGCTATACAGATGCATGATTTGTACCGTCGGCCAAGGCTGCAATCCGGGAAGGATACAGACCATGTCACAGGCGTATTTTCTAAGGGCAAGAGGGCTTGTCTTATTATGTTTATACATTAGTTAAGGACATCATGGAAACCCAAAAGACTGGACCCTCCCCCAGAGCAGCGTCAAATCACTAAGATATATTTGCCACAAGATCTCCTTATATATATTCCATTAAGTAAATCATAGTCAGCCAAAAATTTATCCATATAAAACATATGTGGCTGATTGCAGAATTTATTAAAGACCCTTTTATTTAATTTGCCATTTACAGATCGATATCAAAGCTAAATTTCATTAGTCCATGCAGTTATTTATATTTGCTTTTTTACATTGTTTATCTAGTTTACAGGCAGAATGCATATTTCTTTAATCAACATTAACAAATCATCAAAATTAAATCAAAGTGGCGGCTCCTGTTTCTATCGCAACTTCTTATATTATGGGCTACCAACCAAAATAACAAAAGAGAGTAATCAATTAGGAATAAAATATAACCGTACAATAGCAAGTTTCACATTAAATATATATATATATATATATATATATATATATATATATATATATATATATATATATATATGTTACAGGTAAAAGTGTGTAACTAGGGATTTCGCGAAATCCCTTTAACATTCAGGGAACTGATGAATTCACTTATGGATGCAATGAAATCACTAAATAACCATGCATGGGATTCAATGACATCACTTGAAATAGTACCTCTATTTTACACCATCTTCCTGGATGGTTTTCTGGCAATTTGTGTAATGACATCCATATCTTTTTAAGACTGCACTCTGTATATTTATCACAGTTTGCTGTTTACTGTGTATAATCATTATCATATCAATAAGATTTCACACTAATTTTCACACAAAACAAAGGGACAATTGTCACGATCTGCTGTTTCAAAGATATAGCTGTCAATGCCAATTTTATTTATAATATTGCACACTATTTATGCTCTACAAAGGGATTAATGATTTCACTTCCACTGAGTACTTTAATATGAGGTTCAAAGGAATAGCCAACGGTGATTCAAGGAGCCTAACTGTAGGAATATTTTTTTTTTATTACGCCTTAAAATTCACCCCTATCATGCTGCCTCCATCACTTAATCATTTGATGAAATGGCACAGTAGAATTATGAGTCAGAATTCAAAGAAAAATTGTTCAAGAGGTTTCCCCAATTTGCAAAATATCTCATTCCTAAGGAAGTGTACTAACAGACCAATTAAGGATCTCAAAACTGCCGCTGAAATTACCAGCTCAAAGTCAAGTCAACAAATCTACATCCTGAAGAAGTATGGAATACTTCAGTGTGAAGGTGTCGAGAGGCTTATAAAGAAGAAAAAAATCACCAGAGGATCGCCCAGTGTACTACAGCAGACACAAATGACATCATCAGTAAAGCTCATTTCGCAGCTCGCCATTGTGGTTGTGACAAGATGTTAAACACCTTGGGTTTGCAAAAGTCATTGAAGATGCTCTTGAACTCTTTTCTGTCTTGTGTGTCAAGAGAAATGGAAACGTCATAAGACCAAATCTTTGTTGTTTTGCCGCTGTTACTGCAGAAAAGACAAGAAACAGTGTCAGACAAACCGGTGCAAATGCTATAAAGCAGGAGACTTTGTGTGTTACAGCAGTCTAACTTGTCAAAATAAGAATTAGCCACGTTACGCTTTGAGCAAGCCTTTTCTTTTATGACCATTCTCTATCCTTAACATAAATTATTGTTTAATAATATTATTGATAATGTAATACTTTTTTTCTTATTTAGGTGTAGAAATTATACAATAAAGCTGTATAGTGTGATACTTTGTAGTGTTATTTATAATTGCAGAATGTGGGCAATAGAGCTGTCCAGTAAATTTTTATTTTGTGACTAAAATAATTGTAAATCCTATGTGTTCTATCTTTAAGAAATATATATTTTACAAATAAAACACTTAATACTTGTATATCAAGTAGAAGTATTTTTACTTAAGAAGCCTAGTAACTAAAATAGTGAAAAGCTGGCCTACAATGAAAACGCATTCAGGGATTTCGCGAAATAACCGGAGCAAAATTTCATGGATTACGTGAAATCCCTAGAATATTTTAGTGATTTCATGAAATCCAAAAAAGAAACAGTGATTTTACGAATTCCCTGAAAATAAAGGGATTTCACATCTTCACTGTGACATATATATATATATATAGTCATCAGAGCTTAATACCGGGGAAACTATGAATACCGGGAAAAGTGGCGTTGAATCACTCGAAAAGTCGAGAGAATCATAGTTTTAAATACACACACACATACACACACACACACACACATTTATATATATATATAGTCATCAGAGCTTAATACCGGGGAAACTATGAATACCGGGAAAAGTGGCGTTGAATCACTTGAAAAGTCGAGAGAAATCATAGTTTTAAATACACACACACACACATATATATATATATATAGTCATCAGAGCTTAATACCGGGGAAACTATGAATACCGGGAAAAGTGGCGTTGAATCACTTGAAAAGTCGAGAGAAATCATAGTTTTAAATACACACACACACACACATATATATATATAGTCATAAGAGCTTAATACCGGGGAAACTATGTATACCGGGAAAAGTGGCGTTGAATCACTCGAAAAGTCGAGAGAAATCATAGTTTTAAATACACAC
The DNA here is from genome assembly GCA_026874595.1 of Sipunculus nudus. Lineage (NCBI taxonomy): Eukaryota > Metazoa > Annelida > Sipuncula > Golfingiida > Sipunculidae > Sipunculus > Sipunculus nudus. The sequence goes on from CM049306.1 coordinate 54,787,661, forward strand.
ACACACACACACACATATATATATAGTCATAAGAGCTTAATACCGGGGAAACTATGTATACCGGGAAAAGGGGCGTTGAATCACTCGAAAAGTCGAGAGAATCATAGTTTTAAATACACACACACACACACACACACACACACATATATATATAGTCATCAGAGCTTAATACCGGGGAAACTATGAATACCGGGAAAAGTGGCGTTGAATCACTCGAAAACGTCGAGAGAAATCATAGTTTTAAATACACACACACACACACACACACACACACACACATATATATAGTCATCAGAGCTTAATACCGGGGAAACTATGAATACCGGGAAAAGTGGCGTTGAATTACTCGAAAAGTCGAGAGAAATCATAGTTTTAAATACATACATACACACACACACACACACACACATATATATATAGTCATCAGAGCTTAATACCGGGGAAACTATGTATACCGGGAAAAGTGGCGTTGAATCACTCGAAAAGTCGAGATAAATCATAGTTTTAAATACACACACACACACACACACACATATATATAGTCATAAGAGCTTAATATATGTAAAGCAATTTATACACAAAATAAGTTAATCACTGATTTAATCTAGGGTCAGAGACAATAGATATATTCCAAGAGAGATATATTCCAAGCGCCTTGTTCATTACTTAGTTTGATTTATAGATAGAATAAAGATAATTAACAAATATCACTATTTTTCCATGTATCACCGGTTAATGATTGAGTTATAAGGATGTAAATGGAAGCATATGATATAGCACAAAACTTAAGAAGACGAAACTTCTATTTGCTAAACATCACCTGAGATATGTGCTCTGCATTCCCATAAAAGGGAAGATAAATTCATTATATTTTGATATGCATGAATTACAAACGCTGCATTTCTAAGCGCATGAAGACAGGTTAGCTGAATAGCAGTCTTGAGAATTACGGTTTTCTGCATTACATTCATGTTAGGCACCGAGACCAGATTATATTATTGTAAGCATAAACTATATAGTGTTTGTCAGATCAGGAGATCAAGAGGTTATCATGACTGCGTCAGAGTGCAAACTGTACATCACTATGATCTTCAAACTTCTACATTTGTGAGATTCAGCTCTTTTGGTGGGTATATTTTAATTTTGTTTAGAAAATGTAGATGTATTTACTGATATATTAAACTTATAGTTACTTACAAAATAATTGCATGACTTAAATGTACAGACAAATATGTTACACAATTTACTCATTGTAGAATATGGCCAACTGTAGGCCTGACATGATGCAAAGTTGAGGTTCGTTAAAATATATACAAATACCTAAACAATACATAAATAAACAATATTTTAATATATTTGATAAAATGGGTTATATAGTCCTATGGTATTCCTTATTTTATTTGATAAATAAATATAATATTTTAATAAACACAATATCAAACACTTTTAGTGAATAACTTATGTATGAAACATTATGAATGCCTTTGTTCGAAATGTTACACCCCCTCCCGAAACATAAAAGTTTCATTAAGCAGAAGGATAGCTTTTGCAAGTGTTGTGTATGCAGTTGATCAACTGCCGATCACCCTTTTTTGAATTTTGTTATTGCCTTTCTCTTAATACCCGACTTTAACACTCAGAATATTAACCAATGAACAATCTACAATATCTACTATTATTCGATTTCGATTTCGGATAAGGCCTAATTGCAAAATGAGAGAAATTAAATTTGAGTGAAGTCGTATAGTATTCCTACATATAGATTCGACTAATGCAACAAACTGATATAGTGTTTTAACATTTTTCTTACTGTATGACCGCTTTGGTTTATTTAATGTTTTATAAATGTCAAATGTAGGAATATATATAGAGACTCTTATGAAGAGGCTTCTCAAATACCTATTAATATTTGATTTACGTTAACATGGTTAGTGACGCAACTATCTAAAAACTACAACAACATAAATAATGGTCAAGGAAAGATAGTAAACGTGAGAATGACTGAATAACAATAATAATTAAACAAGCCGTGGGCCTTGTTTATCTAGAAAAAAGTGATTCCCACTTCCCCTGCAACAGGCGCTTATGACAAAGAGGACAATAGTCCACTTCCCAGGATACCATTCCAACCACATATTTTGGAACAAATATTTTGGATATACAGAAGTAATATCGATCATATTTCTTCACTATTTGCCATAAATGCATTTGGTTTGAAAAAGCAACAACATACATTCTAGGTTAACGGATCTGATGGTGTAATTACGGACCACTTGACCCAATAATGGATCCCATGAAAATTTTATATTCATATTCATTGACATCATACATTTAACGAGTAATATGTCACTTCACTATAGACATACAGAAAAAAATCAACTACTAAACTAAGACAGACATTCACTATTGTGTTCTATACCTGCGTGTACCAAAAAATGCGAACTGTGGACACACACACAAACACCGACCTAGATATACGAGTCCTTTACTGATTTATTTGTGAATAGCACCTTAGACAGAGAAAAGAAAAAGTTCGATTGAATATGGATCAGTTCATAAGAATATAAGCAAATGTAGTCCATTAGTTAGTCACACTCTTGCCGCATTTGATTCCATAAGTATTCAGTCTAATTCGGCCTAATTATCTGAATACCGGCTAGAAAAATTAAGAAAGGTGCCTATTTCATATGAGATATAAAATATTAGGGCTACTACACTGGCACACAGGATTTTAACTTTCCCACTCACAGTCATCAGTAAAGATTAGTATTGGGGCAAGATAGTTTGATCTTTGAAATATGACGTTAAAACATCTGGTACGGGTGTGTCTATTCATCTTATATATGTTTGCCCTATGCTGAATTATAGGTCACAAAATTATAATATAATTAACATACACCGGGCCTTATCAATGCACGTAGGAAGCGTATCCACGCATCCCAACCTTGTCACATGTATACCGGAAGCCACTTTTGACACAAAGGCACACGGGCAGGTAGGAAGCATTTTATTGACATATTATCAAATTATCATTCGTTATGTGGACTCTACACTTAAAAAGACAACTTGAACTGGAGAAGACGCACCTATAATGCGTTAGATATATGTGTGCCACTGGTTAATATTTTCTTGGTCATGTTCACGCTGACCTTGATACTACGTGCTTGGAATGGAGGAAGGAATTGTGCAATATTCAGATTCTGTATGTGATGTCACAGTTCTCTACAATCAGAAAAATCTTGTATTAATAGAATATATATTCTCCTTATACGTAAATTTCCTGAAAAAGTATATATTACACAGGGTAAAAATGACGGAGCGGTACCTAATTTTGATCCTTGTTCCGCAAAATGGCCTTTAAGCACAGATCGTCCCCCGCCATGTGCTATCTAGGAGTGTCTGGCATCAATGATGCAAAAATATCATCATACCTTGGAAACATTCCCTTTGAAATTCAAAACATTTGCAAAATACAAACTAAATTTGAAAAAGAAAATGAATAACATGGTTGTCCTTCAGTTTTTCAGATGACCCTATTTTTAATTGAGATAAAGGAAGCACGTAATTTGTAAACTGCACAGATTTGAACAAGAGACCAAAAGGTCAGGTCTTACATTGACTAAATATTGTGCCTGATAGTGGGTAAATAACAGAACAAACATTAAAATTGAAAATACCCTTTAAGTTGTTATACAAAAAAACTGGTTGTAATGGTTTACCAAGAAATAATGTTGTTTGTATTTTTATTTACATTTGCAACTAGATTTTACATTATGCAATGAAATTGTAAAATGTTGCGATTGGTAAAAGTTGCATCTGGTAACAGTTTAATTTCTTGTTTAATCAGTTTAATCCTTGTTCTAGGATAAAGTTGCCTTGGTGGCAAGCTAAAATTTAAATATTTCCGAACTGTTTCAGGAATAAGCAGTAAATACCATTTCTGCTTACAGAGAGTAAGCAAAAATAGGTGGTACAATCTGCAGGCAATACTCACATTATCACATGCATCATTAAACAAATATACAAAATTTTGTATTGACTTCTGCATTGGTTCCTGAGATAGCAATTAAAACGTTTTACATCACATACAAAGACGTGAAATAATAAAACTTTACAATCAGCAGAGTCCTGTTCAAACATCATTTTAATAAAAAAATCCACTAAGTTTAGTATTTATGAATTCCCCTTGCAGAGACGAATTCTTGTATATGATTTGGAGGCCAAAGTGCTCTTATTTTCTGACTGAGTGAATTTTGGAAATGGGATGGAGCGGGACATAAGGCGGACAATTTTTGTAGTTCTCCCTCCTACGGAATTAAATCATCACTGGTATTAAAGGTATGAAGGATTACGGCTGAACTGTTACAATACATACCAACCCCACCAAATTCAAGTTTCCCCTTATCAGTAGGATAGCTTTTATATGTGCAAACCTCTCATTTACTATTTCTTTGAATGTTGGTATTGCCTTTCCTTTAAAAAACAGGCAATATAAAGAGCAGAATTCCTTTGGTATAAACACCAATACTGCTTAATTATCACAAAATTGATACTAGATTTCATTCTTTAGTTGTGTTTAAGAAATAAACATGATCCGACTTACTTTTCTGTTTTATGGACTAAACTGTGTGCAACTTCATCCACGAGTAAACAACATACCCGTACAGTGTTTACACCCAAAATGACTACATTTTGTTTAAAATGACTGAATACATTTTTGACTGGTTCGGACATTTAAGTACCTCTTCTGTTAGCCTATTATACAAAAAGGGAACCCATGATTTATGTGAACCAGCATGGCGTTTGTGACTTTGACTTGCTCAGGTAAAACTATAATCATCCAGTTCTTGACTTTATTAATCATAACATAAACCTATGAATTACCCTGTACAATGAAATACACTAGGCTTCTTCAATATTTATTGTTATTCGATTTTGAGATGAGGCCAAATTACAAAATGAGAGGTTCAATTTGTGTCGTCTGATATGCCTAAGCATCGGTTTGATATATACTCAAGATTTATATATTTTGTTTTTACCTTTATTCGCTAGGGTGTCGACGCTTTTGTTATTGTGAAATATTTAAAATTTATAAATATTTACAGGGTTTTATGTGGGTCTTATTTAAAGAGTTGGGGAAGGGAGAAAAACATTTTTCTAGTCACAATTATTCTCCCATGATTTTAAAAGCCTCTCGAAACATGCATCTCATCATTGCAAATGTAACAGACACGAAAATATATGTTTCGATTGGGCAGGCCATTTCATACCGTATTTGTTACGGATTCTAGACGAATGGGTAGAATGACTAACAGTCCTCAAAAAAGGCTTTTTGTCCATAGTCTTTTGAAAATAGATAACAGTGACCTTATAACGGGTTTTTACCAGGAACTGGTAGATGCTAAGTTTCTACGGCAAACTGCTAAGATTTAAGGGTACTCACATTTGTTTGAACTCGAAGCTCACAAAATAATTTATTGACAAAATATTTGCCAAAAGACCTCCGTGTATGTTATATTATTCTAGCCCTAACAGATGCAAATTTTGCACTGTCTTGGTGTTCAAAGTCATTTTTTTGTCCCGTAACTAGCAGAATATAGGCCAGCATAATCTGGTTTAACAATACCAAAGAAGTTGCTTTTCTCCTCCCTAGAAGTAGAGTTGGAAGTTCCTAGGTGAAAAGGTTACGATTTATATCGACTGAATGGAGGACGGACAAAGGGTGATCGCTATAGCCACAGTCAGCAGAGCTAAAAACTGAAGAATTGTTGATGGGAACGTCTTGCAGCTAGCCGTCAGCGTCCTTCTAATCCGGAAGTGATAAATACCTTTTGGAACTTTTGACGTGCTTTTCTACCATTTCCTGCTTTTAAATTGAGTAAACCACGCATGAACCTGTCGGATTCAGTTTTGGTAGTTACAATTGTTCTTAATTTCAAAAATGGGCATAGTTTTTCACAACATGACAAAATATCTTTCGTGTTATTCATTTAAATGATCTCAGCCCTGAAATATTATCGTTGATAAGTTGTGTAATTTAAAAATAATAATAATAATTATAAAAAATCAAACAAACAGGCGAAGCTTTGCTTAATGAACTATGACTGAGAAAAGCAGAACAAACAATCTTGACTAGGTCTGTAAGCTGATTTGTGTTAATATGGTTATCCTTATAAATAACATGGTCGAATCAGGTTTGATATTCCCAAGAATAATATAGCAAGGATCCACCAGATAGCGCCAGGGCTTGAACAAGGTGAAACCTTGTACAATGTACCTCTTTGTGTCTATAGCCTATCACAGTTCCAAAGAGCACATAATAATGCATTGAATTTATGGGCCAACATGGTTACCCAGTGTACCATTCAGACAAAGGGGACGGGACGTGAAGATTATCTTTGGATCTTGAATGAGAAATGACGCCCTTCAGAATGTGTCATTAATGCTCCCATAAGAACACAAGCCACCAAGACCTGTGTACGTTAAACGTTTCTCAACTAGGGTTACTCAAGTGCATGTACGTACGCTAGTTCTATTTAGTCGTATTGACCAACGCTCCTGTGACGGATCCATCAAAGTATCAAGACCCAGTGCAAAAAAGAGACATTTTTACATAGCAGTTAATTCAGTCCGACCCTTGTTCCATATAGATTCATTATATTTCTTAACAAAAAGCTCGTTAAAGCATGTATGGTTAATTTGCAAAAGGCTGTTTTTTATTAACCACATTTGAACGGATAGTTTTTTACATGTTTGTGACGGTGAGTATCTTGAATTCATTATTTTATGTTTTAATTTTCTCAAAAGCCTGACATTTCGAAATTTACGTTTGAGTTACATCTTTCGTCTGGTTATGTCTTCTCAATAAAGTTGTATATTGTAAAATATTTGAACTACACAAGTTGAATGGTTGTGTTAAACGTTATATTGTCATGGTGAAGCGAATGCTTTGAAGCGAATGCTTTGTTTCAATCTAATCCACGATTTAAAAATGAGTCAAAGTGTCAAAATGCGGTTTGGGATGGTTTAGTGGAAGCTGCATATATATTCTATGTTTCTAGGACTATTGAATGGTGTGTACTGCAATTAGTAACATATATAAAACATCCATTCTATCTGTCTCACTAGAAGACGCAGGGGCCTTGCGCTCTTACAGAGAAAATTTTACTTGAATATACATGGCAATGAAAGAAACATATGAAACTCTGATTTTTATTACGGCTGTAGCCATAATATAAGCTACAAATCAGTTAAAGCCTCCAACAAGTCACATGATCAGTATTTTACACTGTTAGCTGTAGACATTTTATTGCTTGCCGGAATCAAAGATTTCGGCAAGTATGTTGGTCAGTTACGTATGCTTGATTGTCTGTCTGTCTGTTTGCCAGCGCCCTACATGCCACAATTTTTAAGCCATTGCTCTGAAACTTGATAACCTTCGGAGCCTATTGATATTGGCCGTGATCGGTTAAAGGTCAAGATCATTTAACCATAAGATGACTGCTAAATGATAAATATTTTTTACTTGTCTCAGATGTTATTCTAAATATTTCAAGTTATATGTATGAAAATGAAGAAATCTTAGGTTGCGTCACTAGTCCTATGCAGTAGTAAAACTGTTCTATACTAGAAGGCATATCAAGTTTCATGATACTGTACAGATTTTTCTGAGAAATCTGGCCTTTTGTATGAATGTACAAATGTGTTAAACTCAGTCCAGCTTATGCCGATGTTTCCATTCCGTAAGCTACATTATATAAGTGAGAGTGACCCAGCGTGCACTACATAAGAAGGCCTGTCATATAGTGATTTACATTTCTCATCCTCGTGTTGCGAACCTAGCATTCTCTTTAACCAGCGGGTTTCCTTTGTATATTGTATTTAATGTATTTGTCCACAAAATATCTATTAACTTGATTAAGCTAGATTGCAAAGTTTTATTTTGCAATTCAGCACCAAATAATTATCAATATATTAAAATACATGTTGAATGTCATCTCATATCCAACTAAGCCATCTGCAATGCTTTTATTTCCGCGTCACACCTGTGGCCACCATACTGTTAGCATTCAAGTTTTGACTCCCTATTTTTAGAGCGTGATATCTTGTGTAATGTTAACGATAACAAAGAAAGCGGGCGAGACGCTTAGGTATACGGCGAAAGGACAGTTGATCTTCAGTCCGATAAGCCTAACTGTTCGTCACACTAGTAAGGCGCAAATTGCCGAAATGGGCGTGTGTTGTTTGTTTATGGAGGAACGTACAGCTTATTATCATTGTCGCGTTTGGCATTAATTATTTTGTGATTGTTTACCTGTCGTCTTGATTTAATCTATAAGTACACTAGGTCAAACATTGCACAAACATGTTGGCATGTTTAAGACATTTAGACGGCACCAAAAGTTTAGTAGCACTAGCACAGATTAAATAACAAATAAATTCGACAATGTACACCCGGATGTGTTTTATAGACAAGGCTAAATATTTCTCAAGCGTCCGAGAAGAAACGTTTTTTTTTTATAATGTAGACAGTGCTCAAGAAACATAACGTTCTTCTTGGCAAGGAGTCAGATACAAACAACGTGAAGTTAAAATGCGGTGAAAATTACCTGGAGTGAAATTTTCAAGAGCGCAACATTGAAATCCATAAACTCAAGACATGAACTCTTTGGTATAATGAAACACTTTCAATTCAGGGAAGGGTATCTTTGTATTCAAGGAGTGAGTTCGAATTACCCAGTTGCCTGAAAGGTTAAAATGACGACTTATGGCCATTTTTAACTTCACATATAAAACATGAAATAAAGAAGTTACCCACTCTGTCTGGTTATCATCATACCCACATGGTATGGTTGTTATCCTACCTCCTCAGTAAGATTCTAGCAACTATGTATGGTTACCATCCTACCCACATGGTATGGTTACCATCCTACCCACTCTGTATGCTTATCATCCTACACACTATGTTTGGTTATCGTTCTACCCACTCTGTATGGTAACCATCCAACCCACTCTTTATGGTTACCATCCTACCCACTCTGTATGCTTATCATCCTACACACTATGTTTGGTTATCGTTCTACCCTCATGTATGGTTACCATCCTATCCACTCTTTAGATTATCATTCTTCCCACTCTGTATGATTACCATTTTACTCAATCCGTTTATACGGTTCCCATCCTACTCATCCCGTATATATGGTTATCATCCTACTCACTCTGTATACATGGTTACCATCTTACTCACTCTGTATACATGATAACCATCTTACTCACTCCGAATAAATGGTTACCATTTTGCTCCGTATACATGGTTAACATCCTACTCACTCATTAGAAGGTGCCACAGGCATAAATATGGAATATCGTAGCATTTAATGATTTTTATTTTGATGGATCAATCCTACACTGGACTAAAGATGTCTAAAGTCCCTGTATCAACAGTATTAGTTGTAAAAAAAGAGAACGACCATTATCTGTGATGCCTAAGATATGTTCTTCATAGCTTCACCAATCTCGCGCTTGAATACAATACGTTGTATCCTTTTACGCGTCATTGTGCGTCTCAACACATACAGGTTCCACATTTGATTGGTCTCCCCTTTGGGGTAATACCCTGTCTAAGATGCGAACTTACGTAATACAAATGATTGGGTAATAATATGAACTAGATAAAAATTAGGTTCATATTGAATTATGAGTCATATGACATCAACCCATGTGACTTAAGCACAAATACGTCTTTCAAGTATTCAAGCACAATACAACGATATGAACAATCACCTGTTTTCATATTTGTTGATTTTTATGAAGCACTCACAAATATAAAGTAAACACTTTAGCCATATGCAAGAAAATCATTAGGCAAATTAAAATTTAAAACTTACTTGCTAGAGAATTTGTTCTTGCCTATACACTCCTTAATGCGCATGTTTAGGATAGATCAGACTTAATCGAGTCAAGTGTTGAATATATGCTTTTTTAAGACTTGGACACCTGTGGCCACCATACTGTTAGCATTCAAGTTTTGACTCCCTATTTTTAGAGCGTGATATCTTGTGTAATGTTAACGATAACAAGGACAGCGGGCGAGACGCTTAGGTATACGGCCAAAGGACAGTTGATCTTCAGTCCGATAAGCCTAACTGTTCGTCACACTAGTAAGGCGCAAATTGCCGAAATGGGCGTGTGTTGTTTGTTTATGGAGGAACGTACAGCTTATTATCATTGTCGCGTTTGGCATTAATTATTTTGTGATTGTTTACCTGTCGTCTTGATTTAATCTATAAGTACACTAGGTCAAACATTGCACAAACATGTTGGCATGTTTCAGACATTTAGACGGCACCAAAAGTTTAGTAGCACTAGCACAGATTAAATAACAAATAAATTCGACAATGTACACCCGGATGTGTTTTATAGACAAGGCTAAATATTTCTCAAGCGTCCGAGAAGAAACTTTTTTTTTTTATAATGTAGACAGTGCTCAAGAAACATAACGTTCTTCTTGGCAAGGAGTCAGATACAAACAACGTGAAGTTAAAATGCGGTGAAAATTACCTGGAGTGAAATTTTCAAGAGCGCAACATTGAAATCCATAAACTCAAGACATGAACTCTTTGGTATAATAAAACACTTCCAATTCAGGGAAGGGTAGCTTTGTTTTCAAGGAGTGAGTTCGAATTACCCAGTTGCCTGAAAGGTTAAAATGACGACTTATGGTAATTTTTAACTTCACATATAAAACATGAAATAAAGAAGTTACCCACTCTGTCTGGTTATCATCATACCCACATGGTATGGTTGTTATCCTACCTCCTCAGTGAGATTCTAGCAACTATGTATGCTTACCATCCTACCCACTCTGTATGGTTACCATCCTACCCACATGGTATATTTACCATCCTACCCACTCTGTATGCTTATCATCCTACACACTATGTATGGTTACCATCCTACCCACATGGTATATTTACCATCCTACCCACATGGTATGGTTACCATCCTACCCACTCTGTATGCTTATCATCCTACACACTATGTATGGTTACCATCCTACCCACTCTGTATAATTACCATCCTACCCACATGGTATGGTTACCATCCTACCCACTCTGTATGCTTATCATCCTAGACACTATGTATGGTTACCATCCTACCCACTCTGTATGGTTACCATCCTACCCACATGGTATGGTTACCATCCTACCCACTCTGTATGCTTATCATCCTACACACTATGTATGGTTACCATCCTACCCACTCTGTATGCTTATCATCCTACCCACTCTGTATGCTTATCATCCTACACACTATGTATGGTTACCATCCAACCCACTCTGTATGGTTACCATCCTACCCACATGGTATGGTTACCATCCAACCCACTCTGTATGGTTACCATCCTACACACTCTGTATGGTCATCATCCTACACACTATGTTTGGTTATCGTTCTACCCTCATGTATGGTTACCATCCTACCTACTCTTTAGATTATCATTCTTCCCACTCTGTATGATTACCATCTTACTCAATCCGTTTTTATGGTTACCATCTTACTGAATCCGTTTTTAATGTTACCATCTTACCCACTCCGTTTATATGGTTACCATCCTACTCATCCTATATATATGGTTATCATCCTACTCACTCTGTATACATGGTTACCATCTTACTCACTCCGAATAAATGGTTACCATTTTACTCCGTATACATGGTTAACATCCTACTCACTCCTTAGACGGTGCCACAGGCATAAATATGGAATATCGTAGCATTTAATGATTTTTATTTTGATGGATCAATCCTACACTGGACTAAAGATGTCTAAAGTCCCTGTATCAACAGTATTAGTTGTAAAAAAAGAGAACGACCATTATCTGTGATGCCTAAGATATGTTCTTCATAGCTTCACCAATCTCGCGCTTGAATACAATACGTTGTATCCTTTTACGCGTCATTGTGCGTCTCAACACATACAGGTTCCACATTTGATTGGTCTCCCCTTTGGGGTAATACCCTGTCTAAGATGCGAACTTACGTAATACAAATGATTGGGTAATAATATGAACTAGAAAAAAATTAGGTTCATATTGAATTATGAGTCATATTACATCAACCAATGTGACTTAAGCACAAATACGTCTTTCAAGTATTCAAGCACAATACAACGATATGAACAATCACCTGTTTTCATATTTGTTGATTTTTATGAAGCACTCACAAATATAAAGTAAACACTTTAGCCATATGCAAGAAAATCATTAGGCAAATTAAAATTTAAAACTTACTTGCTAGAGAATTTGTTCTTGCCTATACACTCCTTAATGCGCATGTTTAGGATAGATCAGACTTAATCGAGTCAAGTGTTGAATATATGCTTTTTTAAGACTTGGACACCTGTGGCCACCATACTGTTAGCATTCAAGTTTTGACTCCCTATTTTTAGAGCGTGATATCTTGTGTAATGTTAACGATAACAAGGACAGCGGGCGAGACGCTTAGGTATACGGCCAAAGGACAGTTGATCTTCAGTCCGATAAGCCTAACTGTTCGTCACACTAGTAAGGCGCAAATTGCCGAAATGGGCGTGTGTTGTTTGTTTATGGAGGAACGTACAGCTAGCTTATTATCATTGTCGCGTTTGGCATTAATTATTTTGTGATTGTTTACCTGTCGTCTTGATTTAATCTATAAGTACACTAGGTCAAACATTGCACAAACATGTTGGCATGTTTCAGACATTTAGACGGCACCAAAAGTTTAGTAGCACTAGCACAGATTAAATAACAAATAAACTCGACAATGTACACCCGGATGTGTTTTATAGACAAGGCTAAATATTTCTCAAGCGTCCGAGAAGAAACTTTTTTTTTATAATGTAGACAGTGCTCAAGAAACGTAACGTTCTTCTTGGCAAGGAGTCAGATACAAACAACGTGAAGTTAAAATGCGGTGAAAATTACCTGGAGTGAAATTTTCAAGAGCGCAACATTAAAATCCATAAACTCACGACATGAACTCTTTGGTATAATAAAACACTTCCAATTCAGGGAAGGGTAGCTTTGTTTTCAAGGAGTGAGTTCGAATTACCCAGTTGCCTGAAAGGTTAAAATGACGACTTATGGTAATTTTTAACTTCACATATAAAACATGAAATAAAGAAGTTACCCACTCTGTCTGGTTATCATCATACCCACATGGTATGGTTGTTATCCTACCTCCTCAGTAAGATTCTAGCAACTATGTATGGTTACCATCCTACCCACTCTGTATGGTTACCATCCTTCCCACATGGTATATTTACCATCCTACCCACTCTGTATGCTTATCATCCTACACACTATGTATGGTTACCATCCTACCCACATGGTATATTTACCATCCTACCCACATGGTATGGTTACCATCCTACCCACTCTGTATGCTTATCATCCTACACACTATGTATGGTTACCATCCTACCCACTCTGTATGGTTACCATCCTACCCACATGGTATGGTTACCATCCTACCCACTCTGTATGCTTATCATCCTAGACACTATGTATGGTTACCATCCTACCCACTCTGTATGGTTACCATCCTACCCACATGGTATGGTTACCATCCTACCCACTCTGTATGCTTATCATCCTACACACTATGTATGGTTACCATCCTACCCACTCTGTATGGTTACCATCCTACCCACTCTGTATGCTTATCATCCTACACACTATGTATGGTTACCATCCAACCCACTCTGTATGGTTACCATCCTACCCACATGGTATGGTTACCATCCAACCCACTCTGTATGGTTACCATCCTACACACTCTGTATGGTCATCATCCTACACACTATGTTTGGTTATCGTTCTACCCTCATGTATGGTTACCATCCTACCTACTCTTTAGATTATCATTCTTCCCACTCTGTATGATTACCATCTTACTCAATCCGTTTTTATGGTTACCATCTTACTGAATCCGTTTTTAATGTTACCATCTTACCCACTCCGTTTATATGGTTACCATCCTACTCATCCTATATATATGGTTATCATCCTACTCACTCTGTATACATGGTTACCATCTTACTCACTCCGAATAAATGGTTACCATTTTACTCCGTATACATGGTTAACATCCTACTCACTCCTTAGACGGTGCCACAGGCATAAATATGGAATATCGTAGCATTTAATGATTTTTATTTTGATGGATTAATCCTACACTGGACTAAAGATGTCTAAAGTCCCTGTATCAACAGTATGAGTTGAAAAAAAGGGAACGACCATTATCTGTGATGCCAAAGATATGTTCTTCATAGCTTCACCAATCTCGCGCTTGAATACAATACGTTGTATCCTTTTACGCGTCAGTGTGCGTCTCAACACATACAGGTTCCACATTTGATTGGTCTCCCCTTTGGGGTAATACCCTGTCTAAGATGCGAACTTACGTAATACAAATGACTGGGGTAATAATATGAACTAGATAAAAATTAGGTTCATATTGAATTATGAGTCATATTACATCAACCCATGTGACTTAAGCACAAATACGTCTTTCAAGTATTCAAGCACAATACAACGATATGAACAATCACCTGTTTTCATATTTGTTGATTTTTATGAAGCACTCACAAATATAAAGTAAACACTTTAGCCATATGCAAGAAAATCATTAGGCAAATTAAAATTTAAAACTTACTTGCTAGAGAATTTGTTCTTGCCTGTACACTCCTTAATGCGTATGTTTAGGATAGATCAGACTTGATCGAGTCAAGTGTTGAATATATGCTTTTATAGGACTTGGACTCTGCCTATAGTACAAGGGTATCCCGTGATACGTGCTGATTTGGACCATGTATTTTAAGTATGGATTGAGTCACTTTAAGACTGATGGATAAAGATCGAGAAAAATTTGCCGTGTGCCTACATTGCAGGTCTGCTTGGACTCTGACCCTCAGGCCGGGCTGATTTTTTATTATTTTGTGATGGCCAAATTTTATGCGGGCTTAAAATTGATATATGCGTTGCGGGTGGGCTACATGATTGCCTGGTGATGGTTTCTCCGGGTCATGAACTAAAAAAGTGGCAGCGGTAAATGACAAAGATATATATATTTATAAAACATAACGCATCCATTCATGTGGCTTCGGTCATTGGCTTTTCTAAAGAACGATTTTTGTATTGCACCTGTGAAATCTCACTGCACTTTTAGATAGTCGTCTTTGCAGTGACGTCTTTTCATGGTCAAGCTGTAAAACAGAAGACTAGTATTGCACCCTATACCTTTGGCAGATCTCACATATGATGTAAGATGGCTGAGAATGTAGCACCATCATGAGTATCTATATGATCTTGTGATAGCCACTGCATGGCTACATTTTGACCTGCAGGCGGCCAGGATAGTTTCGTCAAAGGCTGAGGTGTGCTGCCCTTCATGATCATTTGAAATAGATAAGAGAAGACTCCTCCCTTATGTGTTTCAAAGGCCCATGACTCCTCTTTCTCTGTCTCTCTCTCTCTCTCTCTCTCTCTCTCTCTGTATATCTCCTGGGCCCAGAGCCAGATCCGCGATTCCCTGACGTTTTCTATTATTCTCGTTTTTGTTAATAAGCAGTTTATCAGTGATCAAGATTAACATGGCAAATGATAATGGTGTGATCTATGGCGTTTGTGAACTGATGTTCATGATGTTTTACAAAGGTACCTATAGATAGAGTACTGTATGCTGAAAACGCTCTTCAAATAAGTGAACTAAAAATTAATTATTAATATATGAAAACCTTAAGTGAATTTTCCCGAGGTTAAATTTTATTTTTTTTCTTGGTTATTTGGGCGCTGATTGGGATCTAAATTTGTGGTAAAAATGTGGATCGAGTGTGTGCTGAAATCCAAATGTGTTTGGCGGGTGCGGGAAAATTTTTCTTTGTAGGTGCTGTTCATTACAGGTCGTGTGTCACAAATTCTCGATATATATGTGGATAGATCGGTAGATACGTAAATATCACCGTGGAACCATCTTTCATAGTTGAATATATCACATTGTTAGTTGATTTTTAGATTGAATAAGTACATCCACACATATAAAATGCGGAAATAGTGTATGATTTTTGAGTTCACATATTTGAACTTTCCCGTTACCTGTAAAAGTATCAAAGATATACAACAGCGTTTCAGGTACACAACATAACCCAAACATGACAACCTAACCGACACATGGCAAGCCCCTTAACTTTGTCAATGTTGTTATTTTACCTAACCTTAACTATCCGCAGATTAATATGATCCATGGCATTTGCTACCGCGCAGATGTGTTTGCTGATTTGCGACAGTTAATTGCTACCGCACATATTGCTTTGAGTGGTTCTGTCAGAGCGACCTCTGGCAGCAAAAACTTGCATTACGTCAATAGTAGCAGATTTTGCGATCGCAAATTCATAGCCCCCATCAGTAGCAATGACAGCCACTTGCTACCGTGCAGGTCTGTGATTTGCTACCGCGCACTTTACGCATATGAGCCGGTCTGTGCCTGATGGTAGTAGTGGCTGATTCAGTGCGCGATGTGGCAAGCTATGCGCAAGGGTAGCAATGTTACTGTGCGACTGCTATTTGCTACCGCGCACTTTGCGCTCAATAGCCACGGAGCGCATAGTAGTAGCAAGGTAAGTGGATGCTGGGTGCGCGTTGTGCCGGGCTATGCACAATGGTAGCAAAGAATCCAAGGGATTAGTCTGAAAAACCGACAGTTCCCCGCATACATGTATATGCTTGTTTTCCACTCTATGTCTGATTCTGTCTTTCAAATTTTCATTTTCTTCCAAACACTTTACCTGACACTGATAATAATATGATCTTCAGTTCTTACAGCCTGTTAGGTCACCTTTCTTGGAAATGTTAAGTTATCCTCTGTTTCCAATATGTTGGGATCCCTCTTTCCCGAAGTATTCTAAACAACCTTTCAAGCCAATTAACTGTTATTTGCAGTTGAACAGCACTATGCAGAGTCCGGCATATTGATTATTCTGCGGGAACTGACGATTCGTGTTTGACCATATCCTGTTCATCAAGCTTTTTTGCCGGGCAAATTAATAATATTTCCATAAATCAACAGGTGAAGATGCACCAATTAACTCAAATTAAATTTAAAGGAGTTTCAATGTGCGCGTATATGCGTAAAATTATAGGTGTGTGTCCCTGTGCACAATGCGCGTAGGCCTAAATGCGAAAACTGGCAGACGTATGTATTTGTGCAGTAGATCGAGCAGGCCTTCCGTTAAAAAATGGTGAAGTGACGTCATTTTACCCTGAATCTCTGATTTCGCGGAGACCCTATGCGTGAAAATCGCTCCTGTGGCGATTTTAATGCATGCATATTGGTCATTCTACGAAATAGACCCATTTCAACAGGTACAACATCCGGAATATAACTGATCCTTATATTTATTTTATAGAGTCTCACATGGAAATAAAAGAGCAGAGCACTTTATTTCATGCAAGTGATAGTTTTGGCTAATTTAATGCCCTATATATTTCATCGATTTCAACACCCTTACAGACTTTAAGCAGTGCTTAAAAATTATTATGAAAGACTGAGTTGGATATTTCCATGCCAATTTACGGTCCAACATAAATAATTTAACAAAAAAATAAGAAAGATTCACCTGTAAATAAGAAAGATTCACCTGTATGATGTATTTTATTATTAAAATATATTTTAAGCCAGTAAAATGCATATTTTTAATTTTATGAGTTACGTTTAATCCTTCAACAAAATACAACCGCAACCCACAGAAGGTATAATGCAATAAATAGTATGAAAATATAGCAATCTACCTACGGGAGATAAAGGCATTTTCTCATATGTTTCAAGTCATTTTTTTCTTGAAATTATGTCTATTTTCAAAATTTAACGGTGTTGAAGAAGGATAACGGTGATGAATTACAATGGATGTAATCATTGGCAAAATTATTACTTAAAGAAAGCAGACTTCTTTTATAATATTTCAAGTTTAATATATAAAAATACATAACACAGTGATCGTTATAAAAACTATGAAATTCCTGAATAACAATGCGAGTTTGTAGAATTTAGATCTTACATTGATCCTGTTTTTTTTTCAACACAGTTCATTGACTTTCATCACCGTTAAAAGTGAAGAGGAATGGTGTTGATGAATAATGGTGTTGAAAAAATGACATGATATTTATTCAAAGAAACTTTATTACTCCTTCAACCTTTCTAGTAATCAGTATATGTAAGTGTTGACAGTGTGAGCTATATTCCAAAACTAAGAAAAGCATAAATACATACATCATTTTGGAGAAATATAGGTAACGGTGTTTAAAAGCAATAAATATACGGACATTTTTACAAAATTATGGAAATTTCCTGTTGTAAAAAGACAAAATACATACCGATAATAATGGTTTTGTGGAGTCATTCTGAGACGTTACTTCAACTTAGGTGTGTTTTTAAAAAAGAGAAATCAATCAACATCGTGTCATGGCAATCAAATCGTCTTTATAACGGTGTTGAAAAAAAAATCTAGGAAAAAACATTTACTCACAAAAAAGTGGAAAAATTAGAGGGATGTAAAGAAACTTGTGGAAGTTTATTAAGGAACGATTTTATTATACAGGATATTATAACTAAATTCTAGGCTAATACCATTTTTAATAAAAATAAGAGGATCAATTTTTTTTTATTATGGCCTGGAGACAGGTAATTTTTAATTAATTAACCATTAAGTATAGATTTGAAGCATTTTAGGTAAATCTTTGCAAAACAAATAAGCCAAAATAAGGCAGAAAATATAAGATACTAAAATTAAATGCCGAAAGCACAATGACAGATTATATTTATATGTACTAGGGCACTGTGAAATGTTAGGGACATGAATTTTCATGAATTGGGTATACAATAGTTACAAAATAATGTGAGCGATTTTTTCATGCATTCCACCAGTTACATGAATGAAGTTTCGGGCCTAACCATGACCGGGGCTCTGTGTACCGTACTATGTTTAAAAATCGGCCATATACAGTATTATAAGAATAGAAGAGCTCAGGATACACTGGCCAAACATGTTCTTGTTCCTGTTCGCAAAAATAATGCAAACAAGAACATGTAACCAAAACGAATTGTTCACATATGTACGCCTTAAAAGTGCCAGTCATGACTATTAAACAATGGATATTATTTAATTTCATTTATTATTAAATCTATGAGATGCATTTAAATGATGACAACTTTAACGTTATACCAGTCAATAAAATTGAAATGAACAGTCCGAGTATGGGTAGGCACTTCTTTCCTTGCCGCAATTGTTGCCAGTCTTTTCCTTATTCCTGCGCCCCCTGTTGGTGTAACCGACCCCGGGAGTTGGTTGCATTTTTCTTGAACAACGAACAGGAACATGTTCGTATTCGTGGGCTAAAACGGTCTTTGTTCATGAACAGACCCATGAACAGAAACATTTTCATGGAACGAAAACACGCCCTAACTGGCCTCTTCATAACGTGTATTCAGGAAATTTCCGAATGCAACGACCGTGACGTCATGGTTATGTCATTCCATTATGATGGCAAAGTTTTCACATACAGCGCCGAGTTGGCCATGCAGCTCTCACTTAAAGAAAAACAACAACTCGGCGTCGTGATGTTAGTTGTTTTTCATCAATTTTCGCTAACTTCATATAAAATTAGGTCGTTTTCTCGGCATTCGCCGCACCGCTATGAACACACATTGGAAATCCAGGCAGAGAAGGAAACGCGAAAAAACATAGTGTCACAGTCGGTGGAACGGACTATAAATTTTTGTGTGGATCATGCACATAATCCGGCTTCAGAAAAGTATTCAAGGAATATTCATGAATATGGAGTCAAATATGCATGAATGAAACTGTGAATATGGAGCGAATAAGTGAATCCAAACACGGGTCCATTTGAAGGAGGCCTGCATTCCTTCCTTAGAATGCCGATATCTTGTCATAGAATTCCTAAAATTCCCTAGCCCTGCTGAGTTATGTGCAGCTTTAGCCAGGTCTTTGGTCTCATGCTTTTCTTGACTTCTTTATCTTTCATTTTGTATTGTTCACTTAGGGTTTCCTTGCATGGTTGTATCAAATTTTAACTGTTCTACAGTTTTTTTTTGTACCTCGAGCGGTCCAGAAATTATGTTTGTTTCAGTTGGCTCTCAAGTTAGTTGCCTGAACATATATCTTTATGTTTATGCACATTACCAATAAACAGTTATGGTTGCACTTGTGTAACATTAAAACGTTGTTCTTGAATTTACAGATCAAGGAATCCATTGAATCCATTTCATGTTAACACGAATTCAGACATGAGGGTCAGTATCGATACTTTCATCCTTGTGTTCTGCTTTATTGCAGGTAAGTTATCTTCAATACCTTATCTATTTTGGCGTATTTTTTCGATAAACATGCTTATTGGTGTTCCTCAATAATGTGGTTCATATACGCATTAAAGGAAACCCCTCAATTTCTCACAAACCAATAAGTTCCTGGAAACGATCCTGGTGCCATAAAGCAGGTCCTCCTATTCCATTTACATCAAATAACATCAGAAGATTTGTGTGGACCGATACCCATTCAGCCCCCGAACACCTACAAATATTAAAGCCACGTGTCACATAATGTCAGAATGCCCAATAAAAAGACTTGTCAGAGATTAAATTCTTAGATTTCAGTAAATTAATAGTAAAACACAATAAAACATTAGAAAATAAATACGTGTCATAATAGAGTATATAAAATGATAGATATGGCTTCATCATAAAATTGTGTTTTCACTGCGCAGAATCTGACTTATCAAAGCACTGCTGGTTAGAGTTTGTTGGTTTAGAAATCCTATCTGCACAATGCACCGAGGTTTCTAAATACACCAATGGCACTGGTACAAATGTGTTGATGGGCGTTGATATAATAGGCAATTGGAACATGTTAGATTACAGTTTTCCATTCTGATTACATGAATATTTTTGTGATTCGGCCCCCATGCTTGTAAAACTAAAGTAAGTAAAATCTGGTAAGCATGCGAATGTTCAGTGTGAATTAGTGACTCGACCGTTCCAACAATCCAGAACAGCAAGAGGTTTGTTTTGAGTGGAAACCACCTCTGGCAGAAGGGTGGACTTCACTGACACATTCAAAATGGAAACATCAGAAGCATACAGTTGTACATAGCCTAAACTTGCAAATTGGACTGAAGGTGTTAATGATATCACAATTGTACTCCCAGATCTTGGTTTATAAATTTCCAAGATGCAGTCATTTTAAAAATGTATTTTTATCCACAAATACCTTTGTGCTGTATGATTTTAGTATGAAAAGCTGTAGTTCCTATGGATTCAACTGAACATATACTTAGCTTAATAATAGTTATGTCTTGAAAGTGTCATGTTGTATTTTTTCTACAAGGGCCTCATGCCGGTAGTAATGAAACATGCAAGTTCTTCAACGTATCCACTATGAAGTATGAGAGTGATACTTGTACGAGCAACATGGGTCATATGTGCCTGGTTCAAGGCAAGTGGAATATGTTGTGCTTCTCTGATAACGTATTAGTCATAAAATCGAAAAAAAAAAAAAAAACAAAAAAAAACAGTGTTATCGTAAAACGACAGATACATCACAATATTTTCATTTGCTTCACAGATTGCAAAGACTGCAGTGACTTGGGTCTTCTAAGGATCGTTTGTACGGTGACAAGTTCTAAATGCTTGGTTGCCATGTGTGATGACGTCACTTGGTACGAGGCAGAGAAGAAATGTCGTGACACTGGGGAGACGAAGAACATGACAATGACGCTGGCTACAGATACAGATGTGGCTCTCCTGTCACAAAAAAATGCCTCATTCCCCCCACTAAATTGCAATGCCCTTTGGGTGCAACCTACGAACCTGTTCAGTGAGTAGTCATTAAATTATACTTTATATATACTCCGGAACAGCAACACTGGAAAAAATTCAGATATGGTATTTAGTAATGAAACGCAAGGTTATTTCTATGAATGGTTTCAAGTTTATATACAGATATAAATTAAAACGACTACATTCCACAGGATTTATTCCGTAACCCTGCATTCATCGTCTATTGTAATAATAATCGAATGAGAAAGATCAGGTGGGCAAATGTTTTTCTACGATTAGACGTGTTGCCAGCCATCACGTAAATCATGGAAAATCTCGAAAATGTGGAAAATGTAACATGTTCAAGTCACATTTTCTAGTCAGGGAAAAGGGAATATGAGAAAAAAATTGAAATACCTGAAAAATAAGGGCATTTGATTGGCTCTGAAGAGGAATAGTTTATATATGCAATATAAAAGATGATCATAGTCTTCCAATGTTTCCCCTTTTGTTGCAGATATTATAGGTAGCCAGTCTAATTTAACTCCAATAATCCTTTCTGCCTTGTAATTTCTAATAGTTTGAATAATGTTTTTATCAGCAAGTGTTTGAACATTAAATCATACAGGTGTACTCACAGTGACACATTGATACATTGCGACTATTTCCAGTAATTTCTTATCACTATGAAATTCATTAAGTTTATTCTATACGTTCATAATATCAAACTTATTTACCACAGGGTGTTGTTTGCGAAACTTTTAGTTTTATTGACATTTAAAAGCGAATTATAATGGTCGCACTATCCAGTTCATTATAGCATGCATGCTATACACTAAAAAAGTTTACAAGGGTAACGGAACTGGTGAAAGTATATTACTTTCCAGTGTTTGTTGTTAAACTATCTTTGAATCATTTGATTGAATACATATACTATTACTTTTCTGTTGTTTTAAAAATTAGAAATGCAAGTACACGAGTGCAGGTGTTTACAATACTCTTCAAGCTTTCCTTTTAGCAATTTGGTATAATTATGTTTATATGAATACAGTTCAGAAAGGTTAATATTGCATCATTAGTAGTTTTTTTCACTGTACAGGTAAACTGAAGTTTATCTACGGAAGGTCAAAGAGTGGATATTAAGCTTTTTGAGACTTATTTCTTTAAGTATTTCATGACTATACTGGTATCAGGGCGACCAGTCTGTTTTAATTTAGAACCTGTCATTCCACCCGAAAGATGTAAATAATTGTCCGGGAATAAAGGTAGTATCATGAATATCTCCCATATGGCCCAATTTTTAACACGAAATAGAATAACACTACTACGACAACAATTAATACCAATACTTCTAATAATACTTATTATAATAATGATGATATATTAAATAAATTATAGAGAGGAAAGTCCAGGTTTCGTTTTTTAAATTATATGATAGCAACATTTCCCGATATCCTTATTTTTTAATTTTTTTATCATGTTAAAACATTTATCATATTTGTAGAAGACACTGATGCCCAGAAAATCACCATCATCGTCGTCATCGTCATCATAGGCACTGTGGTGCTCTTAGGCATTGTGGTTCTAATTTGGGTGAGATTTATCTTTCTACAATGCATTTAAAGATATTTGAAGAGTGACTTAGCTGACATACAGTTTGCCTCACTTTACAGTCAGGAACTGGTAAAATGACATTAATTGAGATGATTAAAAACACCCTCATTATTATGTATTAACTCTGTTTAAGCTACGTTTACTCGGTATGAGAAAAAGATGTTTTTTTTTTTTTACTCTAGTTACTTTATCATAAACCGTTTACCGGGCCCGCGTTATGCGGAGTATACTGTATGAAACACACTATAAAATGTAATTATCTGGGGAGAGCTGGATCCACCTACCGCGCGAGGTATTGCGCCCATGGTAACATTTGCCAATGTTATCTGTTTTGAAATGACCAGTGGTGTCAATTCAAGGCTGACTTTACCACAGTTTTAACCAAGGAAGCTTCAGTGTACACATTTAACCAAGGAAAAAAGATCATCAAATTAAATTAATATTATATAACAATATACCATAATCTTATATATTAAGATAAACTGTTGTCAAATGTCAACATATCTTTTTAAACTGTTCGTTTTGCCTGTTTTACAAACTTTATCAGATAATATGCAATGTACAGTAAAATAAAATACACAGTATTATTACATCTAACTTTTCAGAGGTGTATCCTGGTTGTCAAGAAACGCCGCCATCAAGATACTGAAGGTACTAGGATGTTTAAAATAAGAAAAAAAAATGTTAATGAACATTTAACAGAAGAATGGGTATAATAACAGAAGTGTTTCTGGTTTATATTTTTCAAAAAGAGATTTCAACCAAACGTTCATTTTTATTATGCATAGATCTTAGTTAAAAGAAACGGATATTCTCTATTGATGGTATAAAGACTGGAATGCTGTATTCAAGAATCAATTTGAAGGTAGCGTTCTATAGGTACGCGTATGCAGTGCGTATGCGGTACGTATGCGTATGGAGTTGGAACCTTGGGCGTCGGGGGGGGGGGGGGGATGTAATCACTGCTCCTGCTATGTAGATAATAATATTTATATATTAGAAATGAGATATTTTGATTATTAGAATTACAGATTCTGGTTCCATTCTGAGTTTACTCAGTAACTTATGCTGGAAACAGCATACTCTTAATTATAAATTATTTTCAGTCAGTCACACAGACAATAAAAGATATATATATGTTACGCGCCATCAGTCGATCAAGCCCATCGGCCGATGGGCTTGCACCATCAGTCGATCGACCGATGGGTCGATAAACAGTAGAACCTCGAATTTCCGTATCTCGTTTTTTCCGATTTTTTCCCCGAAGTTTGAATTGAGGAACCGAAATTTATCTCTATTAACCGAAATGTGGAAATACGACTTTCGGAAAAATATATTTTTTTCCGAAAATACCGAATGTGATTCCGAGAATAACTGGCCGAGTGACGTTCACTCGCCCGTGAAGAATAACAAATGGCCCGATCAGCGCGTCTAATTAAGCATAATGGGATATTGAGAGCTTCTGCCGCTCAGTCGTTACGGCGCATGCATTCATTCGATCACCTTGTATGTGTACTGACGTAACACTGTCCCCATTAATTCTGTTTTAGTATGATGGTTTCTTTGTGCTTACCCGTAACCTATATGAAAGTTTGGTAAGAGTTCATCAGGTTGGGTTTTCCGTCAGGTTTCACAGACTTAGACGTTACGTTTTCTGTGTCGTGACTGGCTGTGGCCTTTAATTTTTCTTTTTAAAATAGATTGCCCCGATTGTAAAAATTTCGCTGTATGTTTATATTAAAAATAAATTGAGAAAAACGTTCTGACGAGATAACGTGACTGGCAGGATCAGGATTAGCATCTTGAAACTAATATACCTGTATACGACTGTAGTAATAGTATACTTATTGAAAAGATAGCCGAAACCTCAACTATGAGAACATCCCCAACTATTCGGATATTTGAGGTTCTACTGTATATATAAATATATATATTTATTTGAATAATTTAACTTGATTACCCTCAAACCTCCGAGTCATACCCCCCCCCCATCCTTTCATATAAAATGACGCTACTGGTGATTCCTTCAATACGTTTGCGCAAGCAACCATTTTCAATCGCTCACTATATATATAGCAATTGAATAGCGTGCACATGCATGGTAACATTCGAGGGAATACCACACATTGACCTCAGTGATGGGGTATTTCTCTGGCAGATAACTTCTCTTATCCTATATCCCGGTGTTTGCTGCATACGTACCATATATACATACGTATCAATGGAATCTCAGGTGTCCATTTTCTAGCTGCATTCACATACGTACCGCAAACGTACGTAATCGAAATTTAGCTTAATCGAATATTAGCTTAAGAACGCATAACCATACCTTTAGAGAACAACCACTGACATCAATAAATCAATTTTGCCTGAGGCAGATGAACTTGTTACGTAGAAATTTGATTTGATTTATTGTAGAACGCCACAACGGAATACGTATGATCAAGTACGACCCTGCCCCAACAGAAGAGGTATAGATCAACCATGTCTTGTACCAGTTAATTGTTTCACGTATGTATCCTGATATGTAGGTAGCTTTAACAGCTGATACATACATGCACACGCTGTAATTATGGTTAAAAATATTTACAGTTTTGCTGATGAAGCCGACTCACAGATATACAATCCCTGCCCATCTTTTTTTTTCAAAATACACTGCAAACGTGTATTTTATCCTGTACCTTCAATTTTCTTTAGAGAGTAAAAAATCCCTCGATAAAAATGCGACCTTTATAAGGAACCCATAAAATGTGTAAATTTTACAGACTGACCGTTCTGGTGATGGTTTATAGCCAGCAGTGAATATACCGCTCAGGAGCCTTTAATTTTGAACTGATAGGCATACTTTGCACTGAAAGTCCCTGAACTTTCTTTTGTCAGCGAAGGAAGGAAACTGCTATAGTTAGCACCATGAGTCGACGCCCTGTTCATTCACCAAATTACTTGGTCCTCTGAGATAAGCTTAACTATCGAAAGTTTATTTCTGAATTCTGTAAGGTTTAAATGACCGTTTGAAGGATTCTTTTTGACTAACTGCTTGTCTAAATGCCAGGTGGGATGTGCCGTACAAACCATAATTATTTATAAATCATTTCCTACCTTATTATGAGCATGAATTAATATTGTTCACACTCACACCCTTCCACACACACACACACACACACACACACGTATAAAAGCTTTGACATGCGCCAGCACTAAAGAGGGGTCTGCCAGCTCTGCAACAAATGCTTAACTCTAAAAGGTGTAAAATAACAACTTGCAAGCTGGAGTGTTTTGGAAATCTCTGTGATGCTGCCAAACCATCATTTTACAGCTCGGAAGACTGTAGTTTTAAGGCAAAAACATGATTTGGAGCACTCACACTCCTTTCAGTCAGACCAAAGTGTTTATAGTTACTATGTGTTCAAGGAATCTATTTTGTGGTTTCATAATATTTAACTAATGTGCCTCATTTTTACACGTTCGGTATTCTATCGGTATTCTAGGAGCTGTAGGATGAATTTTTGCAATATTTTCGATGTTGTTTGTATGCATGCAGACATAATTTAATATCTCAGGAACAACAGTAATCCTGAGGATTAAATGTTAAAATAATATTGTTACTGCTATGTGTATGTAAGCTGAGGGTGGCGCAATCTGTGTTGCAGTATTTCTGTGAACTAAAATGTCATTTTATACTTTTTCACAAATAAGAGAGGGGAAAATATAACACCAGATTATATTATATGGTTATATAAGGCAAAAAAAAGTAAAAGATATGGTTCTCAGGTACCACCCACGTAAATTTTAACCCCCCCCCCCCACATCAAACATTTTCATTTCTGATTTTCATCTTTCAAGTAGATAAAATAATACCATTTTGATAAGAATTCCTTTGTTATGTAGTGCTCTTACCTGTTTAGGAAAAAAATATGTTATTTTCATGCTTTTCCCTGATCATACGACATTTTTATCGAAGAATACAAAACAGGTAAAAATAAAATATCGCCCGCCCGCACTTATTTAAAAAAAAAATGCCTGAGAACCATACTTTTTTGGCCTAGGTTACCCAATGTTTCAGTAAGTGCTAGGGTCTTGAGCACCAAAGTTTAAGTTCCTTGTGGCGTGCGTGTCGGTGATAGCCTCAAGTGGCGCAACATAGGCCTATGTTGCCTTGGTTTGTGCGAGTCAAAAAAGACCTTTTCCAATTCTTACTACTGAAGCCAGAAAACATAAATACTGTAACCTGAAAACTTAAATACTGTAGCCTGAAAACTTAAATACTGTAGCTTTCAGGTAAAGGGTAACTTTTCCTCATTCAGAGCAGCATTAAATGAGGATGAATTGAAATAGATTGTTTTTTTTTAAGATGTTACCTTCATGAAACTTTTAATTTTACGTATATCTGTTACCAAATATTGATTATATGACTGTAAGCATATGTAAATTACAGGTGGCGCCACTTATATCCACTTTTACTGGACGTTATGAAGAACAAACTGCAAGGGGAGCCACTTATGCTGAACTACAGTTGCAATGGCATTTTCAGTTTCACTGTAATCTTTTAAATAATTGTTGCGACACTATCAAACACAGTAGACTACATGTAAGAGCGTTAGGTATCAATAGGATGCGAATGTAAAGCTAAGCAAGGCACAAATCATTTCAATAATACCTAGGAGGTTCAAACTTAATATGCACACAGATTCGTAAACTCTCTGTTTATATATATTGTAAATATATATTCAGCTGATTTATTTATTATGTTGAAAATATGGTATGTGTGGTATAATACATGTGGGTCTAACTTATAAGATTACTGATCATGGAAAACCAAAGTAAAGCAGTAGTTCGTTCATACCTGGTGCTGTAATATATATTATGACATGACATGTATGGTATACTACAGACCTACCATATAATATTACAGATCATGGAACTATAGATTAAAGTAGAATTTCGTTCATATTGTTTGTGGTGCAAGATGCAAAATATAACATGACATGTACAGTTTAATACAAACCTGCCATGTAACTGTATATTAAAGTAGAAATTCGTTCATATCTGGTTCTGTGTAAAATGTTATATATAACATGACATGTATGGGGTATTACAGACTGCCATGTAATATTACAGATCAAGGAACTATAGATTAGGAGGTTCAAACTTAATATGCACACAGATTCAGGTAAACTCTTTGTTTATATATATTGTAAATATATATATTCAGCTGATTTGTTTATTATGTTGAAAATATGGTATGTGTGGTATACTACAAGTCTAACATGTAAGATTACAAACCATGAAGTTGTAAATTAAAGTAGAAGTTCATATCTGGTGCTGTGCAACATGTAATCATTACTTATCACATGACATGACTTACATGATATACTACAGACCTACCATGTAAAATTACAGATCACGGCAATATAAAATATAGCCAATAAAATCGTTCATACTTTTTACTGAGCAAGATGAAATATATAACATGACATCTACGGTATAATACAAAACCTGCCATGTAAGATAACAGATCATAGAACTGTATATTAAAGTAGAAATTCGTTCATATCTGGTGCTGTGTAAAATGTTATATGACATGTCATAACATGTATGGTACTACATGTATGGTAATACAGACCTGCCATGTAATATTACAAATCATGGAAATATAGATTAAAGTAGATGTTCCTTCATACATGGTGCTGTGCAAGATATAATATGACATAGCATGACACGTATGATACTATAGGCCTGCCATGTAAGATTACAAACCATGAAATTTGAGTAGAAGTTCGTTCATGTCTGGTATAATAGTTTTGTAGATTATTGCCACTATGACCAATGATGATAAAACTTTCTTTTAAATCAATACATTTATTTGTTTTCTTTTCTTTTTAGAAATTCTTTATTTTTCATATTTTGAATACGAGCCATCTGTTCACAATGTAGAATCACCTCGGTTTTCAATTGCAGGATAATGTGTCTCTCAATGCCTCGTTTCGTGTTTTCCAGGTTACTTAAAATATTAAGCACAGATATGCCAAAGTGTACTTGACTAATTAACCAATATAAGCACGACACATATGGTACTTACATTATCGAACTTACTACCCGGACACAATAGGCTACAAGCAAAACATAAATATTCAACAGTGAAAATGAGTCTCTACAACAAGTCCTGGCACTTGAAAGTTGTAAATGAAGGTGTTACGACCCATAATGTAATAACTGGCCCATAATGTAATAACGGCCCATATTGTAATAAAAACGACCCATAATGTAATAATAGCCCATAATGTAATAAAAAACGGCCCATATTGTAATAACTATACCCTGCCCATATTGTAATAAAATCGCAAGTGGACAAAACGGCCCATATTGTAATAAAATCGAAGGTGGGTAAAACGGCCAATAATTTTATAAATCAAAGTTCATGCAAATTGACTTAGACAATTCAAATATTGACT
Source organism: Sipunculus nudus (assembly GCA_026874595.1). NCBI lineage: Eukaryota > Metazoa > Annelida > Sipuncula > Golfingiida > Sipunculidae > Sipunculus > Sipunculus nudus. The sequence continues at coordinate 54,817,596 of CM049306.1, forward strand.
TCTCGTGACACTAATGTGTAAGTGAACATACAAGTATGAAAAACCACTGGATTACATAATGACTATTTGTTTAAAACGGTGACCAAGCTAATATGAGCGAAATATGGCCATGATTCATGATTATCCTTTTGTTGAATCAGTGTTTAAATAGGGTGATAAAGTATTTAAACAGGATAATTTATATATATGTATATATATATATATATTTATATATATATATATATATTTATATATATATATATATATATATATATATATATATATATATATGTATATCGCCAAAATGTAAATATTTTGTCAATTTTAACAGATAAAATATACGAAATTCTCATTATCGATACATTTTAATGTATTTTAATTCTTTCTAAAATATAAATGAAAGTTTAAATTTCAGTGCGTTTTGCTCAATGTATCATAGAGAATATTTTATATGATCTCTCGAAACCTCCCGAGATTTGGAAATTATAAATGGAGGTACTGCTGCAATTTTTTGGTGTCTATATATGTATTGGTTAAGATGTCTTAGGTTAACATGTATAACACGTCGCATAGATAAAGAGCTTTCAACGCACGTATTTGAAGTTAAAACCTGGATGCGTCATTCGGGCGATTCAAGAGTTTACAATTTAATTTTTAAAAATAATTAGCCCAAACAACAAAACAACAATTTGAAAATGCCGGTTTCTGTGTTCTAGAGGTAGAGCATAGGGCGCAGAGCGGGGAGATTCAGGGGCGTAACCAGGTTTGAGGGAGGGGAGGGGGCCATGATTAGTGGCGGATCTAAAAATTCGTAATTTGTAGGGGGGGGGGGGGGGCGCTAATATGCATACATGGGTACTATGAAAACTGTTATATATACGTGTATATATATATATATATATATGTATATATATATTATTATTATTATTAAAATAATAATAATAATAATTATTATTATTATTATATTATTATTATTATTATATTATTATTATTATTATTATTATTATAATTATACGTTATATTTTAGTGTATGAAAATATGATTTTTTTATTCAGTTGTGAACCATGGTTTCATTAAGGTTAGTAACAGGTTCATGGAGAGGGTATGGGAGGGGGCAGGATATTATGTAAATGACACTAAGCGTGTGCCCTGTCATTCTTGATCTTAAACATATGTTATTACAATATAAATATGTTATTACAATATGGGTCGTTTTTCCCACTTGCCGTTTTATTACAATATGGGTAGGGTATGATTATTACAATATGGGTCGTTTTTATTACAATATGGGCCGTTATTACAATGTGGGCCGTTTTTTATTACATTATGGGCCGTTATTACAGTATGGGCCAGTTTTATTACAATATGGGCAGGGTATGATTATTACATTATGGGTCGTTTTTATTACAATATGGGCCGTTATTACATTATGGGCCGGTTATTACATTATGGGTTGTAACAGAAGGTTTAAAGACAGATCTTTAAGTATAGCACATAATGTATTACACTCACAATTCAAAAGCCTAAATCGTCGGTGTCCGGACAGTTGCATGTGCGTAATCTGCACAGAAATCTATAAACAAGTCCAGTGATCGTTCTGGACTGATACCATCGACATGTGCTCACAAAACTTCTATTTTATTTCTCCCTTACTAATTTTTACCTCCATACTCAAACGATGGTCAGGTAACGTCAGCTGTAGCGGACTCGAAGTGTCTCATCACACACTTCACAACCTCACCTTGAATCTGCTGCAAACAAAGTGCAAATCATGTGAAAATTTACACTTTAATGTATTTTTTATATACACATTCATTGCATCTTACAGCAAAGGTAAATATATATAATTTGATATGAAACATATACTTCCACACACACACACATATATATAATTATATATGTATATATATATATCAGACATTTTATACTACAAAAAACCCGAATAATTCTGCTTATCGCTCGGGTAAGGTCAACCTATTTTTGCTGTTGATTGATCACAAAATTAGCAAAAATTTAGAGTTTAATATTTTAAATATACTATCTTAAATGATTAACTTTGATAGAGTCTTTTGAAATAAAGTCTATAAAACATAAACCAGTGTTTTCTTTCTTTTTTTCAGTGTTGTATATGAAATGAAGTACCATAAAACACCAAACTGCTCAAGAACACCCTCCACTCAATACTATTCCCACTCAACTCTGGGGCAACTCACCCGACTCTGGGCCAGCCCTTTCGACTCCTGGCCAGCTTACTTGAATCTGGACCAGTGTAGAGTGCTGGGCTTGCCAACTCGAATCTGAGCCAGCCTATTCGACTCTGGGCCAGCCCACTCGACTTTGGGTCAGCTGACTCTACTCTAGGCTAGTGTACAGCCTCTTAACGAGCCAACTCGACTCTGTATATGCTCAGTCAATTTCAAGCCATTGCACAGCCTCTGTACCGGCCAATTGGACATTGGGCTAAATCACTCGATTCTGGGCCAGCCAACTCGACTCTGGGCTAGCCAATTCGACTAAGGGCCAGTGCACAAACTCTGAACCATCCAACTCGAATCTTTGCAGCCCACTTGACTCTGGACCAGTGCACAGCCTCTGAACGAGCCATCTCGACGCTGGGCCAACTCACTCGACTCTGGGCCAGCCCACTAGACTCTTGACCAGCCCACTCGAATCTGGGCCAGTAAAGAGTGCTTGACCATCCAACTTGACTCTATGCCAGCCCATTCGACTCTGGGCCAGCCTACTCGACTCTTGACCAGCTACTTAGAATCTTGGCCAGTGAAGAGTGCTGGGTCAGCCAACTTGACTCTGTGCCAGCCCACTCGACTCTGAACCAGCCCAATCGACTCTTGACCAGCCAATTCGAAACTCGGCCAGTGAACAATGCTGGACCAGCCTACTCGACTCTGGGCCAGCCTACTCGACTCTGGTCCAGCCTACTCGACTCTGGTCCAGCCCACTCGAATATCGACCAGCCGACCCATGCACTCTACTCTGGACCAGCCTATTTAAATTTTTACCAGCCCATTTGACACTGGAACAGCCAACCCGACTCTTCAAATACACGGCCTCTTGGCCAAACCACTTGCTTCTGGACAAGCTCACAGTACAGAGCCTCAGGACCAGCCCACTTGACTCTTAGCCAGCCCACACGACGCTGGGCTAGTACTCAGCCTTTGAACAAGCCGACTCGACTCTTGGCCAGCCCACTCGACTCTGGACCAGCCAATCGACTCTGGGCAAGCCCCCTCCACTCTTGACTAGCCAACCAGTGCACAACCTCTGAACCAGCCTTTTCGACTCTTGACCAGCCAACTCGACTCTGAACAGCCACTCGACTCTGAGCGAGCCACCTCGACTCTGGGCCAACTCACTCTGAGTCGAGTCTCTGTACCGGCTCACTCTACTCTGGACCAGCCTTTTAGAATTTGGACCAGCCCATTAGAAATTGGACGAGCCCACCTGACTGCAAATACACAGCCATTTGGCCATACTTCTTATCTCTGGACAAGCTCGTTATACTCTGCGCCAGTGCAGAGCCTCAAGACCAGTCCACTTGATTCTTGTCCAGCCCACACCACTCTGGGCAAGTGCTCAGCCTCTGCATAAACCGACTCGAACCAAGGTTAGCCGACTCGACTCTAGACAAGCTCACTTGACTCTGGACCAGCCCACTCGACTCTTGGCTAGCCTTGACTCAAGGCAAGCCCACTTGATTATGGGCCAGCCATGTCGACTATGGAACAGCCAACTCGACTCGGGGCTAGGCCAATCGACTCTGGGCTAGTGAACAGCCTCTGAACCAGTCCACTAAACTCTGGACAAGCCCACTCGAATTTAGGCCAGTGAAGAGTGCTTGGACAGCCCACTTGACTCTGAGCCAGCCCTCTTGACTCTGGTTCAGCCCGCTCTATTCTTGACCAGCCTACTAAAATCTGGGTTAGCAAACAGTGTTGGGCCAGCCCCTTTGACCCTGGACAAGCTCACATGATTCTTGACCAGTGCAGAGCGTCTGGACCAGCCAACTTGACTCTGGGCCAGCCAAGTCGATTCTGGGCTGGTGCCCAGCCTCTGGAGAAGCTAACTCTTACCTTGGCCGACTCGACTCCTGACCAGCCCATTTTACTCCGGGCCAGACTCGGCTCTGGGCTAATGCCCAGCATCTTGACAAGCCCACTTGCACCTAGGTCAGCCGACTCAATTCTGGACCAGCCAACTTGACTCTAGGGGTCAGCCCACTTGACTCTATGCAGGCCCAGTCAACTACGGAACAGCTCACTCGACTCTTGGCTAATCCAATCGACCCTGGGCTAATGCACAGCTTCTGAACCAGCCCATTCGACTACCAGCCAGCCAACTCGAATTTGAGCCAGTGGACAGTCTCTGGATCTGCTACTCAAGACCAGCCCACTAGGATTTTGACCAGCCCATTTGACACTGGACAAGCCCACTCGACTATGCAAATGCACAGGCTCTGGATCAGCCCTGACTCCTTGCCAACCCATTCGATTCCGGACTAGCCAATTCGAAACTGGGTCAGTGAAGAGTGCTTGGCCAGCCCACTTGTCTCTGGGTTAGCCCACTCAACTCTGGACCAGCCCACGCGACTCTTGACCAGCCCGATTGAATCTGGGTCAACCCACTCGACTTTGGGCCAGTGCACGGCCTCTGAACCAGCTCACTCGCTTCTGGGCCAGCCCACTCGCTTCTAGGCCAGCCCCCTCGACTCTTGACGAGCCAACTGGAATCTGGGCCAGTGAAGAGTGTTGGAGCAGCCTACTTAATTATGGGCCAGCCCACTTGACTCTGAGCCAGCCCACTCGACTCTGGGTCAGCCAACTCCGACTCCGCAACAGTGCACAACCTGTAACCAACTCGTCTCTTGACCGGCACGCTTTTCTCCGGACCAGTCACTAGAATTTGGACCAGCCCATTTGACTCTGGACGAGCCCACTCAACTCGGGAGCAGCCCACTCGATTAACACTTCGGATGCACATCTATTAATACGCCATTTAGTTGATGTCACAAACCTTTCCACAGAAAAACCTGTATTCTTTTTTTTAGCTGATAGAAACTCAAATAGTTAAGGTTACGACTGCAGTTTATACAGGCCTCTTCTCTCATATACAATATGGAAAACTCATTTCCTATTACCAATTACGTTTAGCTTAAGTCAGAGGCGGATCCGGGGGGAGGTGGGTCCGGACTCCCCCCTCCCTTGCAACCCTTTTTGAAGGGTTTCAGACAAAATTTTGCGCTCTGGAATCCCCCTTCCTTTTCCTGACCTGGGGACCTTTTTATTAAGTTTTTCATTATCCTCCTGGGTTGGACCCCCCCCCCCCCCCCTTTCCTTAATCCTGGATCCGCACTTGATAGTTCGAGGTTTTACTTAATGATCGTCGGTACTTTTACAAATATTGAACAATCAAATTTATGGAAATCGAGGTAGTCTGTACTAGCCATGGTTTATATTAGACCTCTGGGAGAAGATGCATGAAATGAAGTCAAGATAATGCAATGATCCTTTAAAAAATTTATTTTCCCTGCCTCTGACGGGTACAATCAAGGCAGAAGATGCTTATATATGTGGTTATCATAACGACATTAAAGATGCAGTCTCCATGCATGCAACCCAATAGCGGTAGGCTGACAGCTATTAAACAGCGTGCACCAGCATTACACAGAAACATGCATGATACGCTTGGCGAGTGTGATATCGTTATAACAATACACAAACATGGCAAATGTATATAATACTCGCAACATGTCCCCGTGACAAGTCTGATGCTAAATCAATCCTACCTCCCCAAAGTTTACAAGTAATTAACATAAGTATTCATAGTTAATTCAAATTACCAAGTGATAAATATCGAGTATTGCGTCTAAGAGTACCGTATTGATAAATCTAGTAGCAGACGAGAACCACATGAATTGATAAAAATAATAAATACGGCCAATAAAATAAAAGGTTTGGTTCTCAGGCAGCGCCCGCTTAAATTTTAAACCCCCGCATCAAAATTTTTATTTTGATTTTCAATAGAAACTTACCAATTATGAGCTGCAGCCGCTCGGACATTTCTTTCAAGAAGATAAAATCATACAATTTTGCTAAAATTTCCTTTTTCGTAGTTCATTTACCTTTTTTAGCAAAATAAATCTGTTATAATCATGCTTTTCTTTATCATTTGACATTTTTATCGAAACATACAATATTATAAAAAAAAAAACGCCCGCCCGCACTGAATTCTAAAGAAAAAGTGCCTGAGAACCAAACCTTATTTTTTTTTGCCTTAATGGAAGACTTACACAAGCAACTCTGAACCTAGGTGTCTAATGTGTTCGCAAACAAGGTTTCTCACATCAGCGGCGCAATACCAGCTTGTATGGATCGGCGGTGCCCTCTCACGGCAAACATCATTACTATCTCACCACACGTTTTAGCGTCTTGCATGGCACAAAACAATGACAATTTTACATACTTCACATCAATGCTATTGCTTAAAAGATTCAGTTATTGTCCGATACATGTCAAACAAGGTGCGATTTCATACCATGAAGCTTTACATTCTAAAAGACAGAACTACCACTTTGAATGAAATCACATTTCTGTGCAGTCTGTTGTCGTTAGTTAATGTGTTGCATCAACACCAGCCATACAGTAATACTGCAATCCTTCGCATCAGAATGTGTATGCATATATATATATATATATATATATATATATATATATATATATATATATAAAATCAAGGAATACCATATTTTTGGGGGGTTAAATATACGATTTAACGAATATAAACAAATCTGCAAACCTTCTGCCCTGTCCGTTCTAATTTTTTTCTCTAATCAATATATATATATATATATATATATATATATATATATATATATATCAGCATTTACAGACTTTGCATGATCAAAATTATTACAAAATTTACAAAATGTGTAAATGACTTTTAACACAGACCTTCGAGTACCAACTAAAAAAGGCCAAAAGGACCTCGTTCATTTATTTAAACATGGACATTGACTGCAGAAAAAAAATATGCCGTCTAGTAAATATTTCAATTTTACCACACATGTTGTGAAAAAAAAGACTCAAACAGACATTCCAGTTTAAGCAGTCTTGGTAAAGAATTTGGGGGGGGGGGGGGGGGGGTTAGGAAGTTGTCTGACATGCAGTATGAAAATGCCAATCAAACTATCTGCATTTGATATCATACAGTAATTCATACACAAGAAAAGCATTAAACAATACTGGCTACTCAGATACAGCATGCATGAGGAAGCTGTCAATCATATCCTAACTTCTACCAATCAGGGGTGGATACAGGATCTTAGAAATAAAGGGGTGGGGCTTCAACACCCTGGCACGGGCAGACAAGTGTGGCTGGAGTCCTAGTGGACTTTATACTTATCTCTCCAAAATAGTAGAATAGGGATGAAACAGATGATCACAGATTCGGGAGCTGCTTTTATTTATTCTGTTTCCCCATTTGGTCACAAAAGAAGCGGTGTGCCCCTCCTGTGTTCATCCTATAAAGCTGCTACTTACAAAATCGTTGTGTTCACATCACATTTAAATACAGGAATAAATTACTATGGTACATATTTATTTTGTACTAGTTAAGGCATAAGCTGAATCATACCAGTAGATAAGATAAATAAAACTCGCTAGGTAAATGGAGAAGGTTGGCATATATAACTCTAATTATATAAATATATATATATATATATATATATATATATATTTTTAACCAAAGCAAATCCACCTTATTCTTCAGGGACAATGACCACTGGGCATACTTTACCCACATTCTACAAAGGCTCCTGACAGTATTATTTATATATTGTTAAATATTACACATGCAGCGGATGCAATAAATATTATCATGCCCCTACATTAATGAATAAGGTGAACATTTATGAGCATATATAAAATGCCCTAAACAACCCGAAGAAATAATTTGCACACTGAGAATATAGCACCCACCTCCAACATAAAAGCACCATTCAAGATTTGTGTAATATCAGAGGAAAGGCATCAACATATATCATCTACACAACATACCGTTTCGGAAAACACATATTTCGATTTGATAACACAAAATTCTTTGTCCTTGTTGAATTTGCTTACAGAATAGAAATGGAAAAATCTCTATTAGTCTTAAAAAGCAGCTAGCATATCACAGAAAAAAAAATTACTGATTAGCAAAATATGAACAAATAAGTCCATGTTATAAACATTGATCATTCTCATAGATGCTCTAAATGTATTAGCATACAGTTATTATAGTCTGTTCTATACCCTATGTCCACCTGTAAAGGCTGTTATTTGCTATGAACATTTTTATTAATCACATTTAAAGGTGGAAAATGGTTATATAGGGTAGAAGATCGAAGGACCTAATTTTCAGCAATGAAATACATACCTATCTTACACCTTATTTAAGAAACAAAATTATTTTTAAAAAGTAGAAACAGATCTATATTTAACAACATAGCAGCCCCATTTATGGCAGTCAAAAAAGATGTCTTCTGATTGGATGATGCCAGGTGAACACTAAAAAAATATAACCAGCTTAAACAAAGATATCTACACATACAGGGACACATCTGATATCTCAATCACTGTAAAGAGTCCAAAAAGTTCTGATACATAAACTGCAGCTTTATTGTAAAATTCTTAATTGCCATATTCAGCCATTACTTCTAAATGGAAATTTCCAGAAAATCATTGAAAAATATAAACTTTTGAAAAATTATCTAAAAAAAGGTGGACACAGGTTGTTGGAACAGAGCAGGAAGCATTTCACATTTGAAATTGCAGAGAATCACAAAGCAAAATGAAGAAGCACAACTTATATACTACTTACAGAGCATACAATACATTTTCTATGAGAGTATCATTCACCAAATATCCCTGATGTCAAAAATCATTAAGAAAGGCAAAATATAATTATTATAAAGCATGGTCTTTTTACATTTCTAAACAATGACAGCTTGCTTCATGTTACTAGATATACAGTCATAAACTGATATACAGACACCTATGGGTCATCTATTTATACATTATATGATAGAGAAATGAAAAATTGTTTTAAATCCCTAAACAATATTTGCACAACCACATTTAATAAAAGTTCATAAATGCAACTGCAACTTAATATAGACATATTTTACTAATATGAACCTATTTGACTTATATGGACTGTATGACTAATATGCACATATTTTACTAATATGGACATATTTCACAATTATGGACATTTCACTAATATGGACTTATTTAACTTATTTTATCCCCTTTCTATGACGAAGATCATCTGACTATAATGAAACTGAAACTTCCTAAAACATCTTTTGTAAATATGTTTTTCTGCACACTGTAAATTCTAAAATGAAGTGCCTCATACAAGAGTTAATTTTTATTTCAATATGGTATCATCTAACACCCTTATGGGTCCATTAATATCCTGTAGTTCATCAGATATGTGTATCGTAATTGAGTCTACTTGTGTTACTTTGTTTTTGTTTTACAGTGGTGACTTGATTCCTGAGCCATTACGATCAAGAAAGCTTGCAATGTGATGGTTTTTCTCAAAAATGAATGGACCCCATTAAAATTGTCTTTGACAATCTGACAGCCGTAGATTCCGAGTCAACATGAGATTTTATGACACAAACGAGGAATCAGACATATGTTGATGCAGAAATCCAACATGATTTTTTATTTACCTTTGATGGTAACAGCACACTCATTAGGCGTGATGATCTGCTTTAATCTACTGGTTCTTCAATCAGTATTAGTATTTGCTGACTCACTTTTGTCAGGTTACTTTGTTTTGGTATTTCAGAAGTGTCTGGCTGGTACACCAACTTTCATGTTTTGATAAACCGACAACCTTATTATAAAATACGCTGACATAAATATAAGATTAACATTTGGTGTTGGCTTATTAGGTCACAACTGTACGGTACTTGTAAAATTCCAAATGTTTGCCATTAAAACTATATATAAATTTATAAATTCTGTACCTGACTGCTACCTATGATTAAATAAGCAACCTGAAGATAACAACTTCATAGATTTCACCTTAAGGACATAACAACTATCATGTTTTCGGCTTAAGTGTGTATGGTTTTGTATGATGGAATGCAGTGCTGATGCTTTCAATCTAAATGATCCTCATGAGGGGAACAATGTTTCATTTTTATATTACAAGTATTATGAGATAGAAATATTAATAAGAACACATTAAGCATTGTAATTAAGTATTAATTCATAATAAACTAGATTTCAATGATGAAATTCCCCATACCTGCTATGGGATCAGACACTGGTAAACAATTTCTACATGTATAAGTCTGCATACGTGTTAATTTAAAATTTTTAATTTTAATTCATTTCTGTTTCTTATCACTGCTAAATGTTAACTGCATAATAAAGATTGATTTATTACTGTTGAAAATCTCATCTTTGCCCTACTTCTGTCATTCTAAATTATCCTCTCGTGAATATTAGTAACAAAAGATAAGTAAAGGTAAAAGCTCTGTAATGTTTAATATCACTGGTTTCAGATTCTTGAATTTGAACAGCAAATGTAAAACATTTCATATCATATGTTTGAAAAGAAAAATTAAATAAGTTTTTTGCATAACATCTGGTATATACAATAATATATATATACAACATTTTATAGGAATGTTGCACCACACAAAACAGTTCCTTTTGAAAAAAAAAGGTGATAGCTTGTGCTGCCCCCTGGAGGCAGCTAGCTAAAACAGTTTAGACATTTGGACTTGGGTGGCCGGTCATCAAGCTGAAGACAATCTGGATCTGAAATTGAGTAGAAGACAAAAACACTTTAAAAATGTGTAGAAGAATAACAGATACAATTTGGTTATCCAGTAATGTTAATATGGTGACACGCATGTACTGCATCATAAAATATACAAACAGGGAGTTAAAACAAACAGTGGACCACCTTTTTATACTACATATAAATATGTGGGATGAAATCAAAACTTCCATCAATATCTGAGGAACAAAATGTATACAATACACTATTCACATGCTATCTGACCAAGTACACATGTGCACCAGAAAGATGTTTATAAGGCTTTATTTGATTAGTGAAATGCTGGATGCCCTCCAGGCAATACTAAATATTTGGTCTAGAACTAGCACCAGACGTGCTCCAGCAGCCGCGTAAGAAATGTTTACTCAGGCCATTTGACTGGTTCAATTGCCTTAATTCTTATTCATGAAATAGATGCCAAACTGGCTTGCTGAATCATGAGGGTATGATGATGCAGACGAAATGAAGTTAGTGTCATATAGACCCTCTGGCATTACAACCAGATTACTAGCACCAGAGTGTCATTACATCTATGTCTGAGGAACGCATTAATGAAGATGCAAATATTTTCGTCATTTCTGACAATGCTTCATGGCCTACAGGTAAACTGTCAATCAACATTAACCAGGCCAATCGTTAGCATTTTTTGTGTACTTTCTAATAATACCAAACATGAGCGAGAAAAGTTCTGTTTTACCTCAGCACATTGGTTAACCCTTTGGCGTGTTTGTTGAATTTATGACAGCATGAACACAAGCATGGCTCACACTGGTTACAGGACGCAGGCAGCTAGCAGGCGACACAGGAATTGCCCCGTGTCCCTGGAGACGGTGTTTTCGTTTGGGTTGTGAGCTCACATGTATACTATTGTGTAAATTCATTATTTTTAGCATAATAATGAGATTATGGGCCGTTTACCACGACATGAATGCAACCTGATGCAAGAACACTGCGATAAGTTCCTAGATATAACTTGTATCACGACTCGAGTAGGCTTACCAGCCCAATTATCCGTTTGCCTACTGAGTTGGGTTGTCACGGCTAACATGAAGTTTGATAGATTTAGAAGCATGATATAATGGTCAGACCAGTCCAGAGGCCTTGCCAACATGGCATGATTTTCAATGAAACACAAGAACACTTTTGTTTGCCTGAAAGAAAACCAAATGGGAGTGGGGTATGAACAATTCTTTATTCTAAGTGAAATTCCTGTTCACCATTTAAAGTGAAAAATGAATGTAAATGTAATTAATCATTTAAGTAAGAGCATTTACATTTCATATTTCTTTAAGTTATGAGATTTGTATTGGAATCAGACTTGGAATCAGGTCCAAAATGACCCAGACTGTATGCACTAAGAGCTGGTTTACGGTAAACCAGCTAAAGTAACCAAACTACTGAAGACTGAAGTGATGTGGTTTAGTGGCCTGGTGGGGACAGACTAAATGGATTTATGATACAGATTATTTGCTAGAGCAGATAGGTCTATGTTTTGTCTATGCGAAGTATACTATAGTCTGTTCCAGTTCCCCTGTCCACCTGTTTTTTCGCGATTATTTATTTGTGAACCAAAGAACGCCAAAACTGTTTGACCTTTGGGAAGAAAGAAGAAAAAGCATAGTTAACTATTATGGAAATAATAGCTTACCTTATGTAATTTTCCTGTAAACAATTTAAAACCATTTTATGAGTAACTAGTCTATTCTTTAGCGACATCTTGCCACTAATCTGTTAAATGGGCATATCAGGGGATAGTGATGACGTCATAATAGACGTGACGTACTAAAGAGGCACCAACATTCACGGAACCAATAATCAAGAGCTGCCACCCCTGTTTACAGCAAGACTTGTATTCCCCGCGTGCACCCGCTTCACTGTTACGTCACATTACTTTATATCCATATCCAAGGAGGATAAACAATGGCCACATATTAGGGACGCCATGAACCATGGATATATTTGAGACATGTCAACCAGGCCGTAAAGTAAATAATATCTATATCGTGAGTAGGAAAGGTACCAAAAATTATGCTTTTGCCTCTTTATGCCAATGGTGCAAATTTTGTTTGCCAAATTTGTCTTATGTAGAGATAATCGCGAAAAATCAGATGGACAGGGGTACAGGAACGGACTAGAGTATCATTAATTTACCTTCTTCTGGTTCTGCAGGAGGTTCATTGATATAATCCATGGCTATCTTGTAAAAAAGTTCTCCTATGAGGAAAAAGAAGACATAAATATTATATAAAGGTTATCATTTTGCTCCCTGGCAAATGTCCATATTTCTCAAATCAATCCAAGAGTTGTTTTGAATTCATATTAGACCTCACAAGTATATATATTTAGATCCGGTACAGTGTTCTTTCTGATAGTATACTTTTAAAAAAATTTTAATCATTTGCATGATTTTTTAACATTTTATTCTGATTTTAAACATTTAAATAGTACATTATTTTAAGCACCCAAGCAAGCCATATTTAAGTGGCTTCATATTAACTACATGAAAAAATTCAAAAACTGTTTTTTGTTTTCTTCTATCATGTTCCTACCTACCTTGAATCTGAAATTTGAAATTGTAATAAACAAAATTCAATATTTGAACTAGAAAGACACATTAAAATGATATATAATATATGAGTTTTATATTAAGTTTAAATGACTTTTAGATTGATTTTGTATGATGGGAATTTTCCCAGCGATGTTACCTGGAAAAAATATTATACAGAGCCATTATTCAAGCAAATGGTCTAATAAATTGTTGTTAAGACATCCCCACAATGGAAGAAAAAAATATGTATAGTATACCATTTCATTATATATATATACCATTACCAATATGATCAAAGGATGGACTGTCATAAAACATTATTTCAAGTCACAAATTCTGTTAAAACTAGGCTTTTCAGAGGGCTGTATGTCATATAAATAATAAATATTATTTATATAATAAATACAAAGCTGTACACAAAACTGAGTTTACAGGTTTTTAATTATTTAATAAGAGTTTAATAAGTACAGAGACTCTGCCAAACTTAAAAACCTAATATACTTACTGATATTTTCACCGGTTTTACTAGAAGTCTCAAACACCTCGGCATTGATCTCTGAAATTAAGAATCATAATATATAGCCCAGTCCTAGGAAGGCTATCTCTTTTAACAGATAAGTTTTCATATAACAAGTACAACTAATGTTAGTCCTCTCCGGAAAAAAATTAAAGACAAAATGTGTATCAAAACCCCAAAGCAGAAAACCATTTTACTTTCAAAGGATGGTGTAATAGTTAAAAATTAGATGTATCATGTCCATTAGTTATCAATATTTGTTATCTGAAAGGAGCACATTTTTACAACTGGCAAAATGTGCCACTTTTAGATAATCTTAAAGAAAAACATGTGTAGCCTTTTGATTTAAAAAGTATGGGTCTAACATCTGCAACCAATGAACTTATTGATAAATGGGATATCCTGCATGTTAAATAAAAAATATAGGCAGTTGATCATAAAATGTTCCATTAAGAAGCCACTTTTAATGAGCTAAATTCATGTGAAACATTTCTTTTACATATAAATACCAAGGAAATTGGGCTTACAAGAAAGAAGATACAACAGGTAAAGCTTACATTACATATATCCATAAAATAAATAATACATAGGTTTATGCAATTTTTGAATTTTAGCAGCATTTATTGCAGAGAATTTTATCACATAAAAAAATACAGACAGCAGAATCAGTAATGTTAGTGATGGGCTGAAGATCACTTATGATCGATGATTGGTCAATAGGTGTAAAACAATCTGCAGTAACATAACTAATTATAAAGTTGGCACATATCTTGGGCTTTGTGATGAGAAAATGCAGTGCTGCCAATGAGGATTTAATGGAAAAAAAGTATAAAATTGTCTGAAAAAAGTATAAAAAATAAAATTCTATGCTAAATAGCATGGTTTTTGTATTATGTTACAGCATGCGATACTTCTATTCTAAACAAGCTTCCAGTATGAAAATTTATATATTCCAGTATTTCATATATCCAGTGATTTTGTAAAACATTGGCAATGTTACAGAGAAACATTATTGCTAATGAAATGCCACTTTTATGAAATATTGACATAGCATGTCTACTGCACTCCATTAGTTCAAGTAAACAGCCTTTAATCACCACCTTTTGATGGTGATGAATTTAGAAAAAAAAGTATAAAAAAGTATCCACACCTTAAAAAAATATGAAAAAAGTATAAAAAGAAGTCTTTCCTGAAACAAAATTATGTATAACAAGAAAATTCGAGGAATTAATGTCCCCCGCTTTGGGATCTTGTTGTTTATCATGCTTGATAAAGGACTGACAGACAGACATATAGACAGACAGACAGAAGCCAGACACCCAAAAACAAATCCCAACCAGGGTAAGCATGAGAGCAATCACTGACCAAAATTTGAATGATATCGAATAATATTTAGGAAAGTTATCCCACAGAAACGAAAACCTGACAAACTGACAGAGTGACAGACAGACGGATGGACATAAGCCAGACACTTCAAAACAAATCCAAACCAAGGTAAGCATGAGAGCAATCACTAACCAAAATCTGAATGACACTAAATAATATTTAGGAAAGTTATAGCAGGGAAAAGAAACCTGACAGACGGACAGACAAAGTGACAGACAAGCAGACGCCAGACACTCCAAAACCAATCCCAACCAAGGTATGCATGAGAGCAATCACTGCCCAAAATTTGAATGAAATCAGATAATATTTAGGAAAGTTATCGCACAGAAAGAAAACCTGACAGACAGACAGACAAAGTGACAGACAGACAGACAGACAGAAGGAAGCCAGACACTCCAAAATCAATCCCAACCAAGGTATGCTTGACAGCAATCACTGACCCAATTTTGGATGAAATCGGATAATATATAGGAAAGTTATCGCATGGAAATGAAACCTGATGGACGGACAGAGAGACAGACAGACAAACCCAAAACAATGTCCCCCGCATCCTCGGGGGGGGGGGGGGGGGGGGGGGGGACAAAAATTACAGAGTGGGAGCACTGGAAATGTATGCCCTCATTAAATTCATGTGGGCAAACTGTAGACAAGTCTGTGTTTATAAATAACTTCATAATAAGGTTATGACACACACATAAAGGTTATAGAATTATTACATAAATTAGTAAACAAGTGGGTCTTTATATCAGTTCAGGCAATGTATAAGTCTATGGTCAGAAATTACATTCTAATAAACAACTGATGAACTCTGATAAAAGTGAGCAGAGGTCAACCGATTTTTCCTGATGATGAATCATGAAACTACAACTGTTTTCCAGCACTATTTAATGGTCAAAGGGTGAATTTGCTGAATTCACTGAGGCTTTATCCCTGGTGTGAACTTTGGCCAAATGCCCAAGGCTTAACAATACCCCAGCATCACAAGATCTACTGACCTTCTGCGAAGTCTGTGGTCATGTGATAGTCCACTTCTCGATGCCTCCGTTGCCCATCCTTGACCAGATCAAGCTTTGTGCCACAGAGGTAGATTCTACAAGTCTGTGTAATGAGAAAATAATAAGCAGAGGATAAGATCAGAAGTAAACCAAACCAAGCTAATATAATTCACCTAAGGTTCTTGCATGTAGCAAAATACAGGGGCAGATTAAGGGGGTGCTGGTGGCCACCCTTTTTTACCTAAAAATCTTGGAACACTTTCCCTTCCCATAACCTCCTGCATCAGCCTTGCTGTCCAATAAGGAACAAATGCTGACATCCATACCTGTCCCTGTTAGTAACTTATGTTCCATTCAGTCTCCATATGTTATCTATCAGCTGTTTAATACATTGCACAGATATTTAGTCCAAGAATAGTAATTTTTTTAATAAACTTTAAATATGTGTATGTGTTAAAATTGAATCGTAGCCACAGGTAAAAACAGGGTTCCCAGTATTTCTAGAAAATGAATTTCCTTAATCTCTCCTGAGTTTTCCTGAATGTATTTTTAAATTCCCTGATTTAACCCCAAGTTTTCAGTAATGTATAAATTTTGAATTCCTTGTTTTATCCCTGGGATTATTATATTGTATTTTAAAATTCTTTTAAAATTCTCTGATTTAATTATTTTGAAATGCCAGAATGATTCTTTTGAATTGATTTCAGGATATCAACACTGAACAAAACCTCTACTAAATCATACATTGGACCACCTGTTCACATGTTTGACAAAAACAGACTGACCGTTTTCTCCACTGTTGTCTGGTCAATCAACTTTCGAGACTTTTGACTCATTTCTGGGATTTTTCTCGATTTCCCTTATGTCTCCCTGACTGAAAAAAACTCGTTTTCACTGATTTCTGGGAATCCTGGAAGGCTGGGGGTGGGAGAGGGGAGGGGTTCCTCTGAGGAGGGATTCATCCTTGGTGTGCGCATGGTTCCAAACAAACAAAGATCTCTACGATACAAAAAGAGTTCTTATCTCCTGGCAAAATCTTTAAAACAGATCGATACCAAGAGATATCATACAATATATTGCACTTTATCCCTTACAACAGTTATAATGCATGTTAATGTGATACATTTGTGCATGTTACTGACTAAGAAATTCACAGCAAGTCATTGTTTGCCTTCATAATTTATGCAAATTAGTTAACTCAACAGGTGTTTATCTCAACATAAATTATGCAAATTAATGCATTTTAGTTTTGGTCTAGTACTACCTAAATGTAAATCTGTAAGTATGTTCCTAGTTATCAACTGTGTCTGATCTCAGCAGTACAAACATTCCAATTAAATACAATCAATAATGAGAAAAAAAATAAATGGCCACCATGGTTATAATATAAATAAGTCAGACAGCGGGGGGATATGACTGGCATGCATGCGCATAATAACTAAGTAAACACTAAAGTATAATATCACTGTAGTGATAAGAACATGCACTGTTAGTATCTGTATATCAGCAATTATACATACTTATTTAACCATATACAAATAGACAATGATTATCATTGAAACACCTAAAAGTCATCAGTTCTCTGACATTTCTGTAAACTCCAAGTACTCCATATATATTAATCCTGTTATCATATTTATATTATGATAAACAATTGCATAACATAAATCAAGGAAACTCATTCACTGTCATAAGAGTGATAATCCTTTGATCTTTGTGTACTGTTATAACAAGCTCAGGTAAATAAGTAAGATTTATTAACTCAGGATATAGCACATGATAAATTTAAAACAAATGAAACATACAACCATCATCTGAAATATAAGATCTAGCAGACATTAACACCACCTGCCCAACCCCCTTATGCCTTGTGAAAGAGTGTCACACAAGTATTTACTACAATCATTACTATACCAGTATAAATGATTTATACAGGACAATTAAAAATTTTGTCATATCTTTATAGATGATTAGCTGTTCTGTCATAATTACAGCAAACAATTATATATTATGGTCTAGGAACTTAGGAAGAGAACAAACATTATGGATTAAAATTAAATTTTGAAATTTAATGAAAATATTTTAAACTAATTCATTGAAACCTTAAAAATTAGAAGGGGTCACTTTTTAAAACTCCAAACTTGTGTCTTCTAGTTACTCATGAAAGCTCATATATATCATGTGCATAAACATAGTATTTTGACTATGAAACTGAATTTAAGTCTTTCTTTATTGATAATTTCATAAACTTCCCATGCAAAAACCATTAGGGTGTCAGTATTAAAGCAACCAATCAGCTTCTGTACCTCGACTTTTTAAGGAACAGCTAAATCGTTCAACAAGAAGTAACTGTAGATGTTTTACATATAGGTCTGGTCTCACACTGGTGTGATTCCTATCATGTGCAATCAAAGCAATATTTATCCCACCTTAAGACAAAGATGAGACAAAATATCACTGCCAATGCAGTAGAATGAGAGAAAATCAAAGGTTCAGCCTGCAGTAACAATTCAAATAAAATACAGTTGCATTATTATTACATTAATCAACTACAAAAGAAAATGAAGCATACACAAAGAACTTAATAACCAGTTGTAAAGCTACAAAACTAATTTGGTCTGTACAGATAAGATAAAGCAGAAACTAGAATACGGGTAGTCGACAAGCGACTACGCGTATCCGCCTAAATCAGAGTGGAACGGGTAAAGTGAGGCATGGATTGAGTGGCAAGGGGAAATAGAGTGTTGCATATTAGCATGGATGTCTGCAGCCAAATTGTGTATGTAGGTTGCCCCCCCCCCCCCCCCCCCCCCACCACAAAAACCAGAAAGCCGTCCAAGTTGTATACATATGCAAAATTTAAGGCAGATAAGTCAAACCACTACATGTATATGAGTGATTTTAGCCCGTGGCAGACAAACAGATGGACGCGGAGCAAAAATGGTTGCAGGTGAGTCCACCAGTTTTGCTTATGATAAAGAGCTATGTGAGAACTATACACATGCAAAACTTTGGCCCAATCGGTCAAACGGTTCCCAAGATATGAGCTTGGATGTCTGCTGCATAAACTAGAATGCAGGTGGTGCCACCTGTCATAAAATCAAGAGAGCTGTCGGGGATGTATAAACCTGCAAAATTTTAGGCAGATATGTCAAACCACTGCCGAGATATGGGTGATTTTATCCCATAGCAGACAGACAGGAGCTGTGCAAAATTGGCTGCAGGTGGCGCCACCAGTTTTGCATATGATGAAGAGCTATGTGAGATCTATACACATGCAAAATTTTGGCCCAATCGATCAAACGGTTCCCGAGATATGAGCTTGGATGTCTGCAGCGTAAACGTGAACGTAGGTGGCGCCACCTGTCATAAAATCAGAAAAGCTATCCAGGATGTTTACGCATGCAGAATTTCAGGTGAAATAGTCAAGTCACTGCAGAGATATGAGTGATTTTTACCCAAGGCAGACGAACAGATGGACACTGTGCAAACATGGTCGCAGGTGGCGCCACCATTTTTTGTGTATGTTATAAAGCTCTCCAAGGGCTACATTTGTGCAAAAAAATTTTCCTGATCGGTCAAACGGTTCCCGAGATATGTGGGTTTATGTGTGGAAACAGACGCACAAACGGACGCAGAGCGCAGAGGAAAGGTCAGAGGTCAAAACAAAATCGGGGCGCAGCAGTTCACATGTGACCCGAACATAATCCCGGGTTTCGTTAAATTCCGCCCAGCGGTTACGGAGGAGATCTCTGGACACCTACGCGGCGGCGGCGATGGCGTGCAGCTGAAAACATAGTATTCGCAAAACTCTGTTTTGGCGGATACAATTATTTACACTAAAGTTACTCAAAGGAGATTTTTGTACCAGTTACCAGGAAAAGAGAAAGCTAGATAATAAACTGTTGTAACACTGAAAGATTAGCATGTTTACAAAGTATATAAGTATTATCACTGAATCATCTTAGGTCTATTAACATATATCCAAAAACCTCCTGAGTATGTTATACTGATTTTGATGTTATAATCATATGAGGTATAATGTTTGTTGTATAAGCTGGGTTTTAACAGATGCACAGTGGGGTTAAAGCAATGCAAGGTTAACAGATAGCCAGGTTATATATAACCATCTATCTACCTCCTTCTCTCTGTTCTTTTTCCGGTAATCATGGCGTTGTCCCTGCAAATTCCGATGTATGATTATAATGGTTCCTGTTTATTTGTATGAGTTGAGCTGTATCATATTCAGAAACATTTATTGTTTTTAAACAAAACACTTTCTGTAGTAGTACACAAAAATAAATGGGGTAACTGAATCAAGTACTAAAATAATTAAATAATCATGAATCACATATTTTATCAGGTTATTGACTAAATACACAAGACTTCTCAATTGTTGTTTTGTAATGCTCATTTACGCGGATATTCAGTTTCAATTATAAACTGCAATTGACTCAAAGTGATATATTTTCATGTGCCATTTTCCTGAATAAAAACATGGTGTATCTCTTTTTATTAATATTTAATATTGTCTACCATACTCCCATACAATACAAGTGACCCATGGGTCATGGCGCTCAGCTGACTTGAAAGAGATTCGCAAAAGGAAATTTTATCATCTGAATGGTAGTATATACCCATTCAACTGAAGCATCAAACAGATTAACCAACAGGCCAAGCTTGTGTCTGTATTTATATATATATCAAAATAAGAGAAAAAATGTGTAAACTTAAAAAAAAATACAGGTGGCTCCACCAGCCTGCAGGAACTAATAAAACCCCTTTATGGTCAATATACATGCAAAGAATCGTGGTGATCTCTGCATTAGTTGTTCAGATACTTCAGCTTTTGTATCAAATTTTCCATTATTCTGAGGGATACTTCGGAGTCCTATAGCTTGAAGGATATGGGAAACAGAGACCTAATTTCAGGTTTCCACAGACACTTTTCATGGGCCTCCTTGCATGACAAGAATGAAGATTCTAGGTCCAGTCTTTACTATTTGTACCCTGTTGACAGATAACCACAACTTAAAAGGTCTCAAAAATAGAGAAAAAATTTGTAAAAATTAAAAAAATAGAGGTGGCACACCCAGTCTGCAGAAACTGATGGAACACCTCATGATCAATATGTATGCGAAAAATCATGACCATCAGTGTTATAGTTATTGAGATACTGCAGTTTTTGTATCAAATTTTTCATTATTCTGGGGGATAATTTGGAGCCATACAGCTGAAAGGATATGGGTAACAGAGACCTAATTTCAGGTTTCCATGGAGACTTTTCATGGGTCTACCTGTGTGTCGAGAATGAAATTTCTAGGTCCAGTTGTTATGATTTGTGCCCTGTTAACAGATGTTCATATCTTAAAAGGTCTCAAAAATAGAGAAAAAAATTTGTAAACAAGGGACCTATGGGTCACGACGCTCAGCTGTTATATGTGATAAAAAAATATTATTTAGAAATGAGGCACATGCTGGTTTTGTGTGGTAATAAATATAAGCTGTATTATGAGTTGTTGTTGTTTAGCTTATGTATGATTTTGATAGTACCTTTGGAGACAGGGAAGAGGATTGATTTAATTTATTTTATTAACAAATGGAGTGCTATTGTCACACAGATTTTGACTTGGCCATATAACTTATAAGCAGAATATATAATATAAGGGTTTAACTATTAATTAAAATAAATTACAAATATTGTCCCAAATATTATTATTTTTTTTTTAAATAATAAGAGAATCATATGATTTTTTTAAATGAAATATAACTGAAAAGATTATTAAAATAATATTAAAGAATATATTCATGAATGCATTCATGAATACATTTTGAAAGTATTTGCACTGGTATTCATATACTTTCATTTTTACCTGAATTCCCATTCTTTATGCAAGAAATTTTATAAGGGAGTACATAATCATATTCATATTTAAATACAATTACAAAGTATTCGCACCATGACTGGTATTTATTCAGTTTTCACCAAACAATGATGTTGAGAATCCAGAATATACAAAATTCACACATTTAAATAATGATCATAAGTACCTGGTTTTATGGCTTTTATTTATATTAAAAAATAACTGTAATAAATTCATTTTGGACTAATTTCACATCAATGTACACACTAGACACAGTAGGAATCCAGATTAATATTATCAACTGCATCTTTGTCTATCATTAATTTCCATCATATGATCCCTAATGATTAGTAATGAATGATATGATTTACTTCTTTATCATTAAAACTGAACTGAAAAATACCATAGGTGACTGCATGGTTTTATTTGGAATACGTGACATTCTATCCATCGATACAAGATTCTTATATCATCAGTAACTGCAAGTTAATTTCCTGTTATTATAAACTAACAAATTCCTTTTCTATTTTTCTTTAATTTTTTATTAAAAACCAATAAAAATTTATTAATTTTTGTTTATTGTTATGTAGTTGGTTAAAACTACTAGATGAGTTGGGTTGGACACCTGGATCAACTGTGGCTGGCCATAAGCTGCCTGGATTCCCCTGTATGCCTCTCCTCAAGCATGCATAATTTGCTGAAAGTTCAACAAGGTCAACATACAGGTGACTCAAGAGGGGCTGGAGAGAGCCAAAGTCTGACAGGGTCTCATAAAAACATTTATAAAAGCTACAATTTTTGGCCAATTTCTTTCAGCTTTCTGAACTTAAAAGCTGAAATCCTTATGTGTGCATGATATGAAAATTATATCAACAGTGCTCACAGGAAACAAACGTGCCATGGTCAAAGTTGGGCAAAATTTAAGTTATTAATTTTACATTTATACTAATAACTAATAAAATTTGAAAAATTCATAACTAATTTTGGGTATTCAATTGAATCTTGATTAAATAATGTTACATCCCTGACAAAAAATCTCTAGCTTCAGCAATCCCCTTGTTAAGGGAGTAAATATATTTCTTGATTTTTTACAAAGTGCATTATGTTTGGGCCCATAACTTAAAACAATTACGCAATACTGACATCATTCTGGCATGTGCTTAGAGAATGAAAAATACGTATATTATTTATGATTAAAGTCAGATCAGTGGTTTTGATATTAGGCAGTCTTGAAGTGTAACAATGGGTTTTTAATGGAAAAATGAAGTTTTTCATTAATATCTTGAAGGTATTAAGTCCTAGTGACCAAATTCTTGGCATGGTAGGGGATTTTGGAGACATCTAGCTGTATGCCAAATTTAAGGAACTAAGAGCTGAAGCTGGGGAGCTGAGCTCTTGCAAACTGCATAACACTAGCTTGATGTAAACAATATGTTACATGGTGCTTGAAAACTTGAATAAAATCTACAGTTTTTGATCAACTGGTTTCAAATTTTTGGTGTTAACAGTTGAAAAGGTAACAAAAACATGCTGAGAAAATTAAATCCACAGTACTCACAGGAAAAAAACGTGCCATGGTCAAATTTGGGCAAAATTTAAGGTACCAATTTTTTATTTTTATTAATATTTTAAAAAATTTAAAAGATTTTCATCTAATTTTGGGTATACAATTTAATTTTGATTAATTAAAGTTATATTACTGGAAAAAAGGTCCATAGCTTTAACATGTTTTGTGTTAAGTGATCAAATATCTTTCCTGATTTTTTACAAAATGCATTATGTTTGGGTCCATAACTTTTTTAAATTATATAATACAGACATAATTTCTTGAATGTACATAGGAACTATAAAGAGGAATATTTATGGTAAATATGAGGAAAAACAGATGAGTGGTTTTGATATTAGGCAGTCCTGAAGTGTGAAAATAGGTTTTTAATATAAAATTGAGGTTTTTCCTTAATTTCTCAAAGGAACGGAGTCGAAAAGACCCAGTTTTCGGCTTGGTAGGAGATCTTGGGGACATCTAACATTATGCCGAATTTTGGATTCCTAGGTCTTACGGTTTCAAAACGTGCCACATCTATGGACGGACGGACGGACAGACGGACGGACGACGGACAATGGACCACGACTATAGCTCAGATGACTTATAGTCAGCTGAGCTAAAAAACCTGAACAAATACAGGTGGTGCAACCAGTCTGCAGAAACTGATGAAACACTCCATGATCAATATCCATGCAAACAATTCTGGTTATCTCTGCATTAGTTGTTCAGATATTTCAGCTTTTGTATCAAATTTTCCATTATTCTGAGCTGTACTTTGGAGTGCCATAGCTCAAAGGATATGGGTAACAGAGACCTCATTTCAGGTTTCCATGGAGACTTTTCATAGGTCTCTCACTGTGATAAGAATGAAGATTCAAGGTCCAGTCTTTACGATTTGTGCCCTGTTAACAGATGTTCACATTTTTAAAGGTGCCAAAAATAGAGAAAACAATTTGTAAAGAATCGAAAAATAAAGGTGGAGCCAACAGTCTGCAGAAACTGATGAAACATCTCATGATCAATAAGTGTGCCAAAAATCATGACCATCAGTGATGTAGTTAATGAGATATTGAAGTTTTTGTATGATATTTTTGACTATTCTGTGGGGTACTTTGGGGCTCAATAGCTCAAAGGTTATGGGTAACAGAGACCTAATTTCTGGTTTCCAAGGAGATTTTTCATGGACCTCTCAGAATGTCAAGTTACAAGTTTCTAGGTCCAGCGGTTACGATTTGTGATAGGTTAACGGACGGACAGAGGGACAGACAGACGGACAAAGGGTGATAGCTTTTGCTCAGATGTCTTACAGTCAGCTGAGCTAAAAACAAAAATATTTTGCAAAAAACAAATATTTTGGTATTACATATAATTTAACAGCATATGAAGCTGTCATTATCTTATCATTAGAGTTATTTTGAGAATGGTGCCACACATGCAGCCTCCCTGTTTTGGAACCTAACTACAAATCATCAGCTAGACGCATGATAACAACCTCTAAGAGGAAATATAAAGAGAAAAATATATTTAAACTGTTAGTAGCAGTTGAGTCTTTCAGTTACTATTCACCATGCAAAATATACTTATAGCTGTATCAATGTGTCACTTTGTATGGTTTTATTCATCTAGCCCCACAAACCATTTATGATAAAGGGTGCCATGTTATTACAAATCTTCTAATTATTTAGGCAGGCTCACTATATAAGTTTGTGTGTTTTATCAAATGTTGCATGCCATTGCAAAAAGGCCTAAAATTTGATGACCAGTGACTAAAGGAGGTATTCTATGTTACTGTAGCATCTAGAAGCCTACATAAAATGTTATGATGAAAAAAGCCTAAACAGATTATGCATACATCTATTTCATAAAAATATTATTATTAAAGATCATATGCAACTTTTAATAAAATATTGTCTGCAAAGCCTTCAGAGAGTGTTAAACTTCTCAATTGCCATTTTTTTGTCCAATGCACATTCCAAATTAAAATTCCAAATAGTCTTCCTTGCTGAATACTAATGTGTCTAAGAGAAACATAGATAGCTGCACCAATAGCTCATTGTGCGGCACTGCAAAAGAGGAAATTTTCAAACAGTGGGGGATAGCTGACCTAATGCCACACCAGCAAGTTAGTTAAGGAATTTTCCTGAAAGGTGACGATAGCATAATGTGTTTTCCAACAGGGGTGGAAAAAGCTGTTGCTACCAAGCACTTTCAGCTGCAGTGCATATTGACCAAAACCTCCAGGAACATCTGATTGTGATTGGTTAAATATTATGCAGAATGGAATTCCTCAGAGACAGCACCTCCTGGTGGCCAAACCTGATGGACAACTGAGGTTTTTCGCAGTGGTTACAGCGGAGCAAATACATGGGCATAGCGTAACCCTTGCTTATGGAGCTAGGGGTGATTCTTAATCCATGTCAGGTTTTATAAGGTTTTAAATGCTTGTCCAATGCAAGATTACTTAAACATTACAATTCCATACTGGTTTCAATCATGAGGTGATATTAGTGAGTAAAGATTTAATCAGAGTTGATCAAGACCAAGGCAAAGAGACAGGGCCATTTATTGTTGGGTGGTACATCTGTTTTCTAATGGAAACTGCTACTGGTCCTCACATCTGGTGGAGAAATTTGGAACTTTAACTGCTTGAAGAATGTCTTAATTTTATGAGAAATATATTCTCTTGGGTGGACCAGTTATCTTAAGTGGGCACACATTACGGGATCTCCTCTCTTGTCTTCTTGTATGTGGGTGTACCAGATATTTAAAAATACTGGCAGGTTTCCATGAAAGAGAACTGCACATGGGCCTTGAGGGAGAGAAGCAGCCCTTTAAATCCCAGATTTGATCCATACTCAGAATCAGATGGAGGATTACATCTACCGTTAAAACTGTGTAAAAGTAACCAATAACAAGGGACCTATGGGTCACGGCGCTCAGCTGATCATGATGTATCACCATTGTGATACTATATTTAGTCGACAAACCTTATGAATATCATGGACCTATTAGGCTATTATAAAGGATTATAATGTAATATGCGAGTAAATCATGTATGAAATTACCTGACTGATGGATTAATATGGAGTAAATATAGTGGTTTATTTTTTATTTATTTGGGAGCTGTTGAAAATAGCAATATATTTGAGCAAATATGAATGCAATGACAGTACACTAAGCAGTGGTAGAATGATGATAAGGCTATTTGTTGAAGTAGTGTATAGAAGTCTGCAAGATTTCAATTTGACATATATAATGTTATTATTAACTATGCTGAAGAGTGGATTTATGAATTGTGACTGTATGACATGATATCTCTTAGGTCTTGACAAGGTACATTATATTGATGCCCACCACATCTACATATTACACAATATTGACATAATTTCTGGCACGTACATAGGCAACAAACAGTTATACAATATATAAAAATATGAATATATCTGATTCAACTTGTTCTCGTTTACTGAGGCTGACATTGGGATGGGGTTCGGAGAAGGAAACTGTGGGCAGCAAGGAGGGTTGGATGTAGAGAGAAAAGGAGATAGAGAGAGAGGGAGCATTCAACAGTACTTAAACACCTGGAAGGTTAAAATCTAAAATATTATGAAATGTAGATAAAGTCTGAGAGAAAGAGGTAATCTAGGCTATGGTTGGTTGATATGATTGAAGAAATTGTTGCAAATAATATTTTAAGATCTGACCTTGCGCTTTCATTGGATACCTTTTTGACAGGCTGTTGACAGTTCAACATTTTACACATTTGTTTAATGAGATCCAATTTTTTTAATTTAAACTTTAATTAAACTGTTTTTTCCATTTTATGATATGTATACAGTTGCTATAAAATCCCCACTCCACAGGCGGAAGGACTTGATGGAGGGGGGGGGGGTTACGTTTGGAGTTACAACGCCTCTGTCTCTCTGTATATATTTTCTTCAAATTATTAAATTTTATGCTATAGCAATAGCACTATTGTTGACGGTGCGAAGGAGCAAGGACTTAGTGGGGTGGGGGAAGGGGATGGTGGAAGTTACAATACCCTTGCATATACGTACAGGATATGAAATTTAATTAATCAGAGCTTACAGGAAAAAAAAGTTTATTCATAATTATTAAATATTTAAAACAGGCAAGAAAGCTAGAGAAACAAAGCAAATAATTTTTATTCCCATTCTTCTGAGCCAGGAAATTATGAACAATTTTTACATAAATTCCCTTTTTTATAACATCATTTTTTTCCAGGTTTGAAAATGTAACTATACATTTAGAGTATAACATATATATGTGAATATTTCAGTTGATTCACATTTCTTAATTGCATCAACATATATATCTAATAAATTAGGTTTATAGTACCTGTCAACATAATGGGGTGGAGGGAGGAAGGGAGGCATAGGGGTGAGAGAGAGAGAAAGAGAGAGAGAGAAAGAGAGCTAGAAAGAGAGAAAGGGAAAGAGAGAGGAGAAAGGCTCTCTGGTAATTACTGCCTGACCCAGCCTGACCCAGACAATCACAGAAGCAGTAGGCAAGAAGTGAAGGTGTTATGTAACAGCCTGGAACACTGTTAACCAATGACTTGATGTAAACATTCAAGACATGGTGCTATAAATATGGGTCACTGTGCTCAGCTGAAGTTGGCCTTGAAGGTAAAAATCTAAAATAATAATGGAGATCAAGTCTAAGATGAAAAGGTAATATATGCCATGGCTGGTTGACATGATTGGTTTGTATTGATGAGTGAGAAATTGTTGCAAATAATATTTTGTGACCAAACCATGCATTCTCTAATGTCAAAATTGAAGCATGTGAGCAGTTTGTGAACATAAGATGTATATTATTACCATGATCATTGGCTGGCTTTTTGATAGTTTGTTGCCAGTTCAGTAGTTTACACATTTGCTCAATTGGATCTATTTTACATAATATATATTATTAAATATATGTATTTTTATTTTATAAAATGTATACAGTTGAAATATAACTGATGTCTCCAGTCCCCAGATGCAAGAACCTGGTGGTGGTGGTTGTGGGGGGGGGGGGGGGGGGAGGGCTGGAATGATGGGAGTTACAACATCTCTGTATTAACATAGTGTATATACATATAGGATTTCCACTTAATTCAACAATACTTACAGGATTAAACAGTCCATTCACAATTACATAATATTTAAAAAAGGACAGACAGACTGTTAGACAAACAAAGCTGATAATATATTTTAATATTTTAAAGTTTTTCATCTGCAATATTACACATCTGAATACATAAGTTGCTTTCAAATTTCAGACTTTAATGGCTTAAATCCATACACATACAGCATATGAAAGTTATTTCAACAGTGCTTAAAGGAAAAATTTCATAATTAGTATATATATTTAATGATAATTGAGAGATGATGGACAGACAAGAGCTGATCACTTTATGTTCCATTCTCCTGGGGCAAGAATATGTTTCAATATTAGATCTTAATTTTTTTCTAATCCAATTATCTTTCAAATTGAAAAAATTGTACACATTTGCAATAATAACTAATGTCCCAGTGCACAAGTGACGGTGAGGTGCTAAGGATCAATGACAGCCCGGGGGGGGGGGGGGAAGAGATGGGATTAACAACACTTTTGCATAAACATTCAGGGCAAACAAAGCCTGATCTCCAATTCTGCTGAGGCTCGAAAATAATGAACACATGTTTGTATTAGATCCTCATTTTTTTATTTTAAGTTTAATTTTTATACATTTCCAATATAACATATATTTCTGAATATAAACGTTGATTCATAATTCTAAATTGCATCATCATAAATCTCAATCTTGTCATGTAACACCACATCATGCATACAAATGGGAGGGGGTGTGATATGAGAACAATTGTACACCTGTCACAGCAGGGGATCTCCCCCAGTGACTGAAACAAATCAGGAACCCTGGCATAGCTGACTTCCAGTGACCTGGAGTGGCCTACCTGCATCTGGAACAAAGCAAGTGACTACAATAGACCCTCAAGATAAAATTCAATAACTAGCCTAATTTTCAACCTTTTAGTTTCAAATTTCAGATTTAAACACATTAAATACTTATGTTTACATTCTGAGAAAATTAAATCAACAGTACTCACAGGGAAAAAATGTGCCATGGTCAAAGTTGGGTAAAATTTCAGGTACTGATTTTATGTTTATGCTAATAACTTATAAAATTTACAAAATACAGATCTAATTTTGGGTATACAATTGAATCTTAATTAAACAAAGTTATATACTTAAAAAAAATTCTCTAGCTTCAATAATTTTCATGAAACCTGAGTAAATATTTTTCCTGACTTTTTACAAAGTCAATTTTGTTTGGGCACATAACTTAAAACAAAACGCAATACTGACATCATTTCTGGCATGTGCATAGCGAATGTATAGAAAAATATGTATATTATATATGATCAAAGTCAGATCAGTGGTTTTGATACTAGGCAGTCCTGAAGTGTAACAAAGGGTTTTTAATGAAAAAATGAAGTTTTTCATTAATATCTCGAAGGAATTAAGTTCTGGTGACCAAATTCTTGGCATGGTAGGGGATTTTGGAGACATCTTACTGTATGCCTAATTTAAGGAACTTAGAGCTGAAGCTGGGGAGCTGAGCTCTAGCAAACTGCATAACACTAGGTTGATGTAAACAATATGTGACATGGTGCTTGAAAACTTGAATTAAATCTACAGTTTTTGATCAACTGGTTTCAAATTTTAAATGTTAACAGTTGAAATGCTAACAAAAACATGCTTTGAAAATTAAATCCACAGCAGTTACAGGAAAAAACGTGCCATGGTCAAAGTTGGGCAAAGTTTAAGGTACCAATTTTTTATTTTTGCTAATATTTCAAAAAAATTTAAAAGATTTTGATCAAATTTTGGGTATACAATTTAATTTTGATTAATAAAAGTTATATTACTGGAAAAAAAGTGCTTAGCTTTAACAAGTTTTGTGTTAAGTGATCAAATTTTTTTCCTAATTATTTACAAAATGCATTATGTTTGGGCCCATAACTTTTTTAAATTATATAATACAGACCTAATTTCTGGCATGTACATAGGAACCATATAGAGGATTATTTATGGTAAATATGAGGAAAAACAGATGAGTGGTTTTGATATTAGGCAGTCCTGAAGTGTGAAAATAGGATTTTAATAAAAAATTGAGGTTTTTCCTTAATTTCTCAAAGGAACAAAGTCGCAAAGACCCAGTTTTCGGCTTGGTAGGAGATCTTGGGGACATCTAACATTATGCTGAATTTTGGATTCCTAGGTCTTACGGTTTCAAAACGTGCCACATCTACGGACGGACGGACGGACAGACGGACGGACGGACGGACGACGGACAATGGACCACGACTATAGCTCAGATGACTTATAGTCAGCTGAGCTAAAAATTGATTAATATATTTCAATCTAATGGTGCTAAGGGGTGGGTCCTAAGGCAAGAAGTGGTTCAAACCATTAACATTTTGCCCTGGATAGAGACATGCACTGTATGAAATGTATTTTATTGGTATCTTTTTTACTAGCAGAACACCAATAATTTCCACATGTGACATGTGACATCAGGGTTTAAGCGTATATGCAAAATGGCAGCTCCCATAAGTGGTTTAGAGAACTATGAGAAATAAACCTGTTAGGTTTTGTATTGGGGGATGCAATGTGAAAGTACTCAGAGGACAGCCCCCAGGATGAGAATCTATCTGTAGAGAGAGTTTTGTGGCAAGAAGATGTGTGTTGGCAGAGTTTAATGTGGGTTAACACATTTTTTGGGCCATGCCAATATCCTAAAAAAAAATTACAGAAGGATTTGGCCTGTGCATATCATATGATCTCTCCCTCTAATTTGAGTGCATAAAGTGGGTATGGAAACGTGTTCTCCCACTGTTTGCAACATGCTTCCTTTTTAGTTCATAGGAGAAACACTTGAGGAGATTGGTCACAAGGCAATGTGTCCTATTCAGGTGAATGAACAAGGTCCACTAGTACCTAAAACTTCCTTGTTCTTATAATCAAGGCCCCTCAAGCAGGTTACATTATATTTAGGTTTGTGAACTGAGCATTGTATGGTTGTACAAGTTCAGCTGTAAAGGACACACTTTTTTTTAACAAAAGTTGAAGACTTATATCAGTACTTCAACATGGTGCCCTATATAAACTGCAGATTGATCAAAATACCAAAGAAAATGATTGATTTTTATTTTTTCAACATAATTTCATTTGTGAACATAAGTTAACTTTTACTGTTCCTAGCTATAACTGTATTCATACTCTTGAAATGATTTTCTTACTATTTTCTATGTTTAATCTTTTATTGGTATGTTTAATTAACTAACCTGACACTTGATAGACAATTCTTTTCATAGCATTATGACACTAAAAATCATAATTAAAGCTGGTTTCATTCTTTCACATAAATTTTAAATAATTCATCCCTCTCACCCACATAAACATAAAAGTTTCTTTTTCTCACACATGCATAAACACAAGTCTCACTTACCTCTTCGTTCATTTTAAGCTCCTTTACCCAGAAGCGAGCTTTTTCAAAACTTGTTTTATCTGTAAGGTCATAGCATACAATGGCCGCCCTAGCTCCCCTGTAGTAGATCCTACTCATCGCTTCATACCGCTCACTACCAGCAGTATCCTAAAGTGTGAAAAATAGTAAATACTACCATAAACGTTTTATATATAATTTAACACTATGCTTACCAACCTGTCTCTCATGTTCCCTAATTTTCAGTATGGATTATTGTTTCAGTCTGTAACTTAAGGATATGTGCCTTTCCAGTCAATCTCCATTTGTGATATTCTGGTAAATTACAATAAACCACAGAAAACCAGTACCAGCATTACCAGTACTTCAGAGGTATCATGATGTATGTGGGAATGTAACTTTTAAATGGGAAACGTTTTCAGCAATACACAGCATTCCCTTGGGTGAACTTAATTTTTCCCAATATTTCTATCCCTGTCATCAGATGACTAGAACCAAATTAGTTTTCGGAAAACTTAATATTCAAATACAGATTCAGCTATTTCACTGTGACAATGCTCTTTGTCACTGCACACTGAAGAAGATTAATCAAATAAATCGATTGTAACAGCAAAATAGTGAAGGGGGGGGGGGGGGCACAGGCATTTAATTCGATTCCTGATTCTACAATACTTGCTATTGTACTGTGATGTTTCTTATGTTGTGGTCACATTAGGGACAATTTATAAGATTACTTTTATTCAACACCGTAACCTGCTGGACATGATGACCACCACGGATGGTTATCTAGCTGCTAACCTTACTTCCTGTTCAGGACAATGAAATTATTTTACCCCACATTATACATGTCTTATCAATACTATACAGGAAGTACTGTAGTGGTGATAAACCAGTTATATAATTAAGCTGTAGCTGTAGAGTGAAGAGAAATCTATTATAAAATAATCTAATGTTAGAAATAAACTGACCAAAGTGTCACCTCATGTGTCTCATTAAACATGTCTAACCATTTTAAGTTAGAAATAAATGACACAGCTCGACATTAATTTTTTAATTGTTTGTCCCACAGGGTAAGTTATACCTAGCACTGACTTGTCTTACATAAATTTGTAACTCTGGCCAGGTTGCAAAGTGTTTTCAACATCACTGTTTTGCAATTTTTATTGAATATTAGCAATAAACAGATAACTTAGGGTTGAGATGTATTACTGATATGTTTGAATGAGACAAACACTTTGGAAATTTTATTGAAATATAAGTAAAGCTTTGTAATGAACCTACTTGTCAAGTCAGGCAAGTATGAGGCGACTTATTTTTGCTCTACCACTATTTTTTAAATCATTCACTCATCCAAGGCAAGCAGACAACAATTAATGTTGAGCCCTGAATTACATACATATTTTCCCCATGTTAAATAAATGAAATTCAGATGGTACCCCAATACCAAACAGCAAGTTAATTAACAACTTTTAAAATTATTTTTGTTCAGACTTTAAAGGAATCTCTGTACTCTGGTACATAAATAATACAAATCTTGGACAAGTATTAGTGTAATTAGTTTAGCATGCTAACACTGCTGGGTTGCATGTATTAAAGGTCATATCAAGTGTTGACCTTTAACCTCTGATCATGGGGGTTAAAACTGAACAGTACACATACTGAAACAGCATCACTTGTAAGCTTGAGCATAATTTAATCACTCAGGGCCATTCCATCAATGGTATTCAAATATGTACATCAGCTGACCAAGTCACAAGGCCATTCCAGGAGATAGGGTCATGTGATTAAAGTAGGCCGACTGAACTTATGCAAATTAAAATATCAGATTAAATGGGCCTGAACCATCAGTCTTGGTCATCATGTGGGGAAAAGCTTAAAATAGTTTCTGTGCCTAAAGACAGATAAACAAATACCTTTAATTTTACATTAATTTAAGGGTCATAACTGAAAATTTTTAAGACTGAATGCATAAAATTTCTTTAAAATTGTTTATGAAACCTATTTATTGTGTCAGCTAAACCATCACATAAGTCATCCTGAAAAGACAAGGCTAGGAGCTGCAGAAAATCAAAGCAAATGTAAACAACAGACACATGGAATATGCTGAATGGTCATCAAACTTTATCAGTAAAGTTACCAAATACACAATGATATGACCAAGTCCAATACCCTGTACTAATGAAGTGCCAGTGGAGCAAACAGTCAACTTATCAGGCCTAGCTGTGACAGGGGGATTTGATGTTAATACTAAGGTTAGAGTTAATAAGACATCTGTTGATCAAATGCAGTCGTGTAAAAGACAAACATAGAACATAATTCAACTTTTCCTTGAAAATATTTGTTTAAAAAATTATTGTTGGTTTTTCTGTAAAAGACTACCCTTACCCATATGCCAAGGGTTAAAGTTCTGTCTCCAACTTCAATCCGTTTGGCTCCAAAGGCTGCACCTATTGTCTGCAATTTGACAATAATATAATACTTAGAAATAATCTTACAACCCTTCAAAGTTCTAAGTGTTATACACAGGCCTGTTAATTTATACACTCTGACACTACTTTCACAAGCTGCTACTAAGGATAAGTCTTTTAGGTAATCAGAAGCTGTTGAGAGATAAAAATAACATTACTGACAATATCTGACCCTAAATTTAATATACAAATCTTTATATTTTACAATTTCATCTAACTATATACATATATACATTTTCTATGTTTGGTAAAACCATGTATTTTCTCATACTGATGGACAAAAACAAATGTGTCACATATATGAGAAATAAGAACACCTGCATCATGGTCACCAGGATACCGGATGTTGACCTGTGTTTTTGTGTGATAAATCGCTGAAAGATATATTATCAGTGATTACTTACATGAAGTACCGGTATTAATAAAGATGCCTATTCACCTACCTTTTGAAAAAGAATTTTTGTGATTTCTGGCTTCCTCTGTGTACATATATTAATGATCTAAGGGTAATTCTGGTTATAAAAAAGGTTCATTTAAGGCCTTTCATGAAGATTGTATTAACTTGTTTATCAACAACATGCTTGTAAGCACAGCAATGTTGACAAATGGGTAAAACATTTGACCTAAGATGGTACTATGCATTAACATAATTAATTATGTTGACAATACAAATTTATTATATATAATATATCTAAAATTTTCCACCCCGCTGTCACATAACTTGTGATTTCACAAATAAAGGCACTATACCTCTGTCCTCACATAATTTCTTTTTAATTCTTGCCATTCTGCTCCAAGTAGAATGTATAAAATGTCTCTGTTGTCCATTCTACCCAAATTGAATCTTAGTTCATACCCTATTACCTCTACCATATTTCAACACAATTGTATTCTCAAATTAACCAAGCTCTGCTGCCAGATGCCCTTGTTGAATTTGTTTTATTTTGGCAGGCCGCCATATATTATGATTATGAACACACTGATATAAACACAACAAACTATGTGAGGTGATATCAATATTTTCTGGCCTATTTTTATAAGAGCTCTGAGGGATTACCTTGAGTTTATAAAGGTCAGATAGGTGACTGAGCCCCTTTGAATAAGCAATGATATTTACACATGGCCTAACCATCATTTGAAAATAATAACAATATTTTATTATTAATATGAATTTACTCATAAACAATTAATGCCATTATTAACACTGAAATAATATCAACATTAACAAACAAAATTAATTAATTTTTATTTGAGAAAAGTTAAGTATATCTGCCGTCAGATTTGCTTATGCAGCACCAGTACATGATGGCCACCATGCAAGGTCTGAGTTAATAAATCTTTTGAGATATGATTCATTGGTCAGTGACCAAGGAGAGACAAT
The DNA here is from genome assembly GCA_026874595.1 of Sipunculus nudus. Taxonomy (NCBI): domain Eukaryota; kingdom Metazoa; phylum Annelida; class Sipuncula; order Golfingiida; family Sipunculidae; genus Sipunculus; species Sipunculus nudus. The sequence goes on from CM049306.1 coordinate 54,853,661, forward strand.
AATATTCAAAGTGAATCATCATTGGACATTAGTATCTGATCCCTATGTTTGTAGCTCAGAAAGAATTCAGCAATTATATTAAAGCTGATTGCTGAATATGTCATTTACAAAGATGTCATCATTCTGATAATCTGACATTGGAAATATTCAATAGAAATTACATGTTGATCAGGCAGGCGGTGTGGTCTATGATATGATGACTCATCATTGTCAATGACATTGATGAGTGAAATATCCTATTTTACTAGCATTAGAATTTGAACCCTATTTTAAACAATGTCTGATCCAAAAGGACAAGTATTTAAGTATTTTATATACTTAAAAGTGGAGCCATGGAATCTGTTCTCACAGCTATCTGTCTATTAATTACACATCCAAATACTGGGATGCAAAGGCTGGGATGGATTAACACGTACAAGTTCGCTAGGAGCGTTGCGGTTCAGAGATCGCACACATGCAGTAATCTGTTGACCCAATTCAGGACATCAGCCTCGACAGCGATGTCGCGATCTGGTCAAAAATGCTTAAAAAGCTGGTAGCTCCTGTATTTAAATGTTCCTTGATGTCTCCCTTCATCTTCTTTTTCCATGACCGTTGCATATATGAATTAACCGTGCAGGGTCATTTTCGACCATCAACGCTCACGCATGGATATCTGGGCGTGCGGATATTTGGTGAGCAGATATTTGGGAAGCGAATAACTGGGAAGCGGATATCCAGGCCTGAACCTCACATTTGCCCAGTTCCTTAACTGTTTATAATTAAAAGTAAAACTGATAAAGTCTAACTTGGTGTTAAGGTGCTTCATTATTACATGCACAAGTTTCAATCAGACTGACCTGTCAGTGTCTTTAATACAAATACCCTGATATACAACAGATGATGGTATCCATGATTTACAGTTTTGTAATAGTACATTTGTGGTAGTTTTATTGCCAGTTTATACCGACTGTTATCAAAGCATAGCCAAAGTGAATGATCATCATTCCCCACTTGTCCTTCCTTCAGTATTTCAGATGATCAACTAATACTTGATCCAGTCTACTGAATATATAGATAAACACGTGTTTGGTTGGTTATTGCATATTGATTGTTTATTGAGTAATCAGATAAATAACACTCAATGGTTTCCTGTACAGTCCCTGGTGACCAGTTGTCTCTTAGCTTTCTATGCCTGTTGCTAACCACTGAATATTGAAATAAGATTAACTTTAGACACCTCTTACCTTGAAACTCACCCTACTTTGAAAGATGCTGAACAATTAAGGACCCTGTGCATTCCAATGGGAAATAATAGCATTTCTAGGTATATTTGGAATCCTGGTAGAGATTCAAAATAAGGGTGTTGCAAAGTCCAATATATTAATACTATGATCATATAATAATGGTTATAATTATATAGTTTAAGTTATTATAATACAAAATAACTTACGTTTTGATAACCGTCTCCTAGAAACCGGTCATGGAGGTATCTATCTACCAGACTTGTTTTTCCTCCATATTCTTTGCCTAGCAGCACTATTTTCATATCCACACGATTCCCACTCATGGTTGATATCAGTCAGTTCTCTCCCAGCACTTTATAAAGTATATACACCTCCTATTTACAAAATATTATCTCCAATTGGTTTATGCACATAGTGAGTTTATATCTCCACTATGTGGTCCACATATCTCCAGTCCTCTGCACTTTGTCATCCATGTTTCTTAAGTATTATGCGACTGGCCAAGAAATAACTTTCTGTATTTTGATGCTGATTTCACCTGGAACGTAAAGACATTATATCATGTAGGATATATTGTATAACATGTAGGAAAAAAAGCATATACTGAAAATGGGTGACAGGAAAGCTGCCGGACCAAATAGGCTACTGGAATCAGTGTGATCCATTAAGAGAACTTGGATTTTACCAATTAAAAAAAACATTCTCTAGTTACATAATAATCAGCTGTACCAAGCATGTGCATGTTTTTTCATAAATTAAGTTCATATCCTCTATACTCCGTTCCACGAACCATGGTCCTCAGTGGATTTCAAATCAAACTTACATTCAAAGAGTATTTAAAAGTATCATTGCATATACAAACTCTCCTCAGATTCTCCATCTCTCCGCAGATTCTCCGCGTTTTAAACAGACCCATCCCATATGTAACAACTTTTGCAAAATGATACCCGTTGTTGTAAAGACTAAAGCATACAAAAAGTTTGAAGTGAATTGGGTCTATTGTCACTACTAGTATTACAGAGAAATTATGACACCACAAAGATGCAACTTTTTTTTACTCAGTACCTTTAGTTTTACAACTGGCCTTGTCATTAAATTGTCTCACCTTTTAGTTTTAGCTGTTCTCAAATTCTGCATCCAGTTATAAGTTACACTCACATGAACACATTCAAACAGATGTGTCATACCTGTTTTGCAGTCATAACAAAGTGAACACAATACATTGTTATACAAGTTACATGATGACAGGACACTTGACAGCGTCACACATCAAATAAACACTGTCATCAACTGACTATTGAACACTGTATTGATTAACCACTGATAACATGGTTACATAAGACACTTGGGAATGAAAACTTACGGTGAGCTATTTTTGGAGTCCACGCAACGTTCTCACAGAGTTTCTCATATGCGCCAACCAAATACGTTCCTTAGTTTTGGGCACATCCCCTTCCTAAATACACAGAATAAAACAAGCCTGATTATCCTATATTATCGCCCAGTGACAAATTAGACTGGTCCCGATCTTATATTTTGTACACAGGCGGAAGTACTGTGAGTGGACTGGCCCCCTGCTAAAATTAATTTCGTTAACCAAGAGCGCCATCTGAAGGCCAAATTTAATATGGTCACTTCGTGATGATTCCCAATGGAATATTTAATTTCTAGTGCAATGTAACTCTGAAAATGTTACTACTAGTTTGGTTTTGAATTAGCTTATAAGCCCGCATTCTTATTTTCATTTACATTCTGAAATAAATTTAAATATACGTCATTCTCGTTTTTTAGTCCCCCAGGGGGCCTAACCGCGTGGACCCGCATGCATGTTTCCCGGGATTTTATATACTGGTATGTTGTTCGACGGTTGTCTTATATTTATATAACATCATTCAGCTGAGCATGTTGTATTTGTGGAAAAGGGACATTTCCCCTCAAATAGACCTATACTTTGAACGATTACACTGGGAGTTTTTTTAAAGAAATGCATATTTACCATGGAAAGTCTGAACACATTTTGCTTTATCTGCGGCGAACCTAGCCTCATTGCCGCCCGGGGCGGTCTAAGATATCGCCTCCTCTCTTGCAAAACATCACAAAACTGGTCAGCATATAGAATCATGTGACGTCTAATTTCTCTGTTATGGGCTTTTAGTTTGCAACAACGTCATTATATGGATGAATTCATTAGCAGGCAATTCCTTCGCAACACATAAAAAGGAGTCATCTCTTTGCTAATTTTAATCAAAAGATCTCTCTAATTTCAAGCAAGTATGTTTCATTGTTAAGTGCTCAGAAAAAAATAAATTACTATAGCGAAAACATATACTGTATGATACACATGTAATGTTGTAACTTAATTTTTCATGTAAACTAGATTCATGATTAGCTTAAACTCAACAGAGAAAAAACTTCATTTGGTGATACTATTCAATTCTCAAAGCATATAAATACCTTCAAGGCTTGTCACTTCTATATCTCCACCATTTGTTATCGCATATGACAGCAGCTTCACTTAATAGAGCCCTGTGATATGCATGGTACTGCAGCAAGCAAGGCACCTATACTTTAGCATTAACCCAAAACGCGTAATTTCATGAGTTTTATGTAGGCAGTGCAGTTTAATGTTTTCAGATTAAAAAAAAAATCCAATGTTTGGACATTTTTTCTTCAATTACAGTATCCTCAAAATTAATTTTCATTTAGAATAAGAAATTATGTTTCTGCACTTTGCGATTTTTTATTTGTGAGCCTATTATTATTTGTTATTCAATTAAGTATTTGAATAAATTTCAATAATTGTATCATTGAAATATATATCATATATATATTTTATGAAATGATTTATTCAACCTTCACATACAACAATTGTCTGTAGGTAGTAGATCATTAAATATTTCATAGCAGTAAGACAATATATCTTTATTTCAGTTTTGAACTATAAGAGTTATACCGATACTTGATACATATGTTGAATGTGACATAGCTCCCGGGGGATTCATCCCGCCGAACATTTATAATAGATTTATATTTGAAATGCGACCTAAAGATAAAATAACTTCTACATAGGTCTGAGTGAAAGATTATTATTATCCCTTAAGCGAACAAACTATTTTAGCGACTAAAATGACCGTGTGGGGTCATTTAAAACCCCAATACATTTTTCACATAAAAAAAAATATTTTAACGGTTCTTTTTACGATGATCCCACCAATGCTTGTACTGTTCTCCATACTTGACATTCTATGGCGTTCTATTGGCAATCAACTATCTTTTTAATTCATATTTAACCAAAAAAGAGTAAAAAGACACAAAAACCTTTCATTTATTTTGACTGTCATTCCATTTTTCTTCCCCAAAACCTGATTGTTTTTGTTGAAATGAGAATTAGGGAGACAATTTTTGGGGAGTATTTGGGTTTTGTTTAATTGAATTAATTATAACATTATGCTAGTATTATATGCATTTGATCACCTAAATATTAAGAACAAATTACCCCACAGTCGCCTTTTCAAGGGGTAATGTGTTCCTGCATCCCAGCTCAGATCTATATTTCATGACTGACGTGGTAGGTTGGGATGCAGACTGATAAAAGCAGTATGTCTCTAAAGTTACCAACTTATCATTTATACAGTGATCAGAACCCGGCAAATATGGTAAAGTTTAGGTAAATTAACACCACCTAACATAAATATTGTCCCAATATCTTTGAAAGCAACAAGATTGCAAAAGGTTTGCCTGTCTGCTATGGTAACTTTGCTGTCAATTCACCTGCATGTACCCTAGGATATATCGGAACCTCCTGGATATTCTGGTCAATGTTTTTATGAAAACTGGTCATCTATCTGTTCTAGACTAAACAGAATGTTGTGGTTCATAGTAGATTTTACAGAACCATACAAAAATACAGATATTATAAACAATTGCTTCGATCTAAGTAACGTCAACTGATTTACTCGCTTGTATTTTGTTCTTATGTTGATTGTTATTCAACTCTCCACGTTTTGCCTGACTAAAGAGGCGTTACTGCATCCAAGAATAAGATCCCCGATGCGCTACGAATTGCACATTTTTCTGCCTTCTGAGATCTTTGTCGAAGTTCTCTGTTATTCGTACCACTATTGGCGAAGCATGAGTGAGCGTAGATTTTTTTGAGTCGACTCAAAACTGTTTTGCCGCCGCTACGAATTGTCAAATTTCATAGGTCATATGTAACTCTTCGAAGCCCGCGGTAGATACTTCATGGCAGATTGTTATCTTTTCGTAAAAATATACGTTATAAAAAAATATACAAATCGCGAAACTGTGTCGGTGATTAACCAATACGTATCACTACGTAAACGCCACGAACTACATGTACTACGAATCTATAAGAACTGGCTGCGATTCAACCCACAAATACCTAGTTAGTACCTTAGAATAATTCCGAAATAGCTCAGAATCATTAAAAGGTACTACAAAATAACACAAAGTACCAACGCTTAAACCAGAAGTACATACGATTCAGTTATGACGTATAAAGAAGGTTCTACCTTACAGCTACAAAACTTCTACCAAGCGTATAACGAAATAAAAACTATAATAGCGTTTTTCTTAATGTATGAACTAGAATGGATGCATGCCTTTACCATGCGGGGGTTCCTATTGTGGTATTTTCCCTTACTAGTGCTTGCATTATTTCAACTCAGAACTAAGAGTACACGTTTCAGAAACGCTTTGCGAACATTGAAATCCCGGTGCTTTTAGTTTGAAATAAAATTCTGATGAGCACAAGCCATATTGCAGACAACCACTTGACACAGTCACTTCGAGGTGCTCCATGGTAGATTGACGGTGGCCTGAATAAATGGCCAGGCCACAAAGCGCGTGTATGGAGCTGGACCTTGTCTGCATTCACTTATTTTTTGCCTACATTCTTAGGTTCATACCTGCATTTGTGAGTATTCCTTGATGACGCTCCCGAAACAGGAGAATTTGCTGGGTGTACACCCGAAATGCCCATTCCTGAAGCGGCCTGAAAATGTCATGAGATTCCGTCTTTGTGGACAAACACACACAGAAGCATACACGCACAAAAAAAATCCCCACACACCCTCGCTCTTACAGCGCCATCTTAATACCATTACGGGTCCCTGGGCAAAACACATAGGCTTGGGCTCCCTACACACAACTAATCGGACACTGCTCAAAGTATACAGGTATACCATACCCCAATTCAATTTTTCTAAGCTCCTTTGTGCGACTGTTTTAAAAATTAAAAGACCTGTTCAGACTGTACAATACCTTAAAATTCTTAAAACACATAACATTTGAAGCACAAAGAAGATTTTTCAGTTAGTAGTACACTTTTTATAGCTATAGTTCTCGGTGACATCGCGAGTCCGCAGTCCTTACAGGGATATACACATAATTTATAGTCTGTCAGAAATTACACTTTACCATATAGCGTTTAAAAATTAAACTGTTAACCACTTAAATAACTGGTTATACACAAGCCCATTCCCTGATGATTAACTGCTTTAGAAACAAACCCGTATACTCATTGAATATTCATGTGCACCCACATATGTTAGAATATCATCTGTATAATGGAAAATGTGCTTATCACCGAGACAACCGCAGTTACCACTGACAAATGACAGTAAATGAGTCCATTTAATTATCATAATTTATTTATTGTTACAATTAAATGATCTATCACAGGTCAAGCAAGTTCTGCCCTTTTACAGAGTTATCAAGAGCTCCTGTAAAACGAGACGGCTGCTATGTACGTAGAGTGAACACATATTTTCTTTCGGGTTTCAAAAAATCAATGTAAAGTTGAGTGCATATGGCCCCCTTTAACCCTTGGGGGCCCTTTGCCAGGTTCCCAGTGTGCTGATGCTTTAAGACGGCCCTGCACACACACACACACACACTCACACACACACACAGAGGACTCACGCACAGATAATGGGGCATTCACACAATGATTCCGGACTTTAGCAGTCAGTATATATTATTTACAAATGCCTGTATGTAAATGTGACACAACATTTGTAAATGTGGAAGCATATGAGCATTGTCTGCCTTGGTGTGAAAATTAAAGTATTGGTATAGTATTGGTATTGAAAAGGTTATTTTTTTTTATAAAAAAATAGATAAAAATACACCCTGAGGTAACACAGCCATGATCCCTGGTACATCCACGAAAACATGGGCTCCTCTGGCACTTACACTCCTTTTGCCACTTTAACACACTCAGCATAGGACATTCACACCTACATTCGTAATATATTATTTTAATTGTTACGGAACCTTATATCAACAGATCACGTAGTCGTGACGAGCACAAATTTGGTAATGGTGATAAAATCAAAATCAGATTCTGTAACACTAGGCAGCGTGAAATGTCTTGGGGAATGAATAAAGAAGTCAGTGTTTTTTTGTTAACTAATAATTATAATTTATTCTTAAAAAAATCCTAACATTACAATACACTAAATCAATATAATTACACAGTATAACAACAGTACAACTGTCAAACAATACAAGTAAAGAAATAAAGTGTACAGTACCTGGATACTTCCACTGTCTCAGCGACAAAAGTCCTTTAAAGCATATAATCCAGATGAACAGTCCACATAAATCTTCTCTGAGAATAACAGTCCGGTTCAGTCACAAAATCAGTTTGTTGTAATCCAAAAGTAAGTTCTGATAGTGATTCCAAAGGCAAAATGAAGACTATATAAAATCCTTCATAAATTTAGAAGAAAAGCTGTAACTGCCGCAATTATAGGAAAAGGTCCATTCTTCTGTGTCCGCTGGAATATTCTCTCCTCTCTCCCGGCTCTAAAACACAGCCCCTTATTTATAACTTTCACCTCAAGCCGAGAACTTTCCATTTCTCGAACAATCCAAAGAACCTAACATGATACACAGTACACACGCGTTTCAGGAAACATCTAGAACAACATCGCTGTGTTTCTACATATCAGGGTTCACACGTGAGCCTGCCCGGCTTGGCCAGGCGACAAAGCCCCAGTCTAGAATGACCGCTGTGTACATGACCCCACGCGTTGGCCGGGCTATACCGTCATAGCAACGGCCAATGTTAGCGCTGCACATACACATACAATAAAAGAGACTTCTGTAACATAATATTCTACTGTGAACGTCAGATGAGCAGTGCGTTAATATCCCATGAGCAGATAATATCCTATACGCTCTCGTATAAGCTCATCAATATTTTGCCGGTGAAATAACGTGAAAAGTATTGTAGTTTAACTGCAAGTGGTGAATACCTTTTTCACTCCTGATTTAAATAGTTTGTTCGAACTTAGCATAGCAACGTAGTATCTTAATTCGAGAAAATCGCAAGAATGCTTACTGATGGGTAGCTAGTCGTATGTGTTCGGCCGAATTATCATGTTGTTCACAGCAGAAGTTCGGTGGTTCCTTGTAATTCGTTGTAACTAGCAGTGCCTAGGACACAAACTGCAGATTTATTGTGACAAAATCGTAATAGCTACGTAATGTTATATGACTGATTCGAAGCAGCATCGTCGGATTTCTTAGTGGCTAATTTCTTGTCATGTGATCAGGGCCAAATCGCGCGGATCTTGGTGAAATTCGATATCTCTCCTGTTAGTAGTGCATCGAGGGATCAATTCATGGAAATGAAAACGCCGTTTTATCTGTTAGTTTCTATTGCAATCGGCTGAATAAAGTCTACTGTCGCTGGTGTAACAAACATTTAAAACACTGACCGGATGATATCACATTGTGTTTATTGAGTTTGGTCAGAGGATTCCTGGTGATGGCTCAATATGTGAAATTTGCTAAGTCTAAGTCTCTTAATCAAGGTTCTGTGGAAAACATTACAAGATGTGGGTAATAAATGGAAAATTACAACAAAAGCAGAGTAGATAATGTTTAAGGAAAGACATATATTTCATGGGGTCATTTGTGACCACATATACCTTTATCAGAATACTTTCCACACCAATACCCCAAGGAGGAAAAAATTGACAAATTCATGGTCGGAAAACTATCAAAACGACACAAAGAAATACATGACTGGGGTCATAAATTACCCCACCTGGTCGCTTGAGGGTTATTCACAAAAGACTATGCAGGTCATATTAACATTAAATTCTACAACCAGTGGTAAAAAAAAAAGAAATTTAGGTAGTACTCGATATATTCAAGATAGAGTAAATGTTTGTATTAAGGAGACAGTTGTAAGAGTGTGAGGAATCATAAAAAAAAATTGAATTTCAAGTTGTTTCTGTTTAAATTTCATGGAATATTGGGAGTTAAAGAATGGAAATTCTTTATACATTCCAAGGAAAGAGCTACAGAATTTGTCAAAATATTTTCCGTACAATGTGTAAGACAGAAAGCATCAGCTAGGGGCTAATCTGGGTCAGGGAGATCTTCTGGGAGGCTTTTCCCCCAGATTTGGGCCCCCATAGGATTTCTGTAAACGTAGACGGCCCTGACATGCATGCCTTTGCATGGCTGGTCAGATTATCGATGGTGTTCTGACATTGCAAGACCGCTGATCTTTCAATGAATATATACAACATATCTGTATTTCTTCTTACATAGCTTGCCTATATATAGAGATCTTTCGCAAATCATTCGGTTGGTTCCATGCACTGCCAAGTTTATAATTCCTGAAAACACATGAAATGGGCCTACAGCTAAATAACATCAAACATTTAGTTTTTAAGACAAATCTTGAAAAAAAGGAAAATTTGTACTGTTTGAGGAACTCCTTATGCCATTTCATTTTACTATTCCTGAAATGCCGCACCCCAAAATGACGCCCCTGGACCTTACCGATGATTGTCAGGTATTCAACGGACTTAATACAGTTTCATTCCAGTTTCCCTTTGGATTATTACTATTTAGGTGGATTATTGGTGTTAAAGGACTCTTGTTGAGTTGTGATAGTGGTGGTACCCAGAAATCCAAGTCTAGGTTTCGGACACTCTGGTACTGTTTTATTTTATCTGTACTTTTATTGTTATACTGTGTAATTGTATTGATTTAATGTATTGTAATGTTCGGTTTGTTTTAAGAATAAATGATAATTATTTGTTAACGAAAAACCACTGACTTCTATTCAATCCTCTAGACATTTCTTAATTCATTCCCCAAGACATTTCACGCTGACAGTGTTGCATAATCTGATTTTTTTTCTCCTTACCAAAATTTATGCTCGTCACGACTACGTGATCTGTTGTTATTAGGTTCCGTAACAATATATATATATATATATATATATATATATATATATATATATATATATTTAGCCAAGGTAAAGATAAAGAGTGACACCTTTTAGATAGACTAACTAGTTTATTAAATAAAGTAGTTAGTCTATCTCAGAGGTGTCACTCTTTGTCTTAACCTTAAATTCGCTTCAACTTCTGACTAACACGGCTATACCACTTATGTATATATATATATATATATATATATATATATATATATATATATATATAAACAATTTTCAAACTAATTGTACGTGGGATTTGATAATTAATTTAAGCATATATATAATCACTTGTAATTTATTTTAATTTATATTTTAAAATATCTACATATATACATGTTGCTAAATATATTTTCGTGCCATCAGCACTTAGGATGAACCACACTGGTTACGGTATATTTTTTACATGCATTGAACAGGAAACATAGAAAGTATATTTCACTCCATGAGCAGCATTGGGGCTGATTATCAACAACTAGACCTGCAAAGCCTTATGTTATAATTAAACTGCCACTAATATATGTGAAATAAAACGGAATTCAGCGCCTGGATATATGTCATTGACACTACTTGCAACCGTGCTTAGTACAGTATATATAAATTACATTTTCTCTTGTCTAGGACTAAATTCTATAAATATTTCATTGACTTGACTGTTTCATTGACTGTTTCATTAAGGCATACCGACCTGGCCGGTCTAAGCAGCAACCATTTTATACATGGAGAAAGACCTAGGCATATACTTGGCAAGCAACTTTACTCAAAACGTATTTGAACGTATTGATTTCAATGGAATTTGAGGTGGGTTAGGATAATACTCAACGAACAATTCACTGAATTTTGGAGGCAATTCATTTTGAATTACCATAATATACAATATACAGTTTAAGTTTTTAACAGTGAAAATCTGTTATGCCCATCGGTAAATATTCCAACAAATAATGATTGTATATATATTTTCGTACTTTTAATATTTGCAGACCTTAACATATAAAACTATGTAATGTAACTATTATTATTTTATGTTCAATAGTTCTCATATAAATGATACAAGTTCTAGGACAGAATTTACTTTTCTGCTGGACTGGGCCTGATCCGGGGACGTCAAGTAAAAATTTGAGTCCGAAGGGTTGAAAACATGGACTTTAGTCTAATTGCTGATTCGAGCATGATTTTACCACAACTTGATAAACGACACGGCGAGGTAATTATTATTTAATCTGTACTTATGGAAAATATATAAGAAACATGAGTAATTTAATTATTCATTTACCAGTCACCTAGCTGTGTTATACGAATGGATATATAGGGTCAAGGGCCACAAGATGATACTAACTTTCCAGTTGTTGGTATCATTATAATTACATTTTAAGGTAACATCCAAGTTGTTTCCAGTCAAGCGATATTACCAAGTCAGCTTTAAATATTGTCATTATTAACTGGAACCCTGCATGGGTAACCTGCAGGTTACAAATATGGTCCGTTTGTTTTTTAGTTCAAACTGCAAGGCTCTGTCCGTCTGTTAATACTTTTATGAATGTTTAAAGTAATGCTGCATGTGAACTCTTATCAGAAGGTTGAATCCTATAAAATTATGTGTGCGATAAATATTCAAACCAGTAAAAATGCAGTGGGATAGCTAGCAGCGATCCGAGATTTTTTCCGCAAACATTATCCCTAGAACGGAGTCATTGCCCTGATATATTGTATATGAGGCTTGGTCTCTATATGGGAGCATCTGTACTATACTGAATGTATATTGTAATATATAACTTTTATATGTTGCCTGGTCAGAGCCCACACCTATCAAATTTGCAATGTGCACGGCACCGAGGCAATCGTCTTTGAAACCAGTGAATAATTGGGCCTTAATTGTAAATCGTTTACACCATTCCTGGTTTCACCGATTATAACTTGTATTTCTTGAGACAAATACATAAACAACAACATTTCTTCATTTTACTGGTCAATGGCAATAACCAGAATATTAGCAAAGTAATTTTGCGATTTACCATCAAACAGAAATTATGTCCAATAATCAGACATTTATTATCATTATATCAGTTTTTGCATCCCAAGCATTTTTATATAACATTTATCCAAAGGATACAGCTTGAGGTGTAGCCTCATTTTGGAAGGATTATGACGAATTTTATATTTTCGTATAAGACCTGGCTGGCGCTGCTTTTTCCTGATCTTCCCTTTTCATCTTTTTGCGTACTTTACCTCCCCGTCAATGAATCACGAAAACAAGGTGAAATCAATAAAACTCGAAATTAGCACTCAGAGAGTGCAGATTTTCGCTATCACCACCATATGGGAGCTCTTTACCTCAATACGGCACTGTGAGTGTCTGAATACAGCATTTGTACTTAATAAAAATTCCTAGATGCACCTGGCAGTAGATTACTAAACAAGGCAGCTCATTACCTCATACGGCATTGTCAGAAATGCAGCATTTTCCTTTAAAAAATCCTTAATCCAGATGCTGATCCGGATCACCACCTACATTTATTAAATTATTCCTTGTATAATTGGCGAGCTACCCTGAAAATGTTATCAAAATCCGTTAAGAACTTTCTGAGTAATGTTGCTACCAGACAAACCAACGACGGCAAAGCATTATCCCCGCCGCTTGGCGGAGATAATTTCGTACTGTTACCTTTGAAATCAAAACAGATCAAATTAACAATTTGAGCATGTAACAGATATGAGCAATCTAGTATATTTCGAGTCAAATTCATACAAATAAATGGCTTTAAGAATTTTGGCAAAAGAATGGTTTTATTTAAAAAAACCTTATAACAATCAATTTAATTCGCTTGCTGTATGTATACTGAATTCTCCTCAAAATGCAAATATTCACAGGTTGGCATTTAAGTCCATGTATGGACCCTTTTTTGTTTTTACAAACCTGTCGTTTAACCACATACTAGAAGATTCACACGGAACACAACACCTTTTTTTCTGACATTCAGGGTCCTGAAAATCATTGAATTGCCCGACAACCCAGAGAATAATCCTTTTATACGGCTGAAAGTTGAGATTTAATAACGGAACCGAAATAAATCTTTACCAAGATTTCCTTCTTTTCATCAGTTATATGACGACAACAGCAAATAGAGACGAAAGCATCCGAAATAGCAGGAACGACATCCTAATGTAAACACACTAAACGGGACGTGTGCTGGCATGCTTTGGCTGGTGATACTTCAACGTTATCTCCTCCTATCCATAGGTGGGGATATTTGTTTTGGTCTTTATTCTTCCTATTCTTATTATTATTATTCTGCACTTTTTCATCCGATTTCATTGAAACTCACATTTTTAAGACCACAGGCGTCGATAAGTGCGATTAAAAAAAATCAATATCGATTTTCTTATCTATCAGAGGTACAGACAAATGGATGAAAACCCTATAATATTATCTGGTTCCCAATTTTTCTTGTGGTACCGCTTTGAATTCACTCATGCGGAACCATAGGTGACTAAGCACGGGCACCCCGCGGTATCCACGCGGCGCCCGTATACGGTTTTCCGGGAATTTTTTTTTCGATAATATACGTACGCGCGCCTTGCAGTGTCCACCACTGCGATAGCCCTATATAAACGGTCCCCGTAAGAGCCCTGTGCGATATATGAAAAGTCGAATGGCTGCCGTGCGGCGTCCGCGTTGTAAATTTTGCCCGTGCGGTATCCTCACGATAAAATATCCACGATATTAAAGATTATCTTGTCTCACCCACATCCACAGCTTGGTGTCTCCATCTCGACTTGCATTTACTTTTCTTTGTTCTTTGGTTTCATGTTGAACAAATGACTGTTGTTTAAAAAACAGCTATATATTCAGCAGTGAATACCCTTACGGTTGCCACACTTTACCAGCGATCGCATTTTACACCGCATGGTGTACTTGCTTCATGCATAGGAGCTGCACAGTCACCTAACGGTTCCGGAGCGGCCCCCTTGCCAACCAAGTTTCGAAGGTCACCGTTCAGTCTAAAAATCACCGTACATTTTAAAATTCAAGATTGGGGATATATTAAAAATATCACAAGGGTTAATTTCTGCGTGTGGAGACTTTTCGTTTCGTTTTACCGAATCATAAAATAAGTAATTCCCTCTGGTTAAACAGATTACATTTACACAAAAATAACTTCCAGTGGTACAGAGGAACAATAAAAGTTATATAGCGAAACACAGCAATACAGCTAAGATAAGGAGTCACCTGCCTATAAAACAACCAATGACATTTAATTAACGAGTTTCTACCTGTACACAGAAATGAATACATGCAGCCCCCGTTGCTGGCCACAACCGATCCATTTATATGAACTGCCTTTATATCTATATCTAAAGCTGAAATAAATAAACCTGTCCCGTTCCCACAAATGCCTTAACCGTCTCATCATAAAGTTAAGCTGTGTACACTTTCATCCGCTTTCCAGCAACGATAATCCGGCAATGGCAAAAAAAAATCGGTCATGTGAAAATTCCCTGGAGTGTGTATATACATAAGCACATGCGCACGGTACGGTAACGACCATGCGGCACGACTATCCGGCTATTTTACGAATCGCACAGTGAGCGATTTTATGCCGTTGGCGGGCATAATCGTACGGCGCCACTCCCGTAAAATTACGCCACCGCTATCATCCACAGGCATCCTTTACCACTATGGAGCCCCGAAAAGGCAAATTATCGGCTAAATGGGTAAAAAATGGTAAGATAGTGAAATGTTGTCTAGACACACGATAATATTATCTATATAGCCCTTAATTTTTGTAAGGTTTATGAAATAAATTCTAACACGTTCTTTTTGTCTTCGTCTTTGATTAATAAATTCGACCCAATGTATCCCTTTATGCCTTTTTCTAAACGGCCCGGTAATTTGAGGCAAAGGCAATATTTAGATGGATATCATCTATAGCTGAACGTCCATCTTGATGAACATTAGTCATAACACCTGGATTTGGCCTCATATATATATATATATATATATATATATATATATATATATATATATATATATATATATTAAATTTTGCCGGATTAATGTGTACACCCAAAACGCACTGTCGTCGCCGTTGCCAGATAACCGTGTGAATGTGTTCATAGCTTAACCCTGCAATTCTTAACCGTAGCCCAGAAATGTTAAATTCGCGTTTATCTATCTAAAAACTAGCGTCATATCGCCCCTCTGGCATTACGGCCAGATTACTAGCGCCAGAGTTCCATTACATCTATGTCTGAGGAACGCATTAATGAAGATGCAAATAGTTTCGTCATTTCTGACAATGCTTCCTGGCCTACAGGTAAACTGTCAGTCAACATACACTAGACCAATCGCTAGCATTTTTTGTGTACTTTCTAATAATATCAAACACGAGCGAGAAAAGTTCCGTTTCAACCCAGCACATTGGTAAACCCTTTGGCGTGTTTGTTGAATTTTATGACCGCATGAACACAAGCATGGCTCGCACAGGTTACAGGACGCAGGCAGCTTGCAGGCGATACAGAAAATGACCCGTGTCCATGGAGACGATGTTTCAGTTTGGGACGTGAGCTCACCTGTATACTATTGTGTAAATTCATTATTTTATACATAATATTAAGATTATGGGCCGTTTACCACGATATGAATGCAACCTGATGCAAGACCACTGCGATACATTCCTAGATATAACTTGTATCACGACTCGAGTTAAGTAGGCTTACCAATTATCCGATTGCCTACTGAATCGGGTTGTCACGGCTATCTAAAAACAAGAACCCGGCTTAGACATGCTCGCCTCTCGATGATCACTGCAAAAGTGAAATGCGTTTCTAGCCAGCTCTGGTCAACCCGCTCCCTACAGTTCTAACAGCTGATCAGAACCTCAGCTCGCTACGAGTCCAAGGTTAAAGCGTGTCTGCCGCTGGCTCACTGCGGATTCAGTGAGGGTTCCGTGCGGTTCCGGCTGACCTCTGACACAGCTGACGAAATACATTCAACTGTAAACCGTTAAGGTAAAAAGGAATTCGAAAATATTATATAAACTCCAACTCGCACCAAAAACCCTAATCTCGCTACAATATCATACGTAGGCTTACATGCTCGGTGTTGGGCTGATAAAAATTCAAATATATGTGAATAGATGAACAGATTTCATGCTGGTTTAGTCCAGAAATGGACACTGACTGGCCTCACAAACATCCCCCACCCCGCCCCGAAGCGGATCCCCCCTCCCCCTTTTTTTCAGCCACAGCAAACTTTTTTAAGGGTTTCAGACCAATTTTGCTACTTCAACTCCCCCCCCCCCCACCTTTTCCGGACCTGGGGATTTTTTTTAAGTATTGCAATAAGTCCACCTGGGCTGGACCCCCCTATTTCTTAAACCTGGATCCGCCCATGCCCCCTCCACCACCAAAGGTTTTAAGTCCCAACGTTCAATTTCGAACTAATGCTGGTCATGCATGCCCATACGTACGACTCATATGTACATATGTTATGTCCATATGGTAACGTCCAAACATATTAAATGCCTATACATGTATAGTAATAATAATAATAATAATAATAATAATAATAATAATAATAATAATAATAATAATAATAAAGATAAGATTAAGATCAAGATTAAGATAAGATTAAGATTTATTAAGATTCAGATTAAGAAAACATTTATTAACCTTCAGTTCCAGGAATCTGTTGTTGACCTCACTGTAAAAACTAAAAAGGGTAAACACTTCTTACTGAAAAACACCATGTCTAGTGTTTATAAATTAAGACGCGTCTAGTGTTTATAGGATAGACACCGGTGTTTTTTAGGGTAGACACTGGAATAAACACGGGTTTTTTTTAGGATAGACGCGTATAGTGTTTATAGGGAAGACGCCGGTGTTTTACAGCTATAGACGCGTCTAATGTTTATATGGGGAAGACGTCGGTGTTTTCACACATCGATATCGGCACGAATTACTTTTAAAGTCACCCATCCACGTCTTGTGAACATGCTCGTCTATTTGCAAATAAAAAACTTTGAAGAATACATTGCAGAAGCATATATGTACCTTGCAGAATCGAGAAAAGAAACATTGGTTGCATTTGAATGATATTTGTTTGTTTCGATGAGAAACAATGTTGTGATGATAAAGTTCAGTGTGTAGCATTAATTGTGTCCATCCTGATTTTGAATTTCAGACATTTTCTCCTGTAGTTCTGATTGAAATTGCTTCACCACTTAGTGCTAACTGCTGAACTATACCCACCGGCAGTAAATAAATCCAACGTGAAACTGAATTGCGCACACATATAAAGTACAGCATCAACAATTTATAGGGTCTGGTAAACTCTATTCTTGGTGGTCAAGACTTTTATAATATCAGCCACCATGGAATTCTATAGGATGAAACTCAAGGATGTCTTCCAGGTCAGACTTTTACATAACCGGACGATGAGGAAATCTTTTGTATAGGACCCCTTCTATCCACTGGAAGGTCCACTTTTTCGGCAAAAACACTGACGTTTTATCATAGCACTTAAAAACACAAAGGTATTCAAATAAAACACTGGTGTTTTGTACAAAAACACTAGACGTGTCTCCATTTTTTACAGTGTTGCAATTCATTATATACAAATAAATAAATAAATACATAAAAAAAGTTCCACACACCAACCAGTCACATATTGAATGGTGTTCCTGTAGAGCGATTCATCATTCTTGTGTATCAGGCCTAGAATGACTGCGTCGTCTGCGTATTCGATAATTTTACAATGCGAAAGGCTCACATACAAGTTATTTGTTTATAGGATAAAAAGAACGGCTGACAGAACGTAGCCTTGTGGAGCAGTTTCTTTGCTTGTTCCAACATGTTGTCTTCTATCTGAGAGAAAATCTAGAATCCACAGACAGTAGGAAGGAGGAATGTTATACCAACAGAGCCGATTGATCATGAAGTGCGGCTGTATTGTATATTAAAGGCTAAAGAATCATCAATGAAAAGTGATCTGGCATAATATCCCGGGTCCCTGTCCAAGCAAGGAGTTTACAGGACTGGAGTAACAACTGTCAGAAGCCCTGCCAGGTCGCGAGTGTCAGTCGTGCGCTAATTGCAATTAAGACATGATAAGCCCATTAACTCTATTGTACGCCTATTGTGCCGCGGTGTCAGGCGCAGCGGCGGCACGGCCTTTGATAAAGCGAGCCTGCTAGATGTTACTTCTGCGGTCCGCTGTAGCTCGCTGAAGCGGAGAGCGATATATCCAGTAACTGAGCAGTAAATCACTGGAATAACATTGACCGGAATTATGAATGCGCAAATGGTTTGTTTTGTCAAGAATTATGCGCAACAAATATATCAAGAGAGGTCTCGTGTTGAGGAATCACTTGACCAATTTTTGGATAGATGCGGACACTCTACATCAACTTATGCCGTGATTCATGACGGACGACTGGTAAGTGTAAACCTTACTTTCCCTGAATAACTTCGGAAATATAAAAAATTCCATCAGTTCCCACACTTCTGACTTATATTAATAATTGGTCATGTATTATAGTATTCCGACGATAAAAAAAAATTTTTAGCTTATGCTCGGATGACTTTCATTTTGATGGATAACAGCGAGCCATCGTCCGCTCTGTCACTGACGGCGTTGTTCTCGTATTATCGCCCATATGTACCGCAGCTAAGCTATAGCTCAGGCGTCATTAGCAACGAAACCTTCACACACGTTTCCCACACATATGGAAATATGGTGTTCAAACTTATGATTGTTTAAAAATTTATATTAAGTACTACCGGAGATAAATTTCGGGAGAAACTTACTCATCCCTGTCAAAATACGAGCTGTTCCGAAGTCACGCCGAAGGGTGGTCTCTCGCGCTGAATCAATTAGCACCGGGCTTATCAGCGGCATCTCTGTGTGCCATTGAGCAGCGAGTTTTATGACCCCCGTCAGCAACATCCGACACGGCCAGACTCTCACTTGATACTCCATCCCTGTAAACTCCTTGGTCCAAGTGTTGATAAATATAATGAGTTAATGTGGCAATTGCATCATTTATGCATCTGTTGGATGAAAATGTAAACTGATGTTGATCTACAGTTGGTTTAACAATTGGAAGTTATTTGTTAAGAACTATTTACTCTAAAGATTTTGCGAGAATAGATGTAGGCTAAGTGCAACAGGCCTGATCAGAGATCGTTAATCACTTCAAGAGAGTTATTTCTTGCGACTGGAATTATTTCTGCGATCTTCAAAATTTTGGTAGTTTACATAAGGATAGAAACAGTTGATAAATGTGATGTTTGATGAAGGAAAAACTATTTCTTAAAACATATTGTAAGATGTGGCCTGATAGGCTGTATATTCTTGGTATTTCATGTCACACTAAATGAGTTCAATGGGCTTCTCTCTCTCATTAGCAGCTGTTCTCAATAATATGAATATTTTAAATATTATTATAACTTTACTGGTTTTGTGAATTTAATCTTTCGTATACATTCAAACCTCTTTGTGACATATCACACATGTATAACAAGCCTTTGTTCCATGATGCCTGGGTACTCCTAGTAAATGTCACTGGGTCGATTATTTGTACAGGCGAGGTCCTAATCTGTTAATCTCGTTAGGGTAAAGGTGTTTATCTCATCAGGGTGACCACTTAATTGGGGGGGGGGGGGGGGGGGGGTCCGTGATGTTGAGACAGCTAGGAGCACACAGATAGATGGTATCACAATAACGTATAATTAAACTGTATGTAGACCTTGTATATGTCATGGTATAATCAACAAACTCTCCCTTCATTTCATTGGCCAGTATATAAGGGATGGAGTTCACCCTACCCGTCTGACCAATCGAAATGAATGGAGGATGGGATCGGTTATATTCCAATGAGAGAGAAAGAACAAAAGCCAGGGTATAATTAAGTGATTTTCTTGCTGATACCCTTTCACGTGCCTCTTTTGAAACTGCAAGGAAGACAGGCAGGAAGAAGGTCAATATGTCTCATCACACCTGTCGCCGGGGCACTGTTAGAAAATGTAGGCATTTTTGCCATTCGCAAAACGAATGAATCGTTCACCGATCCGTTTTGATGCTGTCCGTTTTTGCGGATACGTATGCGGAACACGTTAAAACGTACATATGGAAACAGTTCATCTTAAAAAGAGTGATCCGATTTTTTGCATACGAGACGTACGAGATTTACGGATGAATGGAAACACAGCTTAAATACTATTTTCATAAACTATTACCAACTGCTGTCATAGGCCATAACTATCACCCTGGATTACCTAGAATAAAAAAAAAACTATTCAGCAAAGTCAAGCAGCAATTCAGGCATCAAAGCAACAATTCTTGTGTACTGATATATGACTGTGTAATTGTGTATATAAATACTGAAAGGCCATCAAGACTGTCACCCTGGATTACCTAGAATAACAAAATAAACTTTCTGCAATTGGAGCATCAACCCACCTTTTTGGGTACCAGTACTGATATCTGACTGTGTAACAGTGTGTATAATATAGGTAATTGTTTTATCAATAATTATTCAGAAAAATGGCTTTTTTTAGTTTTTTTAATTAAAAGTACTTGTACTTGTACTCAAGTACAGACCCCTGTACTTGTACTTGTACTCAAGTACATTGAAAAATTGTGTACTTGTACTTGTACTTGTACTTGTCAAATTCTGAAGTACTTGTACTTGTACTCAAGTACTGACCCCCTGTACTTGACCCAAGCCTGATAACAAAGTCGCATAACAAGAGGTCCGGTTTTGTGCATCCGTGACTGATCTCAAACAAAGAGTAGTTCAAACCAGTCCATACATGGACCTTCATGCCCTCGGATATATCTCTGCTTGATGGACAATGCGGTCCTGAATGTACATTACGGCCCATCTGCCGAATGTAAATTCATTGTAGAACCTATCGCAACAGATTTGTACGATAGGTCCACGGGCCTCAGCTGAAATGACACGCACCATGTACTCCATGTATCGGGTCCCTGGTCCACTGCAACACGCGATGTTTCAGCCAGCAGGAACATGTATTACATTTTTGGGCAATGTCACTCAGGGCATCTCCTGATTGACAGGTATTGTGGCCCGGGCGATACATGGAGTCCCTTTCGCTATGTTTAGGTTGGCGCCAGCCAATGATCGCGCTAGGTCCACTCTAGTAAGCCAACACTTTTAGGGCAATATTTTGGCAGGTACCAATTGATTTCAAAGAGAAGACGCTATTTTTCGTGTATATTCAACATGCTTTATAGGTGATTAGGCCAGTTTAATTAGATAAAAACCAGGGCTGAGCATCAGATGACTTGCAAGTCCAATACAATCCTTCTCAGAATCTAAGCTGGACGTGCTAAGCTCTTTTTAATGTTTCGGGGGACGTCGAAGTCTCTGGAGGCCACCTTGAAACTTGCTCTTTCGGCAACAGCTTTTATAGCCAGTCGTAATGCATCATGCCCATAGACGCCTTGCGTGGATTACAGAGTGTACGTGAGAGCCATATGAAAAAAGTGAGAGAGCATTTAATAACTTTCTCTTCTCTCTCTCTCTCCCACACCACCATACATATTACACACACACACACACACACACATATATATTTATATATATATATATATATATATATATATATATATAAATATAAACCTGTGTTATAAGACCATCCACGGTTCTGGCCAAAATTGGTCTTAATTCAGAGATAGTCTTATTACACAGGTCAGTAAAAACCAATGTGAATGCTTTTGGTTCACTCAAATGTTGTCTTAATAGACAGGTTATCTTTCAGACAGGTTACACTATATATATATATATATATATATATATATATATATATATATATATATATATATATATATATATTTATATATAGGCCTATATAGTATAGCATATATATTTATTTATATGTATTAATATATATATATATATATATATATATATATATGCGCAGTTATATCATATCAAACATTAACATAATAAACCAGCAATATAGGCCTATAATGCTAAAAAATATTCCCCAAAATATTGCATTCAAATATCAAGTGAACCCAGATTTTGTATTTTATATGTACAACCTCGTTTCAATTTAAAATGTAATTTATTTTTGGCAAAAAATCTAACTGATCCCCACTTATTATTACTGTAAAGAGGGTAACACGCCCAGTGGGCATCTCGCCTCAACAACCACGAGGGCTTTTTGCCTCAAATCACGTGATTTAATTTGACCGGCGCCTTGCTGCCACTTCCATAATCTTCATTCTGAACAGTCCATTTTAATCATGTTCAAGGTTTTAGGCCTATGTATCATTTATTAAATTTTATCGTAAGTAGATGCCATAGGTATACCCCAGACCACATTAACAAACCCATAGATCTATGTTGTAAGCAAAACAACACATAACTTTTCGATGACACCAATTGCCGAGCAGCCGCCCTGTCGTTCACCTCAAGTTATCAAAACGCCTACCAGATGTCTTGCAACAAAGTGAACTCTTGGTGGCGCCAGTTTGATGGCACATAAATAGTTAAAAGGGGAGTGGGCGTTTTACCTCGGGGGTACGTGCGTCTTGCCCTGCTCTACCCTACTTGTCACTTAACGCGCGTATGACGCGCGTAGTCTGTTTTGTCATTGATAAATATAGAGTGGATCGAGCGACTTTCTCCAGATTTGACGCGTGACGCGCACGTTGGTGTGTTTTGGGCTTTACCTAGCCCTAGCTCCCGTGCTCTTTAAGCCGCGTGTCCACTTGTACGGATGCGGTGCGTGTGCGGTGCGGATACGTATGCGGATATTTTGTATGTGTGTGTCCATTAAGCCGCGTGTCCATTTGTACGGATGCGGTGCGTGTGCGGTGCGGATACGTATGCGGATATTTTGTATGTGTGTGTCCATTAGATACGTTTTTCAGTGCGTTTTTAGGTCTTTCACTCTCTTTAACCTCTACAAAATGGCACGTTTCCGCATACTTCTCCGCATGCGTTTCCGTACCCGCGGTTACATGGTCCGGTTTTAAAAAAACGTAGGCTATCCGTTTCCGCACGTCGCACGCACTCTGCACCGCATATAAGTGGAGACACTCCTTCTTTATTCCATATGAGTGATTGAAAACGCATCCTCATCCGTATCCGTACAACATAAGTGGACACGCAGCTTTACTACGCTACGCTGTGCGAGAGCCCAAGAAGATGGTTTGAGGAAACTGGAGACATTCCACATGGGAATTAAATACTTATATTTCGTCTGAAAATGTCGTATTCATTATGAAATAAAGATATAGTTATCAAATACGCATTTAACATACCACTCAGACAGTGTTTGTCCACTTTAAATGTTGATTAGAAGAATATTTATTGTCCTAGCTAGGCCTTATAAATTAACGGTGATACGCGGGGAACTATATGTCTGCTCTTGGTTTTCCCCCAGCCAGGGCTGGCCGGCAGCTGCCTGTATAACCAGTGGTAACGGGCCGTACGTACGTGTTGGCTCAGCGAATAAAGTTCGAATAAAGTAGGTCCTACTATTTCTTCTTCAGATTGCTTAAAATTTCCTTGTCATAAACGCAATATTTTATTTCACACGATTTTTTCCCGACAAGGGTTTACTTTGAAGCTTTTTATGCGGTGTTATCCAGGATCCTGGATACCGCCGCATTAAATGCAGTTAGGCTTAACGCTGCCATCGTTTCTTTCGTGTATCCATGAATTGATTCATACGCCGCATATTATTATGCAGTTAGGTCCGACCATATATATAGAGACAATGATAGAAATCAAAATAAAAAATACATATAACTCACGATTTAGGCGTAATAGTATATATTTATATATATTTAGGCGTAATTAAGTTGTTATATATATATATATATATATATATATATATATATATATATATATATATGCCTATGAGCAACTTTTAAGTACTTCATGTCTTAGCTAAATGCCCATGATATATACTAGTACCTCTCAGTCTCTGCTGGACGGCTTACGTGGACACTGCGTTATGAAACCTTGAATATTGGATTATAGCCCTACCAATTGGCCCTATAGTTCGTGGAGTCCTACCACCAACAACCCCTTGAGTTTTATTCGAAATCAGAAAAAAAAATCGTATTATTCACGTCCTTGATCAACTTTCTTTTCAATATTCATGTAATCGTATATACACTGCACGATTAGCCTCACACAAGTGACCTAGGTAACAGGTCACGTGGTCCTATTTGTTTCCATGACCTGGGGTCGCCAAGTAGTGAATGGTCTGGCTTTCTCTGGTTGGCCCTAGCCATCATGTGGTGGAGCATGAAAAACATCCCATTGTTTGATTTTTAAGTATGTTAAGCATAATTTCCAATAAAATTGACAGTATTGGTCAATTTTTTTTAAAATCTATGGCCAATCAAAGAGATGTTGTCCAAATGCTTGTTTGGGACTGCTTGGTGGGGTATTTTGGGCTTCACTGCATTTGGGCCAGGATGGTGAAAAAAGGAGATACACAAGCCCCTTTTTCTTGGTCTAGTTTGACTGAAGAAACAACAAATTCTCAGGTAAAAAAAAGTTTAATATCAGAATTTATTTTGAAAATTATTTAAAAGAGGCCCAAACCTCAGGTGTTTTATAGATGTTATATAGGGAAAATAAATACAGCCACGTGTCCTAACAGATCATAGCACATGGGGGTTCACGTTTTCGTTCGACATTGTGGACGCAGACCCTTTCGTACTCACAAACGTTTCACATATTCGGACAACTTCTTAACTTTCACATTGACATTGTCCCGAAAACAAACTTGATCACAATTAATTAAATAATCAAACAACACGAATTCCCTTTTTAAAACGTTGTCTCTTCATGTTTGGCAATTGAAATATTATTCTACAGCGATCCATTATAATTATGTACTTGGCAATGACAGAACCGAGCAAAAAACTACTCCCGAGCGTTTGAACCGTCCACTGTCCTACATATTTTCATTCGTTCGGGCCAGAACTCCTGGTTCTGGGCCTGATAAAACGCGGGAAACTTCCGATAATATGAGTTAACCAAAATGGCCCCAAATAATTGAATGTGCACTTACCGTAACCGAACAATTGTGAAGGTGCACTCACGTCCGCGCCAACGTGACTGCACTCGACCCATGTAAACAATCGTCTTGACTAAAACCCAGATATACAAGTCGGTTACTGGAAGTCAAAATGCATGGATAAATAAGAACGAATGACATCGCCTGTAAAAAAATGTAAAATGAAATACATAAATAGTAAAAAAAAAATATTGTGTGCTTCAAACTAAAAAAATGACTAATCTTTAAGATACTTTTTATGTCGTTTAAGACTTGGTAATTTTGTTAATAACTATAGCTTACACGGATGCAGCTGATATGGCAGTTTTTATAAATGTTTCAGACCAGTTCAACTAATTGTGCATATATATATATATATATATATATGTTGACGTTTGTTATATCTTATCATTATAATTATTAATATTATTAATATATATATATATATATATATATATAAGATAAGATAATAATATACTGCCTGGCATGACCGGTTATGATGGACTTAGACACCAAATGGCGGGTCGGTGTCCGCTGAAAAATTCCGTGCGTATGATGTGACTATAGCAGCAATTCAAGTGCCAGTTAACAAACACTAGACGGGCGACATGGCTGCATTTCAAGCGACGCTTGATGACAGTTTTATATAGTATGTTTAAAAAATGTGCAACCCTTTTCGGCATTCTAGGCTGTTATTGATTGGCAAACATCGTAGGGTACCTGGACAATAAATGAACACGTCTCGATAATAATGTAGATTCCTTGTCGCATCAGTTGTGTGTCGCATTAATCCCGCGATAAACGGGGCGTAACCATATTTGCTATAAATCATGTGAAACTTTCAGCCAATTATAGAGGATGTTACTTCCAGCACCGTCTCATCTGATTGGTCCAACATCTTTCATCTGATTGGTCTCACCTCTCATGTAGGGACCCAGAAAACCAGGCCAAAACAAGCAACACTTTCGATATCTGTATAGATAAAATGCCTTTACATAAAGCGCCGTGTAAATTTAAGAGTGTAATTAGATTATTGCTGCGTGAAAACTCTTTCTGACAAGATTTCAGGTGCTCGGCCTCCTTTAGGTGTGATGTTGATCAGTTAACAAGGATCATGGCGTTGCTTTTATAAGGTCTATCTATAGTTACACTTGTGCCCCACCTGATGGCTTCATTATAGGGGATTACTGCCTTGACTAGTTAGCCGGACAGTCCAGGTACCAGGAGTCTGAATAAAGGTGAAATTTTGCGGTTACTGCTGCTGTATTAACCAATGAGTGTTCAAGTCTCCAGTTGCTGTCTAGTATCAGTATAAAACGGAAAAATAAAAAAAAGATGTATGTACAAAATATAAAATGCCTGAGTTTATTCTTTTTTTGTGGGTGAGGAACTCATTATCTCTGTTTAATCCTGTTTTGATGTTCTAAGAGTCCAATTCTAATATTCTTCTACTGCCAGTGGATTTCTATAAGCTGAACTTCCAAAACATATATTTCCATGTCTGAAGCTTCATGTGTATTTTTTGGTAAAGATTTTGTTGGAGTTTGTAGTTTGTCTGGAGTTTATACTTTGACGGGTTTTCTCAAGGTCTTGCAAGTGTCACTTACGTTTCATTTGATATTGTTTTCTGTTTATAAGACAATGATTTGTCTGAGAATTTTGCCCTGTCTGTATGATACCATAGGCTTTGCACTGTAGGATATATATATATATATATATATATATATATATATATATATATATATACATATATATATATAATTCATAATATGACAATATTGGACCCTTTGCACTTGAAATATGACCTTGGATTGAGATCAAATGCCGCTTTCGTAATTGAATGTTTTTGAAATCTTGGACCATGCCGATAATTTCTAGCATTTTTGTTAGCTTTGAATAACAAAAAGTGCCGCCTAAAATTCATTTTATATTTTTGTTTGGCCAGCTATACAATTAAAAGCCTATACTCAAGTATATATGTCGAGTTAGGGATCGGACACCTAAATCAAAATAAATTATCGTTGAACTAATACCGATCCTGTTATCGATTCAGATTCGATTTTGATCAAATCCTTCATAGTATTAAACCAATTTATGCTAAATCGCATATTTTTATTACATATGTTTTAATCAATGATTTGACTCGTAAACAAAGGAAACAAGATTTAAAGTAAATATAGTAACTATTAATTACTGTTTTAATTTAATGCAAGGGGTAGTTCACAAATTTAACCAAAAACATTTTCAATTTTCAGAGGGGTATACCTAATGCATTATAATACTCTTTAATGATAGTCTAATATTAACATTAATTCTTTAAGTCACATTTTAATTTGCAGTTATTTCCAAATTAACTAAATATTGTTGCTTTTTCTTATTAATTTAATACTATATTTAATTTATATATATTCCCATGGCTATAGGCACGGCTCGCCATCATCCGACATAACTCTTTCGACCTCCAAGTTTTAGTCCGTACTTTAAACAAGGCACTGATTGTGAGCGGCGTGAACCAGTTTCAGTCAGAGAGGCAAAAAAGAGGGCAGCGCCAAAACAACACAACATGTTTACAGCTCAAGCTCAGTTCTGAGTCATGGCTAGCCTGTTGAGGTCCAGTTTGCAGTAAGTAACAATTGACAGTATTGTCATTACTTCCAATTGCAGGTTTTAATTTGACTTATTTAGAAAGATTTGTCAGTAATAAATATTCTGGATAATGAGTAAAATAACAATCGAATCCGAGGTATCAACTGACAGCTATCATCATTCATGCTTCATCGATAATTTACAGCATGGAACACCAGCTGGCGCAGGTCGGTCGTTGTTTACGTGGATTTACCCCTGATATTTATTATATTATGTTCAATTATTTTGATTCCATCAACAATTTTAATTTAATTTTTAAACATGGTAGAAAAGGTTGAGATGTAATTTGATATCAGCCCAATAATAAATTATTTGTGTTACTTCATGCCTAGGCTAAAAGTAAAACTTACAAAAAAATTAAAATTCTTATAATTATTATAATACATGAAAAAATGTTAACTTCATATAAACAGATACCATCAGAAAGGGCACTACACAAAGTTTAAAGTGATATACATTTTATGGGTCTAATATTAATACATTTTCGGGTTGATTTTAAATGAAGGGGCTGTTGCGAGGGATGCTAGCATAAGTACTTGTAACTAAAGTTAATGCACATTTTTTTGCCTCCACCAAGTGGCTACATGTGTTCCTGTTCATGTACACTTATGTGTGTGTGTGTTCGCAACATAGGTCTTGTAATAATCATGAACTGAATATCATGAAACTTTCAGGGCATTTCAGGAACTGGCCAGTGAAGAATGGAATTTTGATTTGATTATAGTCCGTTCCAGTACCCCTGTCCACCTGTTTTTTCGCGGTTATTTATTTGTGAACCAAAGAACGCCATAACTGTTTGACCTTGGGGAAGAAAGAGGAAAAAGCGTAATTAACTATTATGGAAATAATAGCCTACCTTATGTAATTTTCCTGTAAACAATTTAAAACCA
Source organism: Sipunculus nudus (assembly GCA_026874595.1). Taxonomy (NCBI): domain Eukaryota; kingdom Metazoa; phylum Annelida; class Sipuncula; order Golfingiida; family Sipunculidae; genus Sipunculus; species Sipunculus nudus. The sequence goes on from CM049306.1 coordinate 54,882,742, forward strand.
TTTTATGAGTAACTAGTCTATTCTTTAGCGACATCTTGCCACTAATCTGTTAAATGGGCATATCAGGGGATAGTGATGACGTCATAATAGACGTGACGTACTAAAGAGGCACCAACATTCACGGTACCAATAATCAAGAGCTGCCGACCTCTGTTTACAGCGAGAATTGTATTCTTTGCGTGCACGCGCTTCACTGTTACGTCACATTACTTTATATCCAAATCCAAGGAGGATAAACAATGGCCGCATATTAGGGATGCCATGAACCACGGATATATATGAGACATGTCAACCAGGCCGTAAAGTAAATAATATTTATATCTTAAGTAGGTAAGGTACCAAAAATTACGCTTTTGCCTCTTTATGCCAATGGTGCAAATTTTGTTTGCCAAATTTGTCTTATGTAGAGAAAATCGCGAAAAATCAGGTGAACAGGGGTACAGGAACGGACTATAGATTTTATCGGTGTGGAACCAGCATATGATATGGATCAAGGAACGTCATGGACCTAGGGATATTGGCAGCTCTAGTAAGTGGATGACGGAGACTTGCATGCATTAAAATGCAGATATCTAGTTAGGGTTGTAAATATCTCCTTGTCTTATTCCAGGGCACTGCGTATACCAGTGAAACATCAGCTTCAGGGAGCCACTTGGGCAAGTACCTTGAGGTTGAAAAGGGAGGAGAAGAAACAATCCTTGAAGCAATGTCTGAGTGCACTGCAAGAAAAATTTACAGCATCACAAATCCCAGAGCCTCATGTGTCCGCTGAATACATCCTGGCATATGTCTTAGGACATAAAACTGTAAGTACCTGTATGTCAAATTAACATTTACCACTATGTCCATTGCAGGGGGCAAAATTAAGGCCTGACCCCCGTAAATGGCAGGTAGTTTTCTCAGGGGTCCAGTAAATGTCATCCAGTCACCGGACACCTTTTCCGGCATTTTTTTTTTTACCATTCATGGTTCTCTGACTAAAAGACAAACGACCGTTTCCTGCAGGAGATCTGCTTACAGTTGTAAAGTTACCCTTGAGATGCCTAACCAAGAATACGCGTCCGGTTAGATCGCTGGCTCTGTAAATAGAACATTTCCATCTATGGAAATTACACTGGAAACCTATGATGATGAAAACTTGTTTGCATATAGTGTCAAAGACTGGTAGCACACTCCCACTCTTCTGAGATAAGTAATTTAACAACTTGGAACAAACAACCATGCAGGGTCAGGTGGAATTCTGTGGGGTCCGGCAAATATTTTTGGGTGTTGGAACCCATTTCAGGTGGATAAAAAAAGTAAATTTGTGCCCTGCATTGTATGATGTTTTATGTAGAAAATCACATTATATTTAGGTTTTTTTCAGAAAAGTTATTTTTAGCAGCTTGAGTGTTGTTTATAAAATACATTACAGAGTTTCAGCTCCATACAAGTGAACCATTTTGTGTATGAAATTCATGGTTCATGTCTCTTCACTGTGAACCAGTTTTGCTATTTGTTTGCATCTCTCTACGTAGCGCATCTTAATTTGTTATGCGTCATTTTAATTTTCACTTGACCAGTATTAGCTAAATAATTTGAGATCATAATAGCTAATGAAGAATAGATTATTCCTTGACAGGGCAGTAAAGCAGCTCAAAATTTTATGTGTAATGTCTTTGTTCTAGTTGCAAGGCGTCAACCTGACTAAAGAAGTCAGTGAGCAGCAGTGGACAGATGCTGTCAACCTCAGCAACCTCAGGCTCCAAAGGTATATTTTTTCATTGGTTTAGTTTGGCCAGTTGTTTCTACAGAAGTAAATCTCCTCAAAATTTAAGTTTATTTTTACCACTACAAAAATGTTTAGTTCAGAGGCTTGCATGTGAAATGATTGGGGCTTACCATGTTATACCCAACATCATATGTAACTTTATCATTGTTCAGATGCATATAAGTATGAGGTATATGTATTTAGTATTAACTGTAATATTACCAGGGTTGGGCTGCATTTTCTCACCTGGAATATTCCAGTTGAATATTCCGGAATTTACAAGCATGGAAAAATCTCTTAATTTATTTAAAAAATTGCCTTATGTGACACCCAACAACCTGGTGTTCCAAAATTTTTTCCACATTAATCTGTGTACCTTTAAAATTTAATGCATTAATGGTCATTTTCAGGATGCCTGTACAGTATGTTTTAGAAGAATGGGATTTTCTGGACCTCACACTCAGAATGCAGCCCCCAGTTTTTATTCCAAGGCCAGAAACAGAGGTAATGGAATGGTTTTGAAATTTAATTTTACACCTATTGATGTTTGTATATATTTTCTGCATACTGCTGCAAAAATAGGTGAAGATAGAACTGATGAAGATAGAACTGTTAACTGTTAATTTGTTAATATGATTCTATCCTTTATATTTTAGCTCAGCTGACTATAAGTCATCTGAGCTATAGTCGTGGTCCTTTGTCCGTCGGCTGTCCGTCTGTCTGTTAAACTGGCACGTTTTGAAACCGTAAGACCTAGGAATCCAAAATTCGGCATAATGTTAGATGTCCCCAAGATCTCCTACCAAGCAGAAAACTGGGTCTTTGCGACTTTGAAAAACCTCAATTTTTTATTAAAAACCTATTTGCTCACTTCAGGACTGCCTAATATCAAAACCACTCATCTGTTTTTCCTCATATTCACCGTAAATATTCCTCTATATAGTTCCTACGTACATGCCAGAAATTAGGTCTGTATTATATAATTTAAAAAAGTTATGGGCCCAAACACAATGCATTTTGTAAAAAATCAGGAAAGATATTTGATCACTTAACACAAAACATGTTAAAGCTAAGGACTTTTTTTCCAGTAATATAACTTTAATTTATAAAAATTAAATTGTATACATAAAATTAGATAAAAATCTTCTAAATTTTTTAAAATATGAGCAAAAATAAAAAAATGGTACCTTAAATTTTGCACAACTTTGACCATGGCAGATTATTTTCCTGTAACTGCCGTGGATTTAATTTTCACAGCATGTTTTTTCATAGCATTTCATCTATTAACACCAAAAAATTTTAAACCAGTTGATCAAAAACTAGATTTTGTTCAAGTTTTCAAGCACCATGTCACATATTATTTACATCAAGCTAGTGTTATGCAGTTTGCTGGAGCTCAGCTCCCCAGCTTCAGCTCTCAGTTCCTAAAATTTGGCATACAGTTAGATGTCTCCAAAATCCCCTACCATGCCAAGAATTTGGTTACTAGGACTTAATTCCTTTTAGATATTAATGAAAAACTTCATTTTTCTGTAAAAAAACCCATTGTTACACAAGACTGCCTAATATCAAAACCACTGATCTGACTTTGATATATATAAGGCCAAAATAAAAAAGGCACTTTTTCTTAGAAATCAATGCGGGTGGGCGTTTTTATTTTAATTTTTTGGTATGTTTCGATAAAAATGTCAAATGATAAGGGAAAAGCATGATAATAACATATTTATTTTGCTAAACAAGTAAAAGCACTTCATAACAAAGGAAATTGTGTGATTTTATCTTCTTGAAAGAATTGTCCAAGCCGCTGCAGCTCAAAATTGGTGAGTTTCTATTAAAAATCAAAATAAAAATTTTTGATGCAGGGGTTCAAAAATGGATGCAGGTGATGCCTGAGAACCATACCTTTTATTTTTTTGGGGCTTAATATACATATTTTTCTATACATTCGCTATGCACATGCCAGAAATGATGTCAGTATTGCATAATTGTTTTAAGCTATGGGCCCAAACATAATGCACTTTGTAAAAAATCAAGAATTATATTTACTCCCTTAACATGAGGATTGCTGAAGCATGACATTTTTTTGTCAGGGATGTAACATTATTTAATTGAATACCCGTAATTAGTTCTGCATTTTTAAAATTTTATAAGTTATTAGTATAAATATAAAATTAGTACCTTAAATTTTGCTCAACTTTGACCATGGCACGTTTGTTTCCTGTGAGCACTGTTGATATAATTTTCATATCATGCATACATAAGGATTTCAGCTTTTTAGTCAAGAAAGCTTAAAGAAAATGGCCAAAAATTGTAGCTTTTATTAATGTTTTTATGAGATCATATCAGAACCAGGCTGTCCCAAGCCCTTCTTCAGTCACCTGTATGTTGACCTTATTGACCTTTCAGCAAATTACCGTATTTATTCTAATTTGGCGACCACTTAAAAATAATTAATTTTCTCAGAGGTCGAGATAATGAAGGATATTTGAAAATTATCTTCATGCAGAATTTGCGGTGGTCGAGATATTACAGGGAAAAAGGTTTGATAACCTTCCGTAGAGACGCAGAGCCGCTCTGACACTCGAGCGGTCATATGAATTGAGTGATAATTTGGTCGTATATAAGTTTGTTTTGTTAGCTTAACAGTATTTTCTACAAACGGGCTTCCAACCGTCACATGAATTATACGCAGTCCGCAAATGATTAATCAAACTGAGCTCAATCACTTTACAAAATGATCACTACTTCGCGTATAGGTACGATCACTTGACATAGACGGCAACTCATGTAACCACCAGTTGTTTCAAGCTAACCCTCAAGGCGGCGATATCGGCGGGCCGAAAAGGGACAAGCAGCTGCATCAAGTTGGATGAAGACTTTATAAAAGATAAATGCCTATTATCAGATAACTTTTATTTGCATAATACGTAATAAATATAGGAAAGTAAAGGCGCGTTAAAATATATACGACCGGAAATGGTCCTAGCTCACGTCCCCTCGATCGGGCCCCGTTTGGTATGTGCGGTCACCCATCCAAAAACTAACCGGGGCCGTTTAAACTTAACTAAGATGACAGTTCCACCTATATCACAGTTGTTCCACCACGCGTGCTTTGCAGTATTTTAAAAATATTTTTGCTGAAGATCCCACAAGAATTTCACACGAGGCACGTGCGTACCAGGAATGGTACACGAGTTTGCTTCGTCACGGACACCCATTTGGTTCTTGAACGCTTTATCATGTTTATATATTATGAAAAACGCATCTTTGTATCTTCATAAATTTTATTGGAAGCAAGTTTGATGTGGATGCCCAGTGTAATAAGAATCTAGTCAGATACAAACTGCGGTGCCCATGAGAGACGGAGGCATTTCATCTTAACATCGTCGACAGAAAACACTGTTGGCAGTCGAGAAATTAGAGTCATTTTAGAAATTATGCTTTCAAAATATTTTTTGGGGTCGAGAAATAAGAGGGATCGCCAAACTGGAATAAATACGGTATGCACGCTTGAGGGAGGGGTACACTGGGGCAGCCAGGCAGCTTATGGCCAGCCACAGTTGATCCAGGTGTCCCACCCAACTTATCTAGTTGTTGTTTTGACCAACAACATAATAAGAAACTATAAATTAATAAATTTTTATTGGTTTATAATAACAAATTGAAGAAAAATTAATAGAAAAGAAATTTGTTAGTTGATGAGTAACAGGAAATTAACTTGCAGTTACTGATGATGTAAGAATCTTGTATGGATGGATAGAATGTCAAGTATTCCAAATAACACCATGCAGTCACCTATGGTATTTTTCAGTTCAATTTTTAATGATAACAAAAATAAATCATATTATTCATTACTTATCATTAGGGATCATATGAAGGAAATTAATGATAGACAAAGATGCAGTTGATAATATTAATCTAGATTCCTACTGTGTCTAGTATGTAGATTGATGTGAAAGTCTAAGTCCAAAGTGAATATATTACATTTTTTTTTTTTAATATAAATAAAAGACATAAAACCAGGTACTTATGAACATTATTACATTATTTAAATTTGTGAATTTTGTATATTCTGGATTCTCAACATCATTGCTTGGCTAAAACTGAATAAATACCAGACATGGTGCAAATACTTTGCAAATGTATTTTAATACAAACATGAATCATTATAAAAAATCTTGCATAAGAATGGGAATTCAGGTGAAAATGAAAGTATATGAATACAAGTGCAAATACTTTAAAAATGTATTCATGAATGCATTCATGAATATATTCTATAATATTATTTTAATAATCACTTCAGTTATATTTTTATTTTTAATAAAAGTATAATTGGCACAATATTTGTTATTAAATTTTAATAAATAATTAAACACTTATATTATATGTGCTGCTTATAAGTTATATGGCCAAGTCAAAATCTGTGTGACAATAGCACTCCATTTGTCTATAAAATAAATGAAATCAATCCTCTTCCCTGTCTCCAAAGATACTATCAGAATCATACATAAGCTAAACACCAACAACTCATAATACAGCTTTTATTTTTTACCACACAAAACCAGCATGTGCCTCATTTCCAAATCATTTTTTTTATCATATATAACAGCTGAGCGCCGTGACCCATGGGTCCCTTGTTTTAATTATAATATAATATATAATACTTAACACTTAGAGCAATTAATTATTAAGTATGATTCAATTACCTTTAAAAAAATCATAAATCATGATGCAGTGGAGACCTACAGAAAGAAACCTCAGCCAACCATTTTCATTTTTTTCAGGACTTTATTTCAATGAAAGTGGATTTCATTGTGGGTGAATATTATAATATAGGCAGGGTTGGCAAGTCTTTCACACTAACTTCATTTTATATACCTTTAATAGATATTATGTAAAAAATAGTTTTTTACACCCAAGATGATTAGTGATAAAAAATAAAAACTCCTTATATTGGTTTTCTTATTTACAGAATTCAGTAATGATCTGCATCAAACAGGTATCATAATCCCACCGTGATGATAATGCTGATCAACCACAGGCTGATATCCCCTTAAAAATCACCTTAACAATTAGCTGATTCAGCTACCTAGTTTATGCAGTGCAAACCACAACCTCTATTGTCACCAGTATTTATGTCTGGGCTAATGGGAGTCTAATCTATAACCTCCCTACTAAGGGCACCTCTCTATTGTGGCCAAAATATCCAGTCCCATAAGTGTCTGCAATTCAGAGGTTCCACTGTATTTTAATCCAGTCCGAGACAGAACTCAGAGTAGCAAACACGCTAAAACTGTACAGCAAGCAAGTTTCAAGAATTTTGCTATTACTATGAACTTAAAGGGTTGTTTACAAGTCTGACTGACTTAACTCGGGACAAAATTTTATGTATAATACTATGGAGTCTATAGTCTTCACAGTAAAATAAAACCTTACATTAAATAATGAAAAATAATCGATCATCAGCAGTTCTTTTATTTCAATCATTTAACACAATTTCACCACCTCGAATTCCTTCAACTATGCCACATACAATACTTGCTTTATGTACAGCTAGTGTTAGAAACATCAATATGGACAGCTTATAAAAGACAAGATAGAAACCCAGTGTGTTTGTAGGGGTAAACCTTTACCTTTATATCTTTGACTTGTAATTACAGGAGATGGTGTGTCACATGTTGGAGGATCCAGTTGTTCAAAATGCCAAGAAATTTCTGGAAATTGGATGTGGCAGTGGAGCCATATCTGTGTCACTACTCAGTAAAGTTAAACAAGTAAGTGGTCATATATATTCTATATATATACTCTAAGTTTTGGTTATTTTTCTTTTACCAGGTAGGAATTGGTTTTGAAAATTAATACTACTATGCACATGTACTAAAAATCATGACATTTAAACGGTTAAAGCTAGGTCAGTATTCAACTTTTATGTATTAAAACTCCTGGTAAGACTTGGTTTAGGATCTAAGGTCAGGTTCATCATAAAAGCATGTACCTGTGATGTAGATTTGTGACATCTGTTGACTGTAATAGTATTAATTATATTGTCACAGGCTGAAGCTGTTGCTATTGACAAAAGTCCAGCTGCTTGCAAGCTGACAATGGAGAACGGAGGGCTTTGTGGTGTCCAGGACAGGCTGCAGGTCAATGAAATGGAACTAAATCAAGGTGTGTAAACTCAGGTTATCACTTTTGATCATAGCCTATACATGGATCGTAATGCTTTAAAATTTCGTCTTCCCAAAGGAAAGGCTTTTATGCAGGTTTCCTTTCCACAGGAAAGATTGCCTTTCCATTAAAGATGCATCCTACCATCATATCAAACTTTCATTCACACTTGGCTTATTGTAAACCTGATTCTTTCATCTTACATTCCATCTTACTTGGATATTTGCCTGCCAAATTGAGTGTGTATATAGTAACACTGTTATATCAGAAACATGATTTTTGCAGCGAAAAAAAAAACAGGAAAATACAGGAGAGGAGGGCCAAAATCCCAGGTTGTGTAAAAAATTATAGACGATTTTTATTAGAAAGTATAGGAAATATAGGGAGTCATTGGAACACCACTTGTAAAATATTTTGATTTTGATGTCATGTTTGTCTGCAAAATTTGCTCTGGAACCCTTAAAAAATTGTTGCAGTGGCTGAAAAAAAGGATCTCTCTGGATCTGCTTCTGAGGGTCCAAATTTTATGAATGACAAATATGTAAATTTTTGCTTTTCAGAGCTCTTGGAAAGGTTTAGCAAGTACCGAGGACCACGTTTATTCGATTTCGTTGTCAGTAACCCTCCATACATACCAACAGCAGATATGGAAGCACTTCAAATAGAATTAAAACAGTAAGTCTTCTTCTGGTATAGTAAAATGTACTTCCCTTGTTCATCAGATTCAAAATGTGATCTTTTAATGCGTCAAAAACAATATTTCATATTTTGTTATCTACAGGTGTATTACAATATTTCTCAGTACACATGTATTTGGTCTTACATTCTACATTTAAAAGACATTTTAACTGGATTTATTCAGCCTCGTGGAATACTTTTGACATTACAATTTCACCTATTTTCTTTGGAGTATCACAGCAAAAATAGATTTACAGTATAGGTAGCATACAATATCCTGGACCTCAGCATACTGCAGTAATTTTGCAATTACAAAGTATTTAGGCAAAAAAAAAATAAAATGTATGGTTCTCAGGCACCGCCCCCATCAATTTTGAACCCCCACATCAAAAATTTTTATTTTGATATTCAATAAACACTTACCAAATTTGAGCCTAGACATTTCTTTCAAGTAGATAAAATCATAAAATTTTGATAAAATTTCCTTTGTACTGCAGTGCTTTTACTTGTTTAGCAAAATAAATCCGTTATTATCATGATTTTCCCTTATCATTTGACATTTTTAACATACAAAAAAAAAAACGCCTGCTTGCATTGATTTCTGAAAAAAAATTGCTTGAGAACCAAACCTTATTTTTTTTTTACCTTACCATTGTTACCTAATATCATACACAATTTTGCACAGAATGAATGTAAGACCCCTGCAGTAGAATGATGGGGTACATCTATCAGTCTGATATTTAGCAGACTTATTCTGTTTAATTCTTCTTGCAAATAGCAAATTAGGCCACTTAACCTAAATATATAGATGTTAAAAGGCCTTGAGTAGTGTGTCAGGTACAGCTGAGCATGGTGGCTCATGGCACACTTGTTTTTCACTTACAGCCAAAGATCTAAATCTGTATTACTTCTATCAATGTTGCAGGTTTGAAGATATGGAAGCATTACATGGTGGCCCTGATGGCATGGATGTTGTCTCTCTCCTCCTGAAGATGGCGCCACTTGTACTCAAACCAAATGGGTAAGGTCAGAGTAATCTGACCCACATTGAAATCAGTGAACATTAGTGAGAGAGGAATGATCCAGATCATTCTATTGTAGGTCAGCCTCTTATCAACTGTCTGATTTTTCAAGTTGGTGAGCTTGTACAGTCCGTGCCAGCTAAGAGGAGATATTCAGGTTAACAAGTCTAAATATGTACTACACTTTATATACCTATGCCATATGTATAGTATATATGTATATATGTCTCTATGCAAAACATCCCAAACAATGAGCGCCAGGGTTGGGGTCAAATACAGTGTGCCAAATACAAATACAAATATAAAAATGATACCTGGTCTCCTCCAAATTCAAATACAAGTGACTGAAGATAAATACAAATACAAATGCAGAACATCAAATACAAATACAATTACAATTACGCTAAAATGTAGGTTATACAGAATATTTATAAATTTCCAGCACCATAAATATTCATAATTTCTAAGGGAGAAGTGAAACACTTGACGTGATGCTGTCTTTTGGGTTGTTCAGAAGTTTTGTAGTAGTTCATTTTTAAAATTATGACAGATATAAATATGTATTTCTATTTGTACATTATTTGATCAAATACATCAAATATTGAGATCAAATACAGATAAAAATATCATTTTGCACAACACAAATTCAAATATAAATACAAATACATACTTTGACTGTATGTAAATACCAATACAAATATGTATTTGACCCCAACGTTAGTGAGCGTCCATTTTGTTGAACACACTGCAGGAGGTACTGGTAGTTTTACTTGACATGAGTGATGGGGGACCCTAGGGTCATGGTGTGTGATAGGACTTAGACTTGTGATAGGACTTAGACTTGTGGTAGGACTTGTGATAGGACTTGTGGTAGGACTTAGACTTGTGATAGGACTTGTGACAGGAATTAGACTTGTGATAGGACTTAGACTTGTGATAGGACCTGTCTTGTGGTAGGACTTGTGACAGGAATTAGACTTGTGGTAGGATTTAGACTTGTGGTAGGACTTGTGACAGGAATTAGACTTGTGCTGGGACTTAGACTTGTGATAGGACCTGTCTTGTGGTAGGACTTGTGACAGGAATTAGACTTGTGGTAGGACCTGTCTTGTGGTAGGACTTGTGACAGGAATTAGACTTTTGATAGGATTTAGACTTGTGACAGGACTTAGACTTGTGGTAGGACTTGTGACAGGACTTAGACTTGTGGTAGGACTTAGACTTGTGGTAGGACTTGTGACAGGAATTAGACTTGTGATGGGACTTAGACTTGTGATAGGACCTGTCTTGTGGTAGGACTTGTGACAGGAATTAGACTTGTGGTAGGATTTAGACTTGTGGTAGGACTTGTGACAGGAATTAGACTTTTGATAGGATTTAGACTTGTGATATGACTTAGACTTGTGGTAGGACTTGTGACAGGAATTAGACTTGTGATGGGACTTAGACTTGTGATAGGACCTGTCTTGTGGTAGGACTTGTGACAGGAATTAGACTTGTGGTAGGACCTGTCTTGTGGTAGGATTGTGACAGGAATAAGACTTGTGATGGGACTTAAACTTGTGATAAGACATAGACTTGTGGTAGGACTTGTGACAGGAATTAGACTTGTGACAGGAATTAGACTTGTGGTAGGATTTGTGATGGGACTTAGACTTGTGATAAGACTTAGACTTGTGGTAGGACTTGTGACAGGAATTAGACTTGTGATAAGACTTAGACTTGTGGTAGGACTTGAGACAGGAATTAGACTTGTGATAAGACTTAGTCTTGTGGTAGGATTGTTACAGGAATTAGACTTGTGATGGGACTTAAACTTGTGATAAGACTTAGACTTGTGGTAGGACTTGTGACAGGAATTAGACTTGTGATAAGACTTAGACTTGTGGTAGGATTTGTGACAGGAATTAGACTTGTGATAAGACTTAGACTTGTAGTAGGGGTTGTGACAGGAATTAGACTTGTGATGGGACTTGTGACAGGAATTAGACTTGTGGTAGGACTTGTGACAGGAATTAGACTTGTGATAAGACTTAGACTTGTGGTAGGACTTGTGACAGGAATTAGACTTGTGATAAGACTTAGACTTGTGGTAGGATTTGTGACAGGAATTAGACTTTTGATAAGACTTAGACTTGTGGTAGGACTTGTGACAGGAATTAGACTTGTGATAAGACTTAGACTTGTGGTAGGACTTGTGACAGGAATTAGACTTGTGATAAGACTTTGACTTGTGGTAGGACTTGTGACAGTAATGAGACATGTGATGGGACTTAGACTTGTGATAAGACTTAGACTTGTGGTAGGACTTGTGACAGGAATTAGACTTGTGATATGACTTAGACTTGTGATAGGACTTAGACTTGTGGTAGGACTTGTGACAGGAGTTAGACTTGTGATGGGACTTAGACTTGTGATAGGACTTAGACTTGTAGTAGGACTTGTGACAGGAATTAGACTTGTGATGGGACTTAGACTTGTGATAGGACTTAGACTTGTGGTAGGATTTGTGACAGGAATTAGACTTTTGATAGGACTTAGACTTGTGATAAGACTTAGACTTGTGGTAGGACTTGTGACAGGACTTAGACTTGTGATAGGACTTGGACTTGTGATTAGACTTGATTTTGATAGGACTTAGAAGTCAGGACTCAATATATATGTAACTGAGCCCATGATAGTTAAGTGACTGAGCCCATCTCAAGCCTAAGGACAAAAGTCACACAAAGTTGAAACTTGGACTTTCAAATTGGGGAAAACTCTGAATAATATACAGACTTGTACAAGTGAACTTTTGCTAGATTATAAAATAAATTGAAGTATATATATACAAAGCTTTGCATAGGGAGGTAAATGCATTTAAACATTAAAGTAAAAAGCATGTATAAACTATGACAAAAATCTACATGATTATCTCATGATGATTTCCATGTGTTTTAAATGACTTTTTATCAGTCTCTGACTTTGACTGGAGGTCTAAGAGACTTGGAATTGAAGATGGTGGACTTGGACTAGAACCTGAAGGACTCAGACACTGGGACTCAGATGGTGTGGACTCAACCACATAAGGCCAAAACAAAGAAAAGTCGTGGTTCAGCATCAGTTTCAACCCCCGCATGGAAAATTTTGATTTTGATCTTTCAAGAAGATAAAATAATACGTTTGATAAGATTTCCTTTGATATGTAGTGTTTGACCTGTTCAGAAAAAGAATTCTTTAATTTTCATGCTTTTCCCTGATCATATGGCATTTTGATCAAAACATACTAAAAAGGTAAAAAAAAAATATTGTCTTCCTGCACTGATTTCTGAAAAGAAACTGCCAGAGAACCATACCTTTTTTTTTTGGTCTACTGGTTCACACAGATGCTGGATCTCCAGGTGAAGAGGCCAAAAAAAAGTAAGGACACCAGTTGCCTGGAAACTGAAATCTGAAATTCTAACAAATGGACAGTACAGTAAGATACTGTATAAATAATCATGCACTAGCATGGATATTGGCACAATTTTCTTTTGACAAATAAATTAATTCTGATTAGCATGGGATAGAAATTCAGGTGCTTATGGTGTCAGTCTCATCTCATGTTGGGCACGGGTTCCTCTGCTATGTAAAGAACCTGAATGTAATAAAGAATGTATTCCAATCTGAGGTTATCATTACACAGATTATGCAGATAAAAATTTTGCTCCTATATAACTTAAAAATCAATTTAAAAATAAAAATGGAGATTGAGCTTTTAAGTGCCACATGGTCCACTTACTCAATGTCATATTTTTATTATATTATAACATTTTATTTATATTTTTAATATATAATACAATATTACATATTTCAGCTCTCTGTGGCTGGAGGTGGACTCCACTCACCCAGAAAAGATTCGCACTCTGTTACAGAGCAAAGATCATCCTCATCTTACATTCAAAGAGGTCTTTAGAGACTTTAATGGCAAGTAAGTACAGCCTAAGAACATCAGGATTGTGTGATACGTAATCAAAATGTCAAAGTCATCATTAATAAAATATGCACCATCTAAAAAAGGGGTTTAGTCCTTATAAGGTTTAAGTGAGTTGCTCTCATGTCCGTTTTTTTATGAATTAGCAACTTATATTTTGCCATGTTTTACTACATGAGAAATGTTATAACTTAGTCAGGGTTAAAGGTTATCATAGTGTTAAAAGTTCAATGGTTAAAGTTCACCTGAGTTTCTTTTCACTACTTTGTTCTGTTTAATTCAGATTCTTATTTTATGTGATCATCTTATTTAATGCAATTGTGCAAATGTACAATTGAAGCTTACTGAATTCTGTTTCATTTACAGACCTCGAGTTTGTTTCATTCAGTACACCCCACCGTCAGAATGATTAGTGAATTATCATTCATGTTGAAGGAACTTGTGGGGAATCTTTTGGCTATCTCACTGGTGTTGCTTCAGGGATCTGTTTCATCTTTCAAAATAGACTGTTCCCTTCCTTCAGGAAGACATCAGCCTCATCATTTTCACATTATCTTCATGCCTGTTTATTAGTAACAAAAATGTCTGGCAGGTGTCCTCATGGTTGTTCAGCTTGTGATTTTAAGACACTGAATGATGTAATTAAGTGGTTATCAAAATGACCAATAGGGGTCACCATGGTACTTGAGCTGCTGCAGACATAATGAATAGAGAATTAATATGAGAAAACTATACAAGGACAAACCAGTGAAGTTTATATTTTGTGCAGTCATATATTGTGTACCACTGAGCAAGTTTAATGCTGTTTTGATTTCTATTATGTGCAGAAGAGTTGTTATGACAATGAATGTGCTTTGAATATTTTTACAGATGGAATTTATTCTCCATTGTATTCCAATTTGTACATTTTAAATAGATTGTACATTTTAAAAAGAAAAAAAAAAGGATACAGATAAATTCTGGACATGCCAAGTATTCAAGTAGTAGTTCAAGTTTGGACCACACAATGTACATTTATTATTGTATTACCTTTGTGCAGTACATTGTATATTGCTTTACCTTTGTGCAGTGTACTGTAAATGTTCACAAGCTATACATAGTAAATAGTAAAATATACAATTCCCTCCTGAATTGACTTGAAATGGGTGCTGTTTCATGGAAATATGTACCAATATATGTGACCTGTTGTAGTATTGCTGTTTGTAAATTTGTCATATATTTTGTTTATTATAGGAAATCTAGTATAAATGTATTATTTTGGATGAATGAGCCTGTTTCATATATATATATATATACATATACATATATATATATATATATATATATATATATAAATATATATATAAATATATATATATATATATATATATATATATATATATATATATATATATATATATATATATACCTGATCAGTATCTGGGCTTTACCACTCAGCAATTGGGTACAGATCTGGACCTGGGCCTCTAACTTGGCCGTGTGTGTGTTTGTGTATTACATGCATTTAAGCATAACCTGCAGATGGACTGTATACTGCACAAATAAGGATCCTGTATCAGCAGAAAGGATGTTTAACATTTCTTGTAATTCTGATTATACCAAAGTATTGTAACTTGAGTGATCAACTGATAATAACAATATTATGTCCTGTATGTTGCCTGCAAGAATGGTGCAGATCACCACAAAAATAGTTTTATATATACCGGTAATTTAATATTTGTATTAATATCTATAAAAAATTATATGTATTTATCATAATATAATGTATTTATCCCTATTTCATATATACACCTTTCAAATTAGAAAATAGCAGTAGACAAGACAGAAGTTTTACTATCAGTTTAATTTTTGTAACAATAATTTAGAAATTTCATGAAATGTGAAACATGTTTTCATGTGATACCAAGCAATTGCTCAATCTAAGGATATTTCTATGCACATTTGTGGTTTCAAATAGTGAAGAAAAGGTTGGTTCTGTTTAAGATTATTTGTAAATGATTGCAAAAAACAGTTGTCTAATCCTTTCTTATATGTACTTAATGCCTATTTATCATTATAGTTTATGGAAGTTAAACATTGTACTTTATGTTTGATCATTTTTCTTTTTGATAAAATTCTGTTGTAGTTTATGCTAATTAATCACTGTAGTTATGGTGAATGACAATTGTTTTTTGATTTCTTCAATTTATTATAATAACTAGTAACGGTGTTGTTTGTGTACAGTTGCATTAAAGTGTAAATGACTATAATACCAGTGGATTGTTGGTCTCATATTACTGTTACTGTGTATTTTGACAATGCCGCTATACACTCATTGTAGTGTACTGTATGTACATTCTCACTGTAATGCACAATACTGCACTTCCAGTTTACATCATGCTGTACAGTAAAGTGTAGTGCTCGATGTGAAACCAGCATTATGCATCTGGAGCCAAAGAACATTACTTGTGTGCCCATTATCAGCATTATCATATAGCGTATAGTTCATATATTCATTTCGAGTACTTGTGGTCCTTTTGTGATGAATGTATTGGAACTTTTGCTAGAATGGTTCCATTTTTATAATGCATAATTTATGGAATGTCATAATAAATATTTTTGCAAAAACTAATTAAGAGTATAAGAGTATTTTATAATTGGCTAGGCCGAGTGTAAGTTAAATTTTGCATAAAGATAGTTCTGATTATTCTGTTTTCCCTGGAACACATATTGTTATACTTCTGAAGGACCTAATATATACTAGAATATAACCAGAAGCTGACAATAGCCATCAGTCGAAAGCATAATGTGTAAGTATGAATGCATATCTGTTCGTATGTCTCTAGTTCTAAATTTGAACCAGAGATATATGTAGTACCTTTGCAAGTCTCATAAGAGAAGTGATATCGATCTCTTTGATGATAAACATTCTGTGGGAAGTTACCTGTAAAATGTCTTTAGCAACCTCGGAGGGCAGAAATGCCCCATCTCTGACCTTGAACAAGAATTTGTTATTCTAAATCTATTCCGAGGAAATGAAGTACCAATGGTTAATTTCATTTCAGTGTCCTGCTCGCTATACAAAAAAAATTACAGTTCATAACAAGCAAATTTGTCCCCTGAAGATGTCCCAACAGGACGAAATGTGTGAATTGGGAACACAAAGGAAACTGTTTGTTTTGTAGCTGGTGATAATAAATTTTTAGACAGACACTCCAAAAGCAATCCCAACCAAGGTGTATGCATTAGAGCAATGAGTGACTCAAATTTGAATGAAATTCGATAATATTTAAGAAAGTTATTGCACAGAAACAAAAACCTGATAGACCGACAGGCAGACAAACAAAGCAAAATCAATGTCCCCCGTTCCGCGGAAGAGGGGAACAAAATATTAAGATACTGCCTGATGCAGCAGTTACAAATCAAGGCCAAAAGTGACACCTTATTTCTTTATAATATAAAAGTGGTTACTGAGAAATAAGCTCACTATTTTAGTTAAGTCCCCCGCCGTAAGGAAGGAGGACTACTAAAATGGTTCGCGTCTGGCCTTCCGTCCATCCGTCAAGCCCCATTCTTTACCAGACATCCTAGAGACCCCTGCTACTTTCTTCACCGAATTTTAGTCCTACATGAGTGACATGATTTGTAACCTGCAGGTGGTACCATCTCCGCGTATCGGCTTTCTGCGGTCCACAATAATTTTTCACTATCCTTCAGATAACTCCATAAATAAGTACACTTCAGGTTTCAAATCATGTAAATTATGCAAGGATTCTACGGGAATAGGGAATTTTATGAATACTATATTGAATAGAATAATTCTCACACTGCTATTTCCACAGGACTTAACATTTTGATGGTCGCGACATTTTCTTGTTTCCATTATATGGTGCAAAATCAGTTATCTCATGTAACAGACATTACCAAATTTTCTAGACGTATTGATCACATGACTGGCAAGTATTTTTTTTTTTATTTTCTGCGGTGCAAGTTAGTCTTTTCCAATTTATTTCAGGTAAGTCTGTATATAAGAACACTTAAGCCTTCGCATCATCTGCAAGGATTTCTTTAAGCTAGGGAAAAATCATGAATACTGCATTGAATAGAATTATTTTCAGACTGATGTTTCCACAGAACTCCACAGTATATTGCTGATTTAGATTTTTTTTTTCATTTTACATGTCATTTATGGGGCTAAATCTTTTTTACATTTAATTTCATGAACCACACCTCCAATCTTCACCAAATTGTTCAGGCGTGTTTAATAATTTCACTTGCCATTAGGATAACTAAATACAGTAGAGCGTCGTTTATCCAAAAGCCTCGGGGGACAAGCTTTTTGTTCGGAATAACGATCGTTCGGATGAACGATTTTGCTTAAAATTGCAGTGGGAATCACTGAGATTAGGCCTACCGCCGAGTTCGGGACATTACCAGATACTGACTGACCCAAATGGATTAAGCTAGCCCATGATAAACGTGTGACAATATATTGTAAAATTTTCGATCGATTCATTAAATTTATCATATAGAACACATTCTAGTAAAATAATATAATCATTGGTGAACAGCCCTGCGCTGGTAACAATCGGTATCGTAACTACATCATGTCACGCGTGGCTGCCATGATACCTAGAATGACCTTCCCTGACCTCGAAGTGCTGCAATCTATCGGCTGATAGGTTAACTACGGGAACCTTCATACATGTGCTGTATTTTTGTTATTAAAATTACAAGCGAGAGGATCGGTTGAATGCAAAAGTAAACAAGTTAATGTACTCAGTTTTATTTTAAATAAATGAAACAAAACGTAAATATCGCTGATCACAGATCTGTCGACGTTGAATTCTCTGGCGAAGTCCGCTTGCTTGGTACCCGTGTTAAGTCTTGCGAGGATCGACAGCTTGTCATCAAATGACAGGACATGGCGCCTGCGCTTAAGTGACTACATTGACGAGTATGTTCACGTGGAGAATAATCAGGATGAGCAGTTTATCGTGATGACATTGACTAACACAATAGTTTAATCAGCTTCGTAGCATGGTTTATGTAAACTCAGACTTCCTCAACTGCAGTCATAAGAAGCGATACTAGCCATAGTGCCATATTTAGGGCAGAAATAATCTGGCAAATAGAATTTGTGAGTAAATACCGGAGGCGCAGATACACTAAACTAAAGGGCCAGATCCACTAAGATTTGCTGCGGCCGGTCGATTTTTACCCCGCAAAGATCGAAATACCCGCGTGAATATCTAGACCGAATCCAAGATCCACTGCAAAAACCTGATCCACTGAGCCGGCCGGTCAGCCGGGCGATTTTTTAAAATCTCATTGTATCCTTACACGAGACCGCTATCATGCCGCACGGCCAATATCTCAAAAACAAACCAAGATAACTTGCCAAATATTGTGTCTAGACCTACGTATTCTTGGTCAAAGAGATTATATAAGATTACATTAATAACGGTTGAGTTAGTATTTTAAATTTTAATGTGCAAATTAGGGCTGCCATTGATGATAAGTCTACTTACTTCGATGCTTTCAGAGCTAAAAAAAGAAATCTGTCGAACATTTTATATAAACCCAGGTATTTAATGTCAAATATTCGAATGAAGTCCGTTTAGTCCGTATTTTAAATATTAATGTGCTAATTAGGGCCCCCATTGCTGAAGATTCTCTTCCTTTTATCCAGAACTAAGCATGATAATTGGACGAACTTTAGGTGAAGACCAAGGTTTTCATGGTCAATGCTTCAAATGAACCCATGTTAGCAAAAGTTTAGTCCGTGTTTACAAATTTAACATGCAAATTAGGGTTCCCTTTGATTAACCCGTCTTTCTTCAATACTTCAGCAGGAAACCTTGGTAACTGGTTCAACAGATCCTTGGTTTTCATGCCCGAGATTGTTAAAAGACCATCGGATAAAACACTTCAGATAATCTTCCGTACTATCAAAACAAATTATCATAATATTTAGTTACACATTATACCAAGACTTAGGTTTTCACGGTTATTGATTCAAACAAACCCCTACAACTAAGATTTTAAGTGAAATTTAGTTTTTTAATATACAAATGCAGGCTGTCCTTAAAGAAAGCATTTGTTTAATATATCATTTAGAAACATTCATCATGTGAATTGGATAGGGCGAAGCCCAGTGGCTGGAGCATAAGTTTTTCGGTCAAAGAGTCACGATTCAATCTCCAATACTGCCTCGAAGCCTTCGCTCAGATGTCTTCAAGACAGTTTATGACCATGTTATTCACAACCCCGTGCATATAAAGTCATATATTCTTTTATTAGTTGAAATAACAAATTAAATGTCTTTCCATCATGTTTTTCTCTTTCAATGCAAAGTTCACTCTCCATTCCACAATAAATCATAGGAAAGATAATATATTCGACCAGTAGGCCCTGCTGAACTCAGATTTTCCCAAGATCAAAACAAAAATTATATCCTTCAATGCAATTTAGGATAATCATTATGGAAAAACGTCAGTGTAAATACTAAAAATAGTTATGTTTGAAAAATAAGTTGGTATTATTTTTACTTCCAAAAGATCACATTTCTATGGTGTTAGCTTTTGTTCACATTATAACATCAAATGCCTGCACTTTGTAACAATACATGTATATAATCAGGATAGGTAAACATGACAGGATATTTAAGCCTGACAAAATTGCTTTGATGCATTATACATAGACCCTGAATAGAATATGTACCGCATCACAAGACCAAAAGAAGAGTAGCTCGCCAACTGGCAATTATTTTTTTATCTAAGGAGAAATTTTTACCTGGAATAAGACGGTTTGTTGGTCTACCTTGGACTGCAAAATGGTAACTTCTATAACGATCCGACAAGCAGGGTGTTTTACATGATCGCTATTATAATGTCAGGATAACAAAGGTGAAAAAATGACAATCAAGTAAGATTACTTTACATCTCCATGTGCCATGAATTTTGGAATTTTGTATGGACAGATATCATTGTCCAATCATATTCAACATGTATATAAACATTTATAATGATGATTAGATATCTTGATTTATTGGGACTTCTGACCTTGGATAAGGGACTGAAAGGTGTCGTGATATCATCAGACTTGATGTTCCAACCCAATTCATAAAAAAAAGAAAAATACTTGTTAATTTTCAATTATGGACAAAAGATATATCAGATTTGCATATAAAGCGAAAGAAATGATATTATAATCAGGATAAACGTCTAGGCATATTTATTTAAGTGGTTCTGAACTGGTCCGTGTACACTGCATAAACTAAATGAAAGCCATACTGATGGCAAAACTGCTTGCATCGTCATATGGTCAATTATGATTCTATGTCATGGTATTAAGCATATAAAGAACACATCGTCTTTTATACATTATGATTCTACGTCGTGGTATTAAGGATATAAAGTACACATCGTCTTTTATACATTATAATTCTATGTCATGTCATTAAGCATATAAAGTACACATCGTCTTTTATACATTATGATTCTATGTCATGTTATTAAGCATATAAAGTACATATAGTCTTTTATACATTATGATTCTACGTCGTGGTATTAAGCATATAAAGTACACATCGTCTTTTATACATTATAATTCTATGTCATGTCATTAAGCATATAAAGTACACATAGTCTTTTATAAATTATGATTCTATGTCATGATATTAAGCATATAAAGTACACATATTCTTTTATACATTATGATTCTACGTCATGGTATTTAGCATATAAAGTACACATCATCTTATATACATTATGATACTACGTCATGGTATTAAGCATATAAAGTACACATAATCTTTTATACATTACGATTCTATGTCATGGTATTAAGCATATAAAGTACACATCGTCTTTATCCCTGATTAAATGCTTTACCGATCTGTCATTTCTTAGCTTCTAAAATCGATCTCTGACCAGAAAACCTCAGGTTTAGCAAATATATTTGACCACTCATCAGTATTTTAAATATATACTGGGGAAAATAGGTTTTACCACAATGACTACCGTAATTTGCATTTAAAAACAACAAGTGGCCCATGGTCCATGACGCTCAGCTGAATTCAAGGAGCCTTGAACAATCGGCAAAAAGACTCTCAGAGTCAAAATCTTGCATTTTGCCAATAACACTTAGATAGAGATTACAACGACCCTAATCTACATGCAGCTGCTACCATTTATGCCCTCCTGACTAATTTAGTGTTAAAATCAAGTTCTTTCACACAGCTTGTAGAAAATGGGTCAGAGTGACATTTCAGGTTTCTAGGTCTAACACTAATGATTTGTGCCCTGTTAATGGACAAGTGCTTCATATGAAGTTTTTTTAAAAAAAAGACATAAAAATGTGTAAAAAAAATTAAACCATATTCGACCAATTGTCATGGTTTGTTCTTGAGATATCGAAAAAAAATACAATTTTTGTTAATGGCGGCCTTATTTGCATATTATAAAAGTTGCCTAAGGTCGTCATGGGGACAACCCTTCTAAAAATATCAGTGGACCCCTTCTATCACAAATCTATAAAAAAAACCTTGTACTATAGACAATTTATAGGCAACCCCTATTGGCAACTCGACTATCCTGCTGACTACTATAATTATAAGCCCGAATTGGCTACATTAAATAAAAAAAGGAGGATCTGGATGAGGGAGTGGCTGAGGAGTAGGTATGATGGATCCCAAAATACCGTGTATAAACCTACAACTGAGCTGGGGCGATTACCGTTCTCCTGTTGTTTGTCATGACCTTTATCTTTGAATGTTGAGCATACAGCGGTGTGTATCGTTGCTTTCTTCTTTCAGAAGAATCATCTCGGTATGTTTCGGGCAACATTATAGAAAACAAGGGTCCAATAATCACCTATGAACATTTCCCATAGATTAAACTATAAATATAAAAAAAAATATTTATCTACATACAGGAAATTTCTGGCAATTTAAATTATTCATTTGGGAACCGTCAGATGGAGAGATTTTAAAGGGGATTTAGGAACTGCAGCCATAAATTTCGTTTAATTTTGAACAGTTTACAAATTTGAGATGCCTGTTATCAGGCATTAATCTCATACGGTTTTGAACTGTTTGCAGTTTTACAGGACTATATAAGTATTTAACGGCCTGAGCCGGGCCGATTAAATCAAAAACGTTTTGATTGACTCGCACGGCGCACGCACGTCTCGCCCTGTTCCAAATTAACCGGCGCGGCGCTTAGGACCACTGCCGCGATACCCGTTCGGATGACTGGAAATCCGGCCCGGCTATCGCACGACGCCTAAATTGGCCGGCTAATGAACAGCTTCAGAGTCTCTCACATGAAAAAAGGTTAAATGCAAAATCACTTATGTTATCTAATTGTTCGACCTCAAAGCGGTTCAGTAGACATCAGTATCTCTTAGAAATATAATTTCATGTCTGGATAAACATTTTTATAACATCTACAAATGGGGTTATCCAATAATATATCAGAACATATTTACATAGAGATGCATAACAAAACGAAAGGTAGGAGCCCGTGTGTGACCAGATTTGACCTACAAACTCTTGCATATTATCACAGAACCCAAAGTCTACCCAGACATCTTTCAAATGTCACGATGGCGCCCGCTAGTAAAATTTACATTTTATTATCGCCTCGCACGGCATAAACACGATTTCAGTAAAATCGGTCCGGTTTTAGAAAATCTGCGCGTTGTCGAGATCCATTAACGCGGGTGACCGAAAGAATACATGATTCGTTAAAAATCGGAAATTACAGCTGGCGCCACCAAACTGGGGCAACTGTTCGGGACCATAAAGGCTAATAACTACGTCATGTTTCATAAAAATCCACCCAGTGGTTCCTGAGATATAAGTCCATGAGATTTTTTCTTTATATAGCTCTGTGACCTTGCAAAATAAGCCAGTGTAACCCTTCCCCGAACTTGACCGAGTATTATTGATATGAATCTACACTGAATAAATAAAGTTCCTGTCTTAATATATTTTTGAGATATCTCACTCACGAGATAAATGTTAACGGACGCCGGAAGGATGAGCGAAATGGGTGATGTCCATCAGCCTATGTAGAATGAAGGCTAAAAACACTGGTTCTTTTACCTTCATAGCTGGCATAAATCTCTTCAATATGTATTCTCTGTATATATCTACATAGTCAAGACAACAGGATAGAAATTTGGCCAATAAATGTGTGATCTGTTGATGCTACAGATGTTTTTTCTCAGAATATAACAACATATAATTTGTATTAAAGTGTACACTAGGAATAAGACCAGGAAAATTGTGCCGCACTTTGATTCAGAATGACAGAATGTGGACTGAGCTAGGGCTGTCAGTCGACCGTCCGTAAGACTGACCAGCGGCATACCTAGCCATTTGGCCGCCCTGGGCGGTCGTAGAAGTTGCTGTCCCTCTTGCAAAATATAACAAACTCGATAACACATAGAAACATACCACGTCAAATTTGCATGTTATAAGGTTTCAGTTGATAACAAGACAATTATATCAATGAATTCATTTACAAGGAAATTTACGCCACACACTTAAGAGAAGTCACCTATTTGTTAATGAACATGAACTTCAGAAGGTATATATTTATTTAATTATTAAATACACATAAAATGTGATAACTTCGTTATTCATGTATACACGATCTATGATTAGATTAGACCAAAAATGGCAAAACTTCATTTGGTCAGTGTTATTTAGCTCTCAAAGCGTATAAGCATCTCTATATCACTTTTATAATTCCAGCTCCTTTTATGGCATGTGACAGCAGATATATACACCTAATAGAGCTCTGTGAAAATATGGTGCTGCAGCAAGCAAGTCACTAATACTTTAGTCTTTACTTCAAACGCGGAAGGTTATTTCATGAGATATATGTGTGCAGGTCGTGTTTAATGTTTACATGTAAAAATCAAATATTTCGATAAACTGTGATTTGTTTGTTTAGTAAAATATCTTCAAAGTAAAACCCATGTTTTCATTCAGGGCTAAATCAATTTTTATTTCATTAGAATTAGTGATTTTGCCCAGTTTTATAGAAAGTTAATGATGCAGTAAAACGGTTTATAGGAGTGCAAGCAAATATATCTTTTTATTTCAGTTTTGAAGTCTAAACAGTAACACTGATACTTGAAACGTATATCGAAAAAATGCAGTGACATCAATAACTCCTACATACAGGTCTTGGTAAAAGGTAACAGTTATTATTCACGTGACATAAAAAGATCAGGAAAGATTAACATCAATTTCTCAAATCAGTATGAAATCAACAGATAAAATAGAAATTTATTTAGTACTCAAGTTGTTCAGGATAGTGTAAACATTTGTATTTTAACGTGACTGTCTTAACAATATTGGGAATCATGGAAAAGGGGATTTTAGATTGTTTCAGGCTTTTTAAATATCATGATATTGTGGAGAATTCAAGAGTAGCAATTCTTTTGATATTCCGAGGAAAGAATAGAATTCGTCATAACATTTTCTAAACAATGTGTAAGAGACACGTCCATCTACCCATTTGAGATCCTCGATGGCGTGCTGACATTGAAAGTACGCATATGCAATAAAGAATAACTACAGATCTGTACTTCTTCTTGCGTAGATTGCCTATAGAAACCGTTCATGAAACATTTGATTCTTTCCATTGTTCAATTTATAATCCCTGAAATAATTTAATTAGGACACACAGCCAAACATATGCCACAAAACATTTAAATTTTCCCAACCAATCTTTAAAAAAGGTCAGATTTGTACCCATAAATTTGTACTTTTTGAGGCAGTCTTAATGCCACTTCTTAATGCCACTTCATTGTACGTATTCACCGAAATACCGCCCCATAAAATGTGCCGCCCTGGGCGGACCGCCCCTGCCACGCTCCTAAGGTACCCCCCCCCCCCCCCGGAGACTGGTGTTTAGACACCACTAGACATATGGATTTGAAATTCAGCATATAGTTATAGACCTACCTACCAAACAAGAAACTGGGTCACTGCGACCTATCATTGAGGAATTTAGGAAAATCCTTTATTTTTAACTAAAATCATTTGGAGAACTTCAAGATTGTCTTATATCAAAATCACTAGATTTATATTGTCCATATTTAACACCGTTTCCATATTTAATATAATGACTCCTCTATATTTCCTATGTACATGCCGAAAATTTGACAAATATTGTGTAATTTATAGTGGTTTTTGGGCCGGAACATAACATACTTGTCCAGATCGGCAGGGAAGATATTTACTCATTTATTATGGTAAATGTTGAAGTTTGACACCTAACAGAAAGTACGTGTCACGAAAAAAATAATTTCCGTAATTTTTAGCCTGTCTTCACTAAGATGACTTTCAATCATGCTGTGCTATAGCGATCACCCATTATCTGTCGTCCTTCTGCAGGCTGTCCGGCCGCCCACGTTACTTCGGCACAAATCGTAACCGTATCGCTGGACCAAGAAACTACTAAATATTTAGGGAGGTCAATAAAAATTCTCCTTGCAAACCTGAATTAATGAATAGCCAAGCTGGTTCGTTGTACGAAGAAATGGAACATGAAAACACAGAAAAGTCGGTTCCCATCGGCAGTGAACCGACTTTTCTGTGTATTCATGTTCCATTTATATATATATATATATATATATATATATATATATATATATATATATATATGACTGCAGATTTGATATTTTTAACTTTTTTTAAAATGTTCCATTTATATATATATATATATATATATATATATATATATATATGACTGCAGATTTGATATTTTTAATTTTTCTGCGCTTCACTGTTATTTAAATTAGAATAAATAGAACATTCCAGTTTGGGTTACCATCTTGTATTATCTTCTTGAATAAACTATTGATCGCGAAGAATTACTGTGGCAATAATTATATGATAGCCATTTAGTCATGAAACGTTTCACAATGCAAGTTAGACAAGCCTTGGTTTGGCTTATGTGGAAAAAATTAGGTTTATATTTGTATCGACGTATATATAACAAGCTGGCGCTGATTACTGGCACATTTAAGTGAGGCTGCACCAGGATTCTATTGTTGTACTAGCTTAAATTTCAAACATTTTTCAAAAGCGACTCATAGAATTGGGCAAAAGAATTACCTGATCGTGAAGTCACGTGATTATTGTCACGTGATGAAAGCTGCAGAGTCATTTTTCCTAGGCAGATTTGGAGACACGGCAGCGACACCATTTACATAGCGGCAAAAGCCACATAAGTTTCATAAAGATGCTTCATCTTGTTACGTTTTTTACGTTTTGTTCGACAGGTGAGTATGATAACTGAGTCATATTTCAAAACAGATCTTCATTTTAATATATTTGGTTATATATATATATATATATATATATATATATATATATATATATGGTATACCTGCGGATTTCTAGTGTGACATGCTAAAAACTTGCTGGTTAAAATTAAAGCATCTGCTGCTATACTTATGTACTTAATATTACTTTTTAATGCACTGTAATGTATCATGATAATATAAAAAGCAGTCATGACTAACACAATTTAGTATAGTGTCAGCGTTGTGGTATATAATATTGTATCCATGGAATTGGTTTGTTGAGAAAATGTGAGAGGTACAATGCACTTGAGTCTGCACAGGCGCTCCTCCCCCTCGGTCCCTTCGGAAAAATTGTCCCCTTCTCCCTATGCTCAAATTCTAATCCCTAAATGTTAAACTCGGAAATTACTTTTGCTCTATTTTCAATTAAATTTTCTATAATATAATTTTTAATAAAATGAGGCAATAAATGTATACAATATCCTAAATTTTCTTTATATGAAAGGAATAATTTAATGATAGTGAGAAAATATGAGCTGGTTAACATAAAATTACAAAATTGCTGTGTTAAAAATTCTGCGTTTTATTCCCCTAATGAAAAGTGAGGGAAAAAAAGGTGTTTGTACCCAACTACTGAATAAAATTAAAGTGGCCGTGGGGGGGGGGGGGGTGTCCCCCTTTCTTCCTGGAAATTAGGCCCGTGATTATATCAGGTATAAAGTCTTCTCATGTTCTGGCAGGAGTAATTCAAGCTATGAGTTACGGCCTGGTTACCCTGTTACCTGGAAAGCATCATGGACGATTACTGATCCAGGCTGGGACCGGGACCTACCTAACTGGGACCTATAGGAAACAAAGAAAAACGTGTGCCCTTGCCGCTCGTACAATCCGCCTGTACATGGACCCTTCCAGAAAGTCTTTCGACTGTTTGTCAAGATGCAATCAGATTGACGGGTGCAGAGGAGCAAATGTTTTCAGTAAAAGAATCTGCGAGCTGATCTTGACGAAACCTTTTGCGTTCAACACTTCAAGCACGGCATCAGTATACATTAGAACAAGATACAGTAAGCCCACCTTCACACTTCTGA
Source organism: Sipunculus nudus (assembly GCA_026874595.1). NCBI lineage: Eukaryota > Metazoa > Annelida > Sipuncula > Golfingiida > Sipunculidae > Sipunculus > Sipunculus nudus. The sequence goes on from CM049306.1 coordinate 54,910,711, forward strand.
ATAAATAAATAAATCTTATCGGTTCTATAGAGTGTACATATAAATGACACATCGACAAGCGCTCAACAATAACAAAACGTTGTGACACAATGAAGTGATCTTCATTTCCGTATTATCCTGATAGCGATGGTCACCATAGCGATGCGGTTGCTATACTGTAGTTGTTGTCTTACTGGGGTTCTCATCATAAGGGTGTAGTCATAGCGGGTTCGTTGGTAGTAATAACGGGTTGGTAGTCATGTTTATTGTGGGTTTATTGTCATAGCACAGTTCAGTTCACAGTTCAATTCTTAGTGACCACTCATATCAGAATGGTCGTGATAGTGATAGCAATCTTGTCGTCCTAGCAATGATGTTGTCATGGTGGAATAATTGTGACAACAGTGTGGTTGCCATGGTAGAATGTTCATCATAATGTGATGGTTATAACGGCGGGGTGGGCATCACAGTAACCATGTGTGAATACGTGTCTCTGCATACCTAGGTTAAGCAATCACGTTTAGCAGGGGGTTTTTAAAGTAGGGATGTTTCGTCATTGCGTGAATTATCTTCGGGCAGGAGTTATTTGTATTGATAAGCGTCACAAAATTTAAATGTATTGTTTATTCAGCATGTCCAAGAAGATTTGGCTACTTACTGCAGTCGTCAGGCCTTATCGAACAAATGGCACCCTCGTGTTACAAGTTTCTCTTAACACATCGAACTTGGCAGAATGCTCGCCATCACTGCAGATCTATTGGTGGCGACTTGCTCAGTGTAGAAAGAAAAGCGGAACAGGAACACATAACAAAAGTCATTCACGATGACCCGAAGCTCATAAAGGGTAACATTTTACATTTTATATTTTGCATTTTATGAAATAGACACGAAAGAAACAATATACATAAGGCCAATTAAATAAGTCAACTTTTCAAAGGAATCTCAACTCATATTTATCGCAGATCAATTTATTCTTATGAATAATCAAAGTCTAATGAATAATGATTTGATTTGTACTCTTTCCTCGTACCCTTAAATAATCAAGGTATAAATTAAGAAATAATTTGTCATCTTCCAAAAACTTGTTATTTTTTGTGTCGAGTCGAAAGTGTTGGGTTCAAATGTGGTTTGATCTACAAATCAATTTTTTAATCTACCTATGTTTTTAGTCGAGTATTGGGGGTATTGGACATCGGGCTCCGACGCTGAGAATGAAGGAACATGGAGTTGGAGGGCGACAGACACGCCTATGACGTATGGAAACTGGATGCCTGGTGAACCAAATAATTATCATGGGGAGGAGGACCATTTGGTGATCTCGTTTAAAGACGGATGCCCTTGGTTAGACTACAATGGCAAAAAGGTTACTTACGCAATCTGCGAGGCGTCTGCTGTATTCTAAAATAAAATCGATGCTACACGCTTCTATATTTTCAAATCAGTTCGGTAAAGCCGAACTGATTTCAAAAGACCGAAGCAATAATAATACAATACAATACAATTTATCGACTCAAGACAATATATATATATATACATCTTATGGAGCACCAGTGTACATGGGTGATTGAATATCCCAATAATACATATGAAATGGAAATTACATACATGATCACAGAGTTGCACAATCTGAATATACATAGGACTAGCAATGGCATAATAAATATTGATACATACTATGGCAAGAATTTGTGAAGATTGTTTTGACTATAAAAAAACTAAAGTTGATATACCCGAGCAGGCCAGCCACAGAGTTGTTGATGATGATACATTACTATGATAAGTATCATGTTACCTCATAAAGAGTAAAATATCAATATGCTGCGCTGTGAAATATGTAGCGTTGTGAATGCCTTTTATTTTGAAGTTACCGAACTGATTTCAAAAGGCCGAGGTGTAGTGAATGATTAAGGCCTAGAGACAAATGTCCAAAGCAAATGGTCACAGGACAAATGGTTGAAACGTGAAAGATGATTAAAAAAGGTATTTGCCCACAACTTTTTTTTGTGTGGGGCAAATGCCTTTAGTGGGGAAGGAAAAAAGATTTATTTGCAACAAAAGTTTCTGATGCATTCTAAAATTAATAATGATTTATGAAAAAAAACTTAGAGTAATGGTCATAACCTCAATGAAAATTAAGATAAAATAGGAAATATACTTAATTATAGTTTTATGCATGTAACCACAGTTACGAAGAAATCTGAAATTACAAATAAATAATATCTACACAGTCCCATCACCTTCTTAAAAGTTAAACATTTAACATGGAATCCATTTTATTTATTATGTTATGATCATTATACACATTTACCATTTAAAAAGAAACATTAATAAAGCGGTCGAATTCTGGTTTAAATACAATTACTCAATAACTAAACAAATTGAATAAACCAAATGTAAGGGGATTATAAACACGAAAGGAAAGTGTTTTTGTGTATAGAGAATAGTTCTAACAACTGTCTTTTTTTAATGTTGATAACAAATTGTATGCAAATGCTGCTTTTCAACTGAACACAACTTACATACGTTATTAACTTGAAATATCTGCAGTATTTCCAAGTATCATAGCTTCAACCGTTTGAATCTGCCAAGCTGTAAATTGTCGGCGAATATGTCTTTTCATTCATGTCGTGTGTGCCATTTTCTTGTGGGCAGTTGACTGGTTTGCATTTGTCATGAAATCCTTTATAACTGGTTGCCAATCTTACAAGCTGTCACCTCTGGCCCTATGAGGTGTGTCTACCATTTATCCTTGCTTTGCGTAAGAATTTGTTGATTGACCAATTACAGACTAACTGGATTAGCCGTCATGTTATACCAGGATAGGTGCTCGTTTTATGTAATTATATTACATGACATTTTTCTGATTAATAAGGAAATGAAAATAATAAATGTTAAATTTATTAAATTTTAATGAAGAACCTTTGGAGATTTTATAAATGATTCATATTTCGTAGAATATAAACATATTTTTGTTACTAATAGTTAAAATCTTAGTAGTCATTACATCCGAGAACGGTTCAAGGATGTATTGTGATAATTTTGGCTGTACTCTTTGAACATTGTTAATTTAAAATTTCCGCAATCAAATATAACCGTGTGTTATCCATTGGGCTTTGATTGTATCTTCCGTGTCCTGTTGGTGAGTTCACAATGTGCCCCCCTCCCCCACCCCCCACCAGTCACCGTGGTCTGCTTATTTGGATATTTTTATTTAAGATTGTCTAGGTATATGATAATTTAATCAAAACAGGGATTGATAAAAACAGTTTCTATAAGCTCGGTAGATAAATGAATATCCAAAAACATACATGCAGACACGCGCGCACAAGCATGCAAGCACAAATAGACCGAGAACCCGGAATTTATGTATACGATTCATGTTATGATGTTGGCTGTTTCGTGGTATGGATCAAACGTGAGAACTTTAAAATATTTATGACATATTAGCGATCTTAAAATGTATAAAGCTCGAGTAGGGACTAGGGGCAAATAATTTTCATGCGTGTTACAATTTATAAAATAAAATAATGTACCGAATTAATGGTAAAGACGGCTTAAATGTTAAAATAAAATACTGCCATTCGTGTATAACACATATCAAACGAAATTATGTTTTGTGAGTCATGTGTTAAACCTGTGGTATCACAAATTCCTAATGAGCAACAGGTGAAACACCTAAACATATCTGAGACATACTTAAAACATGTTTACATCTTTACTTTGTTTACAGGTGTAATAAATTCTATTTCTTCTTAATATTTCGTGGATTCTTCTTTAAAACTGGCAGTAAAAATGAAGTTTAAGCAGAAGCTGAAGATAGGCAGTAGGCACTGGAAGATCAACCTCATATGATCTGAGAAGAAAATTGTTTTTACAACCGGGCAACAGTTGGCTTAATGGTTCTCTTTAGTCCATATGTTGCCCGCCATCTTCCGACTGACCCAGATTCAGATGGATCTGACCCAATATATTGGGCTGCCCAGATTAAGATAGGTCAGACCCATCTACCGATGCCCAATGTCTAGTGAATCAGGTTTCGAAATGGTGAGATGGGTCAGACCGAAAAACAGATGTATGTGGATTAGGTTTCAACGGGGTACAGGCCCATTCACCTACTTATCTTTAAGTTCACATACTTATATTAATTATAATAATACATCAACATATTATCAATTTATTAAAATTCTCTATATTGAATACCTATATGATATACTTTTATAAAATCAAGAATATCTGCTAGAAAATATCTATACATACTCCTTAAACAGTCTTGATACATTGAAATTAAGTCCATCGCTGACGAAGGTGGCGTTGTTCCTTAAATTTGGCTTGCATTTTTACCTAATTAGCCCATGCCATTTTTTTAAGAAGTTGGTATCATGGTCTTTTTTGCGGACATGCTGCATTGGACATGGATTTGAAGGATCTTGTTCATTTACAGCACTTAGTTGTCATTAAAGTGTGTTCAACTTGTTTACAGTCATTTTGTCTGCATGACATGCAAATTTTAACAAGACACAGTCAAGTAATTTCTTCAAAACCGTAATGGGCATATTTACGAAATTTCAATATAGCAGCCATGACAGAATCAACTTGCTAAAAAAATTTCTTTGGATATATGCCTGATATAAAATTTGAAAATTGTTCACTGTTATATATACGACATTTATGCCTTAAGTGTTTATATTCTTAGGAATTCTGAGATTTTGCTGTTGAAATGCTCTTTTTAATTTAAAAAAGTTTCTTTTATGAAATGGAATAACTCAAGTATTGTCTTATGTGAGCAATCCAGAGGCAAGTTTTTCGGCTTTCGGCCTTTGTTTATGGTCGTGTGTACCATGTTCAGTATTACCTTAGATTCTGATAAAGATTTAATGTAAAGCAAGCTGATTTTTGTTTAAAAACATGTTTCTCAAACTTAACATAACGAGCGTGTAACGGAGTTTGAAATAGGAAAATGTGTGCCAAAAGCTGAGACGAACTGGTGCTTCAAACTATTTCTAGTTTCAAGCTGAAACAGGGGGTTTATCATTTGAAACATGTCACAAGCAGGCTTTTCGTGGTTAGACGATTTTCCCAATCATGTCTTTGAGACACGTGTTTTAGGCTAAGACATGTAAGAAGCAGGACATATAATACACGCTAAACATGTTAATAAGCGTGTTTTATTCCTCTCACTGAAACATGTTTCAGGCTTGAATATGCACCGTCTCAAACCGAAACGTTGAAGTGCATATGAATATGACACATGTTTGATTTGAAAACGCCAAAGGAGTTTACACGTTTGCTAAAATTTGGGACAAAATGCTATGTTTATTTGAAATACCAAACATGTTTTCACTTTTTAAAGTGTAAATAAATCGTCTTTGGTGGTATCTGGTACATATGTTTTATGTTGGGCATAGAGTGGGCCATTATATTTTATTCAAAACGTTTCGTTAAATTAAAAATATAAATGAAATCAATTCTATAAATTCATTACAAGGTAAAAAACAAAAATAAAACAGTAAGTACACAAAGCGGTGAAAAAATGATAACACATTACTTGACAACATACTATAGTATTTACTGCGGTACTGTCATGGACACACGTCATATCGTCCGAGTAGAGACCTCTCTCCTCACCTCCTCCGGAAATTAGAACGGGGATACATGGTGTCGTATCTTTCCAGGGTCTGCCGTACGAAAACTCCCAGGGGCAGACGAACGGGTTATACATTGGAAATCGACACTAATGTTTACACAATTGAATTATCTTACGTCGCAAAACGTTGAAGCACAACCAGCTGTATGGTTTGTATACACAACAGCTCTGTGATCTGATATTAATAAGCAATCTAGTTACGTCAAATGTTCACTGGTACGTCTTCAAGGCACGAGATCTGTCACGGTTTTGCAATGTGTATCATCAAGTGTTCAACAAAAATTAAGCAAATGTATTGAAACATGCAGAATAATTTAGAAAAACAAATAATGCTGGGACGGATCTGTTAAATATATGCGGATGTGGATCAAAATCCATTCGCCAATTTTTGCCTGCTCTCTTGTGCGATAACATGAACAACATCTTAGAACATAATCCGCCCAAAAAATTAAAAAGGTTTATCTTGATCCTTAGAACTTTTTAGATATCTTGCAGAAAAGGAAGGTACCTTTAATGTTCATTGGCTATAGTGACTAACTGATGGGGTCTCGTCATGAGGACGTAAAAGCCAACGGAGTTGGGTGCAGTGACAATGACGCAATAATAACTTCTCGCTGTCCTGGCAAGCTGCCGTTGTCATGGGAACCTTCTAGGTGGTGTGCCCACTGCAAAACCACTGCTGGTGATAGCATGGTTGCTCCCCGGGTGACCTCAACCTTTTACTTAATTACTCCGGTCGAAAACCCCAACCTCCCCTGGACACATGCAGCACATTTGTTATGTCAATTCAGCATAAGTTGGTCAGACCCTGTACAGGCATTATGCATCCTAAATATCCCCCCCCCCCCCCCACAAAAAATGTCTGTAAACGTTCTTTTCCGTAAAGTGGAATATAGACATCTGTTTCAAATTATGTTTATAGTCAATATCACCTGACGCGTTAAAAAATAATAGTAAATTCATGTGGAATATCGAAATATAGGTGATTAAATATAGAATTACAAATTAATACTGAAAAGTAAGCCATAATGAAGGCTCAACTTTTATGAACCTGGACTAAAGTTGGACCGGGTTTGAATCCAGGACCATCCGTCGAGTTCGAGTTCTTGAATTAGTCTAGACTCTAGCCCAACACAATTTGTATTTTTAAAGTCTAAGCCTTGTTTTTTAGTTAAGACCCGAGTCAAGCACAATTGATTTTTTTAAGTCGAGTACTTGAATAAGTCTAGACTCGAGTCCAAAAGGATTGATATTTTTAAAGTTAAGTCCTTGGATTAGTCTAGACTGGAGTCCAACACAATTGATATTTCTAATATTCACAACTGATATTTTAAATGTCCATCATTTATTTATTTAATGTCCTCTTATTGTACTGCGTAGCATGTTTCGAAACAAAAAAAAATTAAACGTTTCCATTTGACTGTTTATGTTGAAATTCTATTTTGTCGTTGGAAATGAATTATTGTGGGCGGAAGAATTACTTTGACAATAATTATATGATAGCTATTTACATGTCAAACCAGTCACAGTTTGATATTTCTGGCTTGTTTATGAAGAACAAATATACCATATTTTTCAGTTGAAAATGCTTTAGCCAGTTAATTCTAAAGACCATTGTTAGCCAGCAAACATGACTCACATGCTGTTTTAATAAACTGATTGGAGCAGGGAATAACATAAATATTGACGTAGCTCTAACTATTTACAGCACATTTAAATGTTGACAGGCTGCCAGAAATTTTGTTTGCCACTAAAAATGTGTGAAATAAAACGTGATCAAAAGAGGTCAGACCGGAACTTCGGCCCAAGATCATGCACGAACAGGTTGTCAGGTGAGTGCAGTTGAACCCCTGATGTTTGTATTTTAACAAACTACGAGGCTGCTTGACAACCTATCGTTTCCTTCTCATTTGAATATTGAAACGTCACACGTCTGTATATTTATATACTAGTCTTTTTAAACATAGAATACATATTCGTAAGATCAATCATCTATCCGATATAAATTTTTAGATTATGAATATTTCTAAAATAAGGTCTAAAATGTTACATTCTATTCGGGTACCTTTGCAAAGATTATTGTTATTAACGGTAATAACCGCATATGCTTCTCAGCGCAATCTAATATTGATACATTAAACGATTAAGAAGTTTAAAACATATATCTTTTCGATTAAACGTTATTTGTTATTAAATTTCAGCTCAACGAAGTGTAACTATATATTATCGTTGGAAATGCACTCAAATTAATAGACTATGGGCTCATCCTCGAAACCTTCCCTCCCCCTGGGGATTTTCGGGGACAGGTATTTTTGGAAACCTTGTCTATGGAGGTATTGAAACCAGGTTGTCTGCAGATTGCCCATGGTGGGTGAACCGGTTAGGGTGCTTTTTCATTATGGGCGCTAAATCCCATGATGTCCCATTCTATGACACATTTGATGACAATATAAGGTTAACAGAAATACAAATATACTTTAATCAAAGAACATTGATTTAAACTAGATGTGGTCGTACAATGGTCCTCAGAGGGCCCCGCATTTTTGGTAGTCCTGGACTAGTTTACATGTGGGTGAAAAGCTTACGTTAAAGTTGAAAGATATTACAAACAGAAACAGGTTTTTATCCATATGCATGAGGGGAAAAAACCTACTGGTTCAAATAATATTAAAGAAGGTATGTCTGAAATAATGTGTGCAATAGAAAATCACCAATTTTACTCAAATAGGTGTAATTCAATAGGTCAGAAGCCCTCATAGGCACCAATAATCCCTGTGAATTTAAGAAAGATCAAGCATGTTCTTGTTGAGATATCGGATGCGAAAGAAAATTAATGATTGTGCTCTGGTGGCCATATTGGAATTCAGACAGGTCTGTAATTCGATAGAGATTGAGTCCGCATAGGCACCAATAAATGATCCCTGAGAAAATGATACAGATCAAGCAGGTCCTTGTTGAGATATCCGGTGCGAAAGAAAATTAGCGATTTGGCAGTGGCGGTCATATTGGAAGCCGACAGGTCTGTAATTCAACAGGTCTGGGGCCCTCGTCTGACCAATCATCCCTGTGATTTGGGAAAGCTGAAGTATGGTGTTTTTGAGTTATCATGCGCAAAGGAAAATCAGCGATTGGACTGTTGCGGCCATATTGGAATCCGACAGGTCTGTAATTCAATAGGTCTGGATCACTAGTATGTACCAATCATCCCTGTGAATTAGGGAAAGCTGTGTTGTTGTTGAGTTATCGCGCGCGAAAGAAAGGGTCACTGACTGAAGGACGGAAAGCCAGAAAGACCGACTGACTCGGTGATCACTATAAGGCACTGCTTATCAAGTGGGGCCCTATAAGTCATAGGCAGATCTTCTTTTAAAGAAAAACATAATTTCTAGGAGCCCCTAAAGAGGGCGCTTTCAAAAAGGCTGCCAAATATCAATTTTGACGTAAAAATATTGCTTCTTCAATGGCATCAAACACAAAATCTTCTAGAGTTCATCATGGCCATCCTCTTCGTTCTCAATATCCTCATCCTCTGGCTCATCCACTAATATGACAGTCAGCTCCTGTGGCATTAGATCTTCTGTCCACTTAATCTCAAGCTTGGCATCAACAATATCCAAGTCTTGACCTTGGGGTGGTGCTATGTCCGGAGTAACTTTATCTGTTGTGTACCAGATGAGTGCTTGGTGTCAAAATGTCGAAGGTATGGTCATCAATTTCAAGGGTAAGGAAGGCATATAAATATTCTTGATGCTTGTTAATGACCTTCATATGGGTTGTTATGCCCCTTCTAATGAAGGCGCTAGTGGTGTCACAACCACTAAATGAACGTATCGGTGGCAGAACATGACTTAAGGTACTGCCCGCTTTGTCAATTATGCGATAAATATCTAAGAGACGTCTCTTAGCGGCTTGTCCGTATCAAACAACACACACTGCATAAAGTGCAGCAGCAGGATAAACACACCCGTGCCTGAACATCTCACAATAACTGTAGAACTTTCTTGTGACTGCGAGGTGATGTGGAGACAGTGCAAGGTGATCTTGCTATCGACTTCCTCTTGGGTAGATGAGAGAGCTTCCACTTCCTCAATTTCGATGGCTCAACCATTGAAGCTCTGAAGAATGTAGCATTTCTGCCCACAGACAAAGAAGATCAGTCTATCTTTGAATTGAGATGCGTACTTGCCCTTCTGTCATTCATCAAGTAGAAAGTTTTTCTTTGTTTATTTGTTTCACTTGACAGGAAAGCTTTCCAGTCTCTTGGCACTTTGGTTAAGGGTCAACTTACTATGTAATGTTTTGTAGTGCCTCTTCTGGCTCTCTCGACTACCTTTATGAACAAGGGAAATATGAATCTGTGACAAAATCTATTCGCTGCACTTAAGGAAGTTGGCTGAAGAGGCTTTGCGCAAGCTCACCAAAAGTGTCGGGCAAGGCCCGCCGTGCCTTCAGAACAGCCATGTCATCGATGACACAGCTTGTTTCACTAGTTGGTCTTTCTGTGATACTAGATTCTCTTTCAAGGGCATGCATCAGATTAGACTTCTCTAGAATCTTTACAGGTACACCATCTGCAGTTGCCAGAGCCTAAGGAATAGGCCCAAGTGGAAAGCATAGCACCTTTTGCATAATGGTGTCATGGTTCAGCGCTAGCCGGGCAAGTTGACCAAAAACGTTCCTTTCAGCCATAACCTGTTTCGTCTTTTTGCACTTCCCTGTAACATGGCTAAATCAGCAAATGTCTTACGTTTGCATTTCTTGATGTGATCATAAATGCCTTCAAAGCCTTCCAAAAGCCTCTGTAGAACGATGGTGTCATAAGCCTCTTTACCAATGGTGTCCGCCTGCAGAAGATCTTTGAAAATCTCAACTGGTGCTGGTACGCCAAAAGGCAGGCAATAGAGGATTTCCTTGTTGTCATCTTCAAAGGGATTGATGAAGTCAGATACTGCTTTTACAACCTTGCATGTTTCTTCCTCACTCTTTCAGGTCTTAGCAAATATGATGAACATCAAATTGGAATATCATATCAAACAGGTCCAGTGAGCATTGAGAAAAGCGCCCTAAAAGTTTAACTGGAAATCCATTCGTGAACTTATTGACTCAATTTAAAAAATGTGATTAGAACTAGGTTTGAACTCATTGTCATGCTTGTCCCTCAGGTGCCCTTGTATCCTAATTAACATAGCGTATATATTATATCATAACATCATATTTTAGCGGCCATTTTGAAAAGCCCGATCGTTTTTTAGCTCCGGATACATTAAAGATATCGAGCCAATCTTATTTTGATGTATTTTGATCATAACTACCCAAAAACTTGTAGACCTTTGCATCTAAAATGACATTTATACCTGTTTGATACTATTTTTTGGACTTTGGCGGCAATTTTGAAAAAAGGTGCCCCCACGCGTTCACCCACCATCATGAATTTTGCAGACACCCTGAATCCGATACGTCTATAGGCAATGTTTCAGAAAATGGTTGTCTACGAAAATCCACCGGGGGGGGGGGGGGGGGGTTGGCAGAGCCCACAGTCTAAATGTGAAAGAATAAAAAAAAATATCCACTCTTAATGTCTTTCTCAAGCGTTCATTAAATTAACACAGGATAGCGCAGATATGCAAAAGTAGTGTATTATAATAAACAATGAAGACATATACTGAGGTCCCTCATTATACATGCCTTGCACAACTTTGGGGCAAGCCTCTGCTGTCTGGCTTTACGGCGATTCGGAAAAAAAATAATGGTCCATCCTAAGCCACTGCTCACATCTGTCTAATAGAAGCCGGTATATAAAACCAGCGATACCATCTTTGGGAATCTATAGAATAATGGCTGAAAATGACTCGACAAATATGGCAGTAAAATCTGGGAGAGGCCTCTGTAATTGATGATGTCATAGGAAAGACACGATCAGAAATCTGGGATTGACAGTAGCGAAAAGCTTTAGAAGCTGTTTAAACTACATTTATGAAGAGAATATTAGGAGGAGGTCACTTGCAGTAATGAAGCAGTATCAGGTGAATGCGGCGTATATCGGATATCCTAGTAGGTGTATGACCTTCAGATAGAGACAGCCAAATGTTCAAACAAGGACATAGTAGAAGGATGGTGTCTTTTGTATAAAAGTAAAGATATTTGTATTATTGAAGATAAGATGCATAATCTATTATGTTGTCAAGGTTTGGAAGAGATTAGAAATGGACATTTACCAGAAATGTTCTGTAGGAACCCGACAGAAAAGAAGTTTATTCAGTGATGGAGTCACCGTGACCTATATTCTGTGACCTGTAGAGAAAAGATGTCATATCAGCACCCCGAATACAAATTGTATCTATTATTCCTAGAATTTTCTAACAAAATCCTGAGAGTTTCCAGGCAAATCTCCTTGCAACTTTTTTCATTTACATGTTGTACTGTTGGATTTTGTATTGACACTGTATTTGTATTAAAATAAAAAGGGAGCAAGCAGGTAACCTCAAAACTTGTGATTCTGCGTTGGACATTTTATGGTTGTTTTAGTTTATCTCAAGGAAAATATTGTATAGATGGTTATTTCGCCAAAATCTTAAACATTTTTACAAGAGACTTACAGCACAACCAAGGTAGAAAACCAATAGAAAAATGAATGGAAAGGTACTTTTTGGTGCCACGGAACAAATCAATGTAAACATGTAGATATTCTGATAAAAACAACCTCATTGGATTTTAAATGTTTGCATATAGTTGAGAAAGAGGGAAGATTATGAATGCTCAATGATGAAATTTATGGAATTAAATACGTATTGACTAATGTATATGCTCAAATGATGTTAAATCACAAATCGAATTTAAATGGTAGTGTTTTGCAGTTAATGAGTGAGACAGAAATAAAGGCTAGTGAAAACATATTGATTAAAGGAGATATGAATTGTATATATAATGATAAATTTGACAGAAAAGGTATTGAGGGGGTGAGAACGAAGGTAGTTTATGTTATTGATCTTATTGAAAAAATTGTATTCATACACACTGAATAACACACACTACCAATACAAAATTATATGGATAATGAAAATGTAAATGTCCTGAATGACGAATATCAGAGTTCGCCGATGGGAAAATAACCAAAAAAGAATACTACTTAGCACAGCTGTTAAAGATAAGAAACAAAAGCCCAGGAAATAATGGAATAAATGCTGAATTCTACAAAGAAATTTTGGTTTATCTTAAGGAAATAATCAGTTGATTGGTCACTTTATTTCTATTTCTCCAAAAGACAAGCAATTATTACTATAATTGATAAAACAAAGACCACACAAAGATACAATATTGAAGACCAAGATCATTACTTAATGTCGATTACAAAATTCCAGCTAAAGTATCATTATCAATCAGATTATAGACAGTAATTAAAACAATTATTCATCTAAATCAAACAGGTAATGTAGAAGTAAGAGATATACTAATATTTACTAGAAAAAGGATACTAAATGAAGTAAGAAAGCTTTTGACAGCTTGGTATGGCCCTTTTTATTCTGTGTATTAAGAGGTTGTTATTTTGGCCCATCTTCATTACTTGGATATAAACTCCGTATAGTAATATAAACAATTGTGTAATTAATAATGGAACAACATCCTACTATTTTTTTTCCGTGAAGAGAGGAGTGCGCCGCCAATTAGATCTTTTGTCCCCATATCTTTTTATTCTGTGCGTAGTACTTTAAGCATTAAAGATAAGAAAAAATAAAAAAATTACAGGAGTAGATATACATTGTCAAGAAATAAAGCTTCTGTTATTTGCTGCTGATATAACAGCAATAGTTAAAAATATTGAATCAGCAAAATAACTATGTGGAGAAGCAGAACAATTTAGAATTGTATCAGGATTAAAACTGAATATTAATAAAACAACAGCAATGTGGATAGGCTCAGAAAGAAATGAACTTACTAAACCCTTTCATATAAAATGGAAGGATGTTGGCTTTAAAGAATCAGGTATATATTTTTCATGTTATGAAGAAAAAGCCGTCCATTTGAATTTTGTGGAGTAAAAAAAAGGAAGATAAAAATAACTGCTCCTATCTAGAAAACTAGAAATTTGACCTAAATTGGTAAAATAAATATTATCTTATATCTTAATTTCAGAATATCACAACATGCATCATGGTACCTCGAAAATGTAAGAAATAAACAGAATAATATTTGTTTTTGAGACTCTAAAAATGAAAAATCTATGTATATCATACAGAAAGTGTGATACAAAAATATTTAATAACATGGCTAAAAACCATGAAAAGAATAAGGACAATCAGTTGATGATTAATATGAATTAAATATTTAAAGATAAAGGAATTGATCTGGGCCTTTTGTTAAAATGTGAATGTAGTATTTTATTCTCATAAAAGCTAAATGTAAATGCATTCTATGTACATCTCTCAAAAGCCTGGAATAAAGTTAGATACAGAAGAAGAATCATACGTCATGTTATTTGTTTTAATAGGAATAAAGGCTCTTGTAGCAAAGTTAATTTCAGTAAGAATTCGTATGAGGCAGGAGTGATTTATGTCAGAGATGCATTTGATAATAATGGAACTGTTTTGCCCTTCACAGCATGGTATAATTTGGGTGTTAAATTGTTTCAAAATTTTAAAGTTAAAGGATTACGTATACACCTCGATACAGAGAGGATTAACTTAAATAAAAAATTCCTGTTATTATATTAAGTGTATTTGATAAGGTTAGAGCACTGGATCTTAATTGCTGTATTTCAAAGAGGTCTTATGAAATATTGGTTATCTCAGGTGATAATATATTTAATAAATTGTCCCAAGAATCTCCCAAGAAGGTTTTGTGATGCATGTTATTTAAAAATATCATAGATTTTGAGAAAGCCTTGCAGCTAGCATTAAAAGTTTGCCTGGATACCAAAACCAGATGTTTTCAGTTTTCAATGTTGCTAACATCTCAGCCAAGTATTATTGGTTTAACAAATGGGGAATAATAGGTAATAATCTTTGTACATTTTGTCAACTGGAGACTGAACCTGTTGAGCATCTTTACCGGTCTGTTCATGTGTTAAACAAATTTGGCCGGAATCTTAATCTATCTATTCCGAATCTGAGCAGAATTATTATCTTGACAATCTTCATTTTGGTGCTAGCATTAATTCATTCATTATTTTTACCAAGTGCTGCATTTATCAGAGCAGGCAACAGAATAACATTTTATCGTAAGAAAGATTAAAAAGATACCTGAATAATATACGAAATAGTATATATATAATATTATATATAGTTCAATGTATGTGCGAATAAGAAACACATTTTCTATGACAAGTGGCATTGTATTTAAGTATAACATTTTGATAAATGAACTGAAGAGGTATTACATATTATTTACACAAACGGTCATGTAAATATATAAAGATGTTAAACTTCTACGTATATTTGTATAAACATAGCAGTATATATTAGTATGCTCATGCATAAAAGTATATGCTCATGCATAACACTATACTTTGTCTGTTTGTTCCTTTTTGTTTAATTAATAACTATGTATTATGACATTTGGACAAACATGTATACAGGACAATAGATCTTCCTGTCAATGGTATGTGTTTGGAAAAAAAAAAATTTATTAACAAAAACTTATATTTAGTTTGATTAAATTATATTCCATTTAAAAATATATTAAGGGATTTCTTTACCACACAGTAACCATTAAACTCTGTCTACAGTTAAAGGAACGTCTGAAGGAACTCCTAACTTTAGGAACTCTTTTATGAGAATATTTGTACAGCTATGGAAATAATAGTGATAAATAGTGCTAAATTTGTTCTTCTATTCCTTTAAATGTGGAAAACCATTTTTAATTGACAGCGAAATTATACCAGAATACTGAAACGTGTCAGAATCGATTTCCCTAGGCCAGGGCTTCTGCGCCTTCTGGGTATCACTCATGAGATAAGATGTACAAAACTGCGTGGAGAGAAAGTGTTTTGTTATACATATAATGTATTAACTATTCAGTGTTATCAATCACCCAGGGTTTGAAAAGCTTCGTCCCCCGTACTCGTAACAGTTCGTCTTATTCACAACCTCTTGCTTTCTTCAAGAAGAAATTGGTTTGAATATTAATTTATTACTTGTATTTAGTAAATTATTTTTACCGAATCATATGTAGTAAATTTCAATTTTTTGCGTAACATGGGGGTCATGTCATGAGGTCGTTCAGTCTAATGATGTTTAATATGGTTCGATGGTGTACTATGAATTAATAAAAAACAAACAAATATCCGTCAATGTAGAATTCATTTAATTCATATGCTCAGAGGTCATGAGGTATTAGTTCAGGTTTTATGTATGAGTACAGGTTTTATGTTTGAGTACTGGATTAATGTATGAGTACAGGTTTAATATGCTCGATTGGGTACAGTAAATTATGTAGAACGTATTGCAGCAGCAGCAGCAAAACTCATGAGCCAATTAACATTCACAAGTTGCCTGAACATAGAACCTTAATGGAAAAAATTGAGGCAGTTCTTCAATTTTTATAGGAGAAATTCTCTGAAAAAAAATGATTTCCCTATATTTGTATAGCGAAACAATTCTTGCTCCATTAAATAAAACATTCTAGCAGTTTTTTTTTTCAATAATAAACACACACGCACACACACACACACACACACACACACATATATATATATATATAGTTGGATTATTCACCGGCATTACTTTAACACTACGCTTAAGAATGTTCTTACAGACCCTTTTTCAAGTTTTGAAGGGACATAGGTGTATGTATTTTATCATGAAGTTACGTCAAAGTGGTCACGTCATGTTGGGCTCATCATACTTCATATAAAGCTTATGAAGCACAGCTTATGAGGTGCTAAAAATAAATGAGATTTACCCAAATAGACCGTGCATATTAATATATCTGGACTCTATGCATTACCTGTGTCCGTCCTTTGCTAGGCTATGTAAACGATTTATGTTAGCGAGAGGCATTAATTTCATATTATGAGGCACAGTGCTCTTTGTTTCGCAATTAAATTGTCCCTGATATAGTGGTTCTTAAATTCTAATTTTATCTCATGTAGGAAATGAACACAGGGTTTTGGTATAAACGGCAGCATGTTGATTGCGTATACCTTCATTAGGTGATTGGGCATGTATTGGCACCACTTATAGATTGTCGGTCTTCGTTGGGAATCTGGGTAGCTTCTTATTCTTTTTTTGTTTTGCTTTTGTATGGTTATAAACATGTCAATACGTGGTGTGTAGTTTGTTGATGAGTTTAATCCTCTCATATGTATCAGTGCAGTTTTGTTTTATCATATTGCTAGGGTGTGGATTATTGATTTACCGACATGTTGGGGAAGCTAACTGAGAGCAATTAATTGTATTTGTCAGTTGTTTTGGGCATTATGATGTTTTAATTACTTTTATATTTGCATCTGTTTTGATAGTTGTATAAAAAATCATGTATAATTGAACCATACTTAAGCCCATTTGTTCATCAATCTACCAGATGAATTTACAGAATTTTCCATACCATATTTTCCAAACTCCAGAAAATGCAAAACAATTGAAAATATTTTATGCTCATTAGAAAATCATGTCTGGTTTTTCCTAATATCATATTGGCAAGGCAACGAGAAGAGTAATTATACATTCCAACACACGACATATTTAAATAATTTAATTTATATAATAATACCTCCTCAATTCAAATGAAGTGATAATAATGTAGTTTTTATATTTCTTCCAGTTGACACAGCCTAATTAATTGAAATGAATAAAGCCAGACCACGATTATGTAGTCTTCTGGCTTTCAGGTTCCCATATACTGGATTGACAGAAGTTTCATAACCTAGTATGAAGATGGACGAGAAGATGAATACCATGATTAAGCTGCTACATATGACAGTGGCAGCAATAACTCTTGGTGAGTAAAAATTTCCTCTGATTATTTGCATGGAAATATGGTATGGCATGTTTTTCCTGCGGGCTTACTATGCGTAACATCTGGCAAAAGTATATTAAAACCCTATAATTATGCAAAACAAAGCTCAAAATAAGAGATAAAATACAGAATTTGTCGGCTGTTCTCATGATTTGCAGGTAGAATCTTCCCAGTGTCGCCCCCTCTGAGCCGTTAAAAAAAATCATCGACATGTTTTTGTGTTTTATCTGCGGGGTCTCCGCAATAGACCTGTTGGCAAATCTCAGTTACTGCACCTTCTAAAAGCCAGCACTGCGCTTATCTCGGAATATTTCCACAGTTGTGAATATAACTGGAGGATGGATGTGTAAATGTGCTAATATATTAATATCTGCAGAAACTTCTTGTAACTAAAAGTTGAATTACTCAACATGGCTTTCACTATTCGAGTGGGCAAAATGAATAATTGGCTGTGCAAAGGTATTAAGGTATTTGTTCGAAACTACACCCACTGATGTATATTATTCGTATGAAAATAATTATTATTCATCTTTAGTAGTGACACATATAAGTCATCTTCGAATGCAAATGAAGTTATATTAGTTTGTTTATGATGTAGTATAATACTATCTAAAAGAAAACGTCCATGTTCAGGTCATGGCAATTTTTTTAATGAATAATTTTCTTGCCGGAAAGAAATGGGGGCAAAAAGAGAGGTATGACTTCATCTGAGGAATACCTGGTGTCCGCGCCAACTGGCGTACACAAAAACGAAAAGCCAATTGTGATAGGTGATTCGGAACAATTCACGCAGATGTGGGCCTTACCCGATGACTCTATGTAAATTAAAAGGACCTTAAAAAGGATTGTTCATTAAGCAGTAGATCAGAGCCTGATGTGTATGATGATAAAGTCAGGGAGCTATCCTGTATAATAGTGGATCTGTTAAGTGTCTAACTGGTCGATCGTCGGTCATGAGTTTGATTCCTTGGCTAGAACAGAAAAAATTAAGATACTGATCAGATGGTGATAGTCATTGCTAAAACATGGATATTAACATATACAAAATGGTCACTCATGTCACAGAATAATAAAAAGCTGTAAGCTTTTATGGCTAGCTAACAAGTTAGAAAGTTTTCATTTCGGTATGCAGGGCCAAAACTCGTTAATGAAATCCAAGTTTTGTAAAAAAATTGACTTATTGACATTTTTAAAGCAATATTATAAACACTTCTTTTTCAAGTCTCACAGTCTATACAGTACAGGTTTGAAATGTTTTTCATATCACTATGTAATACCTTTTATTTTTATTTTATATATATTTACTTATCCAGTATTTTTTATATTTAAAGACTACTAATTAATGTATCCATATTCTCATATGCAATTAAAGTGTTAATGACATGATTTAATCCAAATAATGAGCGCTTTATGAATTAAAAATATAGTAATATAAAAAAATAAAATAAGGCGGTCGCCTAAGGCAGGCCTAGAACAGTAATTGTTAAATGCGTTTCACACATGACATGAAGGGATAATCTCGACTGCAAAGGAATGACATTAAGGCAAAGGGACAATGGGGATTTGATAAATTATATCATGTGTATGCTCAAACGTCATTAAGGTTAATGTACTCAGCGCGAAACGCGAGACCCTTTTTCAATCCAGTTGGCCCATGGGCGGTATACTATTTCTGAAGGGCCGAGGAACGAAGGTCTTCCTTTTCACGACTGAAACCAAGTTCAAAGCTTGGCTCGAGCACCTGAAAAGTAATCCATCAACACAATATCAAGGGTTCATAAACTGTAGGTCTCTTTTAACATCCACACCAACATAAAGATATGACTGCCCGTCGTTATTCACATTCAAAACTTTGTAAGGGTAATATAGAAAATACTTAGAAAATTGTTATTGTCTCCAAGTACGAATTTATTAAGATATAAAACACGGAAGCAGTTGTGTATTTTGAAATGGCATATTTACTTTTTGGTTAATATATTTTTATTGATGCAGACGCCTTTATATCGGATAAGAATTTGAATAAGAGAGTACGTATACTGGGCATGAAAATATAATATTGTATGCAAATTATTAGTTTTATTATATAGGAAATCACATATTTATACCAGGGAGGTTTACTGTTTATACACAATTTACAGACACTGACAATTTACAATATCGAGTTTTTATTCAAAATGACTAACTCGGTAATGGCTCTTTTTTTTCAAATGGAATTAGAAAAGATATCTTCAATTGGTTGTTAAATAAAAGATGAGCAAAGAGTTATACATGTCTGGAGGAGGCCAACTGTTCAGACACAGTTAAATCAGGACTGATACAAGACTGGCAGGACAAACATATTTTCTTATGGTATAAAGCAATCAAGAGGCGAGTTGTTAGTTGTGGATAGGGAATAGAATTTGGGAAATTTTTTAAGCATCTTGATAAAGGTAGACTTTTTATTATATTAAAAACCTTACGCTAAAGGATAGTTTCTAAGGTTTTATATGCAAGACCATAAATTCTTGGAGTAAATGTATCGGATTTCCGAAATTTCAAAAATTATACCTATCCCTACTTTAAGGTAAATGGAAAGTTCTATACACACTTTAAGCAGAAGTAAGATATTTGTGCAGTAATCCGAAAATTCTATTCTTGACTAGAATATAACCTCAGATTATTGTTTTTAGTTTGGACACTCTTTGTTCCCGGAAACGGGGCCTCTGTGGAGCCAGGACGTCTAGCGTTCCAGGGACTATGTGAAAATAAATGCCTGTCACAGGGATTGGAAAATACTGCAACTATACTGAACATAGTTTTCAATCTAAATGTACGAACTAATTTATATGAAGATATCGAATCCACAAATCAAGGTTAGGTTAAAAATTTCTATAAGTGTTCTTGAGAAAAATGGGAATAACTCACGTTCTTTTAAAAATAAATAAATAAAACAACTAACATACTTTAATCCATTAACATTATTTTTTAATCCGTTTCTTCCAAGAATGACATCAAAGGTATCAGCCTTTTCTTGGCTAAAGGGCAAATTACCCTCAGATAACGTTTAAATTGCGTAATTAATTTCTCCTCGAACGTAGTAAGCGATTATAATATTACAGAAAAGATATCTTGTTTCCAGACGTCTGTCCTTCAGAATACCACAGTTTGTTCGTGCAGGATTTGGAGACTGATGCTGCAAAGGCGACTGGTTCTTGTTATAAGGTTGGAAACTTGATAAACTATACTGAAGGCCGAAACCTTTGCAGCATTGGAGGAGGGGAGCTTGTTAGCATAGAGACAAAGGAGGAAAACGATCACCTTATGAGTATTACAGAAGATATGAGAAAAGGTACGCAAGGAACATATTAATACATCTGCTTGATGTTGGCCTTGCACGCCCATTACTGATCTATATGTAATTAAGGGTCGCTGGAATACATACATAAAATGAAAATGATGGGGATGATGATAAAGACAAAAGGATAAAATTGATAAAAGGGAAAACATGCAAAGTAAGATGAAAATACCATCAATATTCCACAAGCACAGGATTAAAACAATACAAAAATACATGTTCATATGTACTTAATAAAATACACAAAGATAGACTGTGAATGTTTAATTTGTCATATTTAAAATACACCATTCATTTAAACCCCCTTCTCTTGCGTATTGTGTATCGCATTATTTGTACTGAAATACAAGTGTACCTTAACAGGCTGACCTTTAACCAGACCTCTCAAACACCCATTTTCGACCATTACACCCATGGTATCGAATCACTCTCATGACCTCGTTTAAAACTCTTTCTTAGGTACCAGCAGTCTGCTCGGCTTCTGGACGAGTGGGATGTACAATTCAAACCTCGATAACTGGCAATGGAATGCGACTGGGAAAGAACTGACCTTCAATAACTGGGCAGCAGGACAACCCAGCCCTTTCAAGTTTTGGACGCATATCGCGATAGAGAGTTTCTTCTTCAGCTGGTGGAGTTCAGGCGATGATCTGTTATATTTGCCAATATGCGAGATTAAATTAACAACTTGAGTGGGGGATCCGCTTAAAATGTAACTGAGCTGAGGTGAAGACTACCATACGGACAAAGATAATTGACACAGATATGAAATAATAAAATGAATGGACCCGATATAGATAACTTATAAGTAATTCCAGTAAATTAATGTGAAGGAACCCAATACCAATATGTATTACTTTATCATATCACATGAAGTAGTTGCCAGGCACCTTTTGATTTACATGTCGATACAATGTTACTCTATCCGCGGGAACACAAAGTCATAAAAATTATTGTGGTACAAGACCTATATTTATATAAAAATATAAGAGCATTCATAATTTTTATTCATATTACATTCATTTATCATTAATACATTTATTTGATAATAGCCCATTAACTTAAGCCTAAACGAAAAGAAAAAAAAAACTATTTGACTAAGAGTTGGACATAACATAAATCTATCTTCGAGAAAACAAAAGCATAAACATAATAGCCATTAAAGTTACCATGTTACATGGATGTTATTGAAGAATGTTTATTATCAATACATTGAAGTTGGATAAAACACCTTGTGGTTTCAATTATATAAAAAGATATGGACAACCTTCAAACGTTTATCAGATGTATGAAATATGATTATATATTGAGAAGTGTACTATAAATGAAGAAACTTAATCATAAGCCGTGAGTGTGGGCAGAACATAATATTCATTCTTTTCTGCTTTAATTAAGCTGACGGTTTTTTTTCTAGGATATCCATTAAATGATGACTTGTTCCTAGATATAGTCAGAATACATCTGTGTTCAAGCTTGCTTTAGTGTATTGCTGAACATAACAAATAAAAAACATTAAACTGATTATATATGCATGGTCTGATATGGTCAGAATACGTTTGTGCTCAAGCTTTATGTGGTGTTTGGGTGTACCTTAAAAACATAAAAATAACAAAAAATCATTTTGTAATTTCTTGAGGCATTTTCAGAACATGTGTATTTAAGTTTCAATATTGTCGATTGCTTGACCCTAAAAAATTAACATATATGGCTAAATATGGTCAAAATACACATGTTAATGTATTTATACACTTCAATGAGGTTGATTGGTATGCCTTAAAAGCAAACATCTAAATATAATTAGGTGTTGTTAGATATTGTTCAAAATTATATATATATATTGAATGATGGATGTACACTTACAAGTTATAAATAAAAATGATTTTGTATTGTTAGACAGTAGGACATGTTCAGATTATAAATATATTCACACTTGATAGGTTTGAAGGGTATACCCTAAAACCAAAATCATATATCACTACATATGGTTATATATTGTCAAAAAATGTGTATTCAATGTCTAAATGTGGGAAAAAGGTGTTTCCGAAAGCAAAACAAAAACTTGAAAATTATATAAGGTTTTACACTTTTAAAATAAATGTGCATTAATTCAAATCTAATTTATTTGAATGTTGTAACGTTCTATAAAAATATACAATGTAATATATTTCAATATATATTTGTTATATATATAAATGTTTGATTATAGTACAAAAGTACTTCCACGTGGTTTGATAGTGTACTCTACAATAAAGAAAAAAAACACGATCATTAGAGGTAGTTTGCTGTCAGGATTACGGCTATAATGCACTAGCATTAGAATGTAGGTCCTTATTGGACCTACATTTCCTACAGATTTCCCATCGCGTCATTTACCGCTCGGCTATTGAGCAGCCTGTCAGAAATTGGAAAGACATGCGTTCGTTTACGATTTGGAATGAACTGGCCGTGTATCCTAGTGTATTCTAACAAAAAACTATTTTAAATTCAATATAATATTATCATATGTATTCATACCTATGTAACACTTGTTTAGGTTATCATGTGTTTTCATATCTATGTTTTACTTTTGAAGGGTATTATGTGTATCCATAGCTATGTTATACATGTTAAGGTAATCATATGTTTTCATAGCTAAGTATACATATTAAAGTTATCAAGTGTATTCATAGCTGTGTTATACTTGTTAAGGTTATCATGTTTTCTTCATACCTATGATATAAATGTGAAGGGTATTATGTGTATTCATAGCTATGTTATACTTATTAAGGTAATCATATGTTTTCATAGCTATTATATACATATTAAAGTTATCATGTGTATTCATAGCTGTGTTATACTTGTTCAGGTTATCAGTTGTATTCGTTGCTATCTTATACTTGTTAAGGTTATCATGTGTATTCATAGCTATGTTATACTTGTTAATATTTTTATGTGCATTCAAACTTTAATTTGATCTGAAGATATTCCCTGAACTTCAGTGCATTTCAGGTATCATTTACCTGACTCAGCGATTATATATTGCAGTCGTGTTCCTTGGCTTTAACCAATTTGGTCGGGTTTCACCACCTTGAGCTGGCACAGGACCAAGAAATTTTATCAGACCAGTGAAAGCGACATGTCACGGGTATAAAACTTCCTGGTAGGTACATAATGTACAATGGCCTTTTTATTTCAATTCTCGGCCCTGTGCCAGTTAAATTGGCGAAACCAGGCAAACAGTGCTAAAATAATCTACGATTAAAGCGCTGGAGGTTTAGAACGACTGGACTGTATAATGTGTGCAATAGGAATGTAATGGTTTCTTTGTATTCAAGCTATAATGTGACTCCATTGTGTACCGTAATTTTATGAAGATTAAAAAAACGTTCACAAAAAGAAGTTACTATGGTTACCATTCAGGCTTTAATCAGGCTGAAAGTTACCCTTAAAACCACAATATTGAGTCAATTCGATACAGGCCTTGTGTAATGAATGTAACTTAAAGCGTTTAGATGGGTTGTTCAAATGAACAACATATAGCAATATGCATCATGAAAGTCAATTGCAGTATGAACAAATCGGGTTTCTCTAAATCTGGTTTCGATTAAACACGAACATTTAGTTATATTCCATGCAAACATGTGGGTATTGAAATCAACACTAGTTTTTTTGTACAAAATGCAACACCAACTGCCACCAGGTTACCTGCGTAAAAAATTAAAACGAGTTCTTCTGTGTATTGTTGCCTACCAACTGAAATAATCGCCAAGACCTGGATGTCATATTTGGCTGTTTTTACCATAAGACCAGAAAATAGACTTACGTTAGTTAAAACAAAATTTTGTTTAATCCGATCTCTCACAGCCTTAAACATAATAATGTTATGTGTGCGCGTACGGTAATCATATCGACTGTACTTTTTGGTACCATTCCTGCCCGAAAGTTCAAAATTTTAGACAATATACGTTATCATTTTATTCATAGTAATTCTCTTTAGTGGATGATTCGTCAGACAAGTATGTATATCGGAAAGGTAGATAAATGCTATTTTATGCTGCATTTGATTTATAAACCATATTCTAATGTTGTGTACCGCCTTCGTGTAAATACCCAATGGGAACATATGCGTCATATGTGTGTCTGACCGTACACATTGTATTGTATAAGAAGTTGGAGAGGTAGATATGCACACACATAGAAACAGAAACGGGCTCGTGCATGGACAGGGAGGAAAACCGGCTGTAAGAGATCGGATTTAACCAAATTTTGTTTTAGCTAACGTAAGTTTATTTTCGTCCGTACGCGCACACATAACAATATAATGCTTAATGTAGTAGGTTGAAAAGAAACAGAATCCGAGTACCCTTATAAGTATTCACCGATACACCTTATGATACGTTCATGGGTTCAGCTCTGTGTGCCACGTGTGCCACATGCCAAGTGTGTGGCCAAAATGCTCTTACCGAGTTATTTGTGGTTGTGGTGACATAAGTTTATGGTTTATGTCTCTGGTATGACAAAGTTACGTGTAAACAATCCTATGTGAAATAACATAAAAACTTGTTGGGCCTTGTATGAATAGACATGCTGGTCCATTGTATAGAAAGAACATGAATAAACAGAGTGGCCGGATCACCCCGTACGGGAATCGAATCCATGTACATCGGATTGTAGCTCGTTTGCTCTACAACACCACTAACCAAGATCTCCCCCACACCTTTGTGTATTAACACACTTTTATCAGAACCAACGAAGTGACGTCAAAGTAGTGACTACAGACTAACCTTACAATACACGTTCTGTTATCTCATATACATGTAGGTCCGCACCCACTTTTTATTTTGTAAACATGATGGATCTCCTTAAGAGGAGTTAACATATGTTCCATGAGTCTCCGCATGAGCTGCACACTTACTTGCAATATTATAAATAAAATTATCGATATATCAGTGAAACGGGAACATATACGTCAGAATAATTTTACACCTACAGATAAAGCCAAATACATTTTTCAAACTTCTAAAATTGGCTGAAAAAATTGAATAGTTTTTTTAATATATATTTTTAATTAATAATTTTTAATCCTTTGGCTTCTTCGATGACTGGACATAAGTATACATACACTTAATGGAGTGTGTCATCACATCTATAGATATTCAGTGAATACTCTCTGTCTCTGTCTCACTCTCTCTCTCTCTCATGCACAGATTTGAATTAATTAAAAATAGTAAATACAATTTCATGAACACACATTGTTTTGAACTCCATGGGGATATTTAATGCAAATCTCTCTGGTGATTAACAACATGTAAAGAAGTCTTGGAACGTATTAGACCTATGATATATTTTAAATATAATATATTGCATCAAATGCCATTAACTGCGATGTCATTGCTGCCACTGAAAAATGGAATAATATCATGAATCTCACAACTTACTCAGCAAAATACTAATTAAATAGATATAATAGATAAAATAAATAAACGATGACAATAACGGTTATTGAGTAGAAAGTTATTGGAATGTAACTAGCTACATATTATATCGATTAAAATGCATAGAACCATTATCTAAACGATATAAACAAAAGTACATAATTAATATAATAAAATAATTTATATGTTTAATAGTATAAATGGTTTGAGGTAATATTCTGGGCGGGAGGAATCACATATAAAATGTATAGACAGACAAACAGTTTGTATAAATATAATACTATATCCCCTATCACAGGTTGACAGACACTCAATACGAGGTTTTCTGTAGTCTTCGTAATACCTTAAATTCACCCATCCGTTTCAAGATGTTCAAGTGCAAAGTTCAGGCCGGATTCTTAATGATGAGATCATTACTGGAATACAGTCTAACCTCTTTCATTCGCCCCTTGTTCATCCGCCAATCTCGCCTATCGCCAACAAATGACAAAGTCCCGATTTCCTTACTACTTATTTGCCTCGTTCATTTGCCTCCCTCGCTATCCGCCAGCCACCCAAAAGTGCCACATTCCCTTGATCATACGCGAACTTCCTGACTCCAGCTAAAGACAAGTCGGAAATGTTTCTTCAAGCTGGGGTGATATCGCTTGGGCTCAGTTGATCTGATCGCGTCTGTGTTTACAACTTGTAACGCCTCACTGATTACGGATCAAGTTCCCGGTGCCACTGATTAATTAATGAGTTAACACCTTTGAGTTGTTTGGGGACAGCTGTCATCAGCTTGGTGACCGGTGTTGATTTCACACCTAAAGTTGTTTTGATAAGTGTCATTTAATTAGGCAAAACAGATGAGTAGTTTGGAGCAATTAAAGAGGGAACGAGGTCAAGCGGCGTATATATATCGTGTACAGACAACAGCGAACCTAGGAGGATGTCCTTAATGACGCAGTTCGCTGGACGAAGCGTGCCTGGGATTCCGTCAGAAGCGTCACCATCGGCCATTGTTGGAAACACACAGGATTTATACCGTGGGGTCACCAGCCAAATGAAACAGATCGACCGGCAAACTTCGATCTTACTTCCGCAAACATCCGCCGAAGTCCGTCAGGCCATGGAGACCGTCTTATGATATTTCGAGAGCTCCAACTACAGCGAACAGTCCGATTTTGACGAATTTTACAGAATGGACCAAAGAATAACAACTCTTCAGTCATGAACTGGCAAACAATGCTCCATCAAGGAATTCTTTGGGGGCACACTTTGATAAAAATGAAACGGCACCAGGAGAATTTTATATTTTGACCGTTTGGTCGTTCATCTCCTGAAGCTTTATCACAGCGTCCCCGTCCATGAACTGCCGTGTCTGTCAATTACACGATCGCTCTGGTAGGCGATGGCGCAGTATTTTCTTCCACCGATTGATGAAGTCGGGAGCTCCAAAGGGGCGGGGCATCTGGCATTGACAGACATCAAGCAGACAAACATTAACCCCAGAACACAAAGCAAACGGTTTGGTTTCAGCATGGCCATGGTCATTCTCCCTCTCTTGAATAATATCGGAAATTGTTTTGTAAATTTAAATAGTATCAGTGATGACTTTTTATTATAGACTTTATCGCCCGTCTCTATATGTTGTCTGTATGGTTCAGAATGAAGCATATGAAGATTGCCAGCTGTTTTATAGAATGGCTATCTTGAATCATTCATCGGGTCAGTCCTTACATAGTCACAGGCGTGAAGGGGATTCTCCATAACCCCGGAAGCTGTCAGCTCCTGCTGTTTTAAGCCGTTATGTCACATATCGTCCATGACCCAAAGGTCTGATCCGGAACTAATAACGAGACACCAGTAATTCCAAAGGGGCACAATATCATAGGCTTTGGAGCTGGGGGGGGGGGGGGGGGGGACGGGGGCCCCCTCCCCATATACTTTTTGGTCCAAAGGTCAGTGTGGCCTTCTCTTTAAAATGACGTGAATCCTATTAAATTGAATTGAAAATCCATTGTACAATGACCCAGTCTTCATGCCACGCAGGAACACATCTGGAATTTCATCTCTTAATGAGTGTGTTTAGTGATACAGATCATTATTGTGTAATGTTAAGAGGTAAGGAAATTAAATATAATGCAATTCATTTTATGTAATGTTGATAACATGCTTGTATGTTAATAAACAACCTTTTACGATATAAACTACAAGAATTAAATAATATGCTCAAATATGCTTCTCATTGGAAAAAAATATTTTAAAACAAGCTAAGCGTTAGATAATGCTTAACTAGTTTCAAATGCTTTTTCCAATAATATGCATATTTGAGCATGTATATTTATTCTTGTAGATTAGCTTTCTTTTAAGAAAACTTTCCGAACTCGTAAAAATATGTTACTGATTGGCAAGCTGCTTAAACAACATTGGATGGATGTGATTGTAAAGATTTATAAAGATA
Organism: Sipunculus nudus; assembly: GCA_026874595.1. NCBI lineage: Eukaryota > Metazoa > Annelida > Sipuncula > Golfingiida > Sipunculidae > Sipunculus > Sipunculus nudus. Next base: position 54,939,480 of record CM049306.1, read on the forward strand.
TAAAGTAAGCTTGAATAATGTTACTGGTAGAAAAACGTCATCATGAGTCTTACGAATACATAGGAGAGTTAACGAATAGATACATTTACTAAGGGTTCTGAAGTAGGTTGATTGAAACAAGTTCCTTTTGGAGGTCACAAAGTAGGACAGCATCACGGCTACAAAATGATAATAACAGAGGCGTTTGATGAATAGTAATAAGCTGTTGTACACAGCCCTGATGGGGCGACACCAGCATCCGGTAAATATAGCTCTAAGCAGCAGGCGATGTCCCACACACACCCGGATTCGCTTTTACATAAGGATGGTCTTATATAATCATCGTGAATTTTTATCAAGATACTGAATGGTTAAGTGACTAAGTCGTATCAGCCAAAACAATAAACTGTGATGTTTAGGTATCGAGACTGGCTCAGTCGATAAATCTGTCGTGATGAATCACGATTTCCCCTCGCTGTATCGCAGCCGAATTTAGATGAGATTAAAGAGTTAAATATAAGTAAGCGAACTTGCATTTGTTCCAGATATTACAGACATAAAAAAGGAAGGTGATTTCTTCTAATATTGTTATAGATATGGACATTCCAAACTATGATGTGGTGAAATAAATGAATCAACGGATATAGCTAAAGTGTTATTATTACTATTATTTATTTTTATTATTATCAGTATTTTTATTATTAGTATTATTATTAGTATTATTATAATGAGTAGTAGTAGTAGTAGTAACTGAATTTGATTATGATTATCAATGGAAAGTGCAATCTCGACGTATTTGGTTCCTTCTCGTCAAAAACACGAGGAAACCAGAGAATACATTGCTGACAAAACAGTATTTAGATTAATTAATTAATTGTGTCTACCCTTTGGCATATATTGAAGATGTCCTTCTGAGTCGTTCTGGTTTATAGCATAAAAGGAAGTGTCCTGTTGAAAATATTTAAAAATACCGTCCATACTCCAGCTGAATATTCATAAAAAGGAACACAGAAAACAGGTGAGAAGTTTAAAGTCACCAACCTGAGTAGTTTCACCAACTCACTCTTTGCTGTATATACTCAGAGACTCATCATGCTCCACATAAATAGATTTACTGTTTCCAGTTTGTTACTTAATCGTTCGCGCCAAAATTCAAATAAACTGAAGTAAGTCTGTTTAGAATTATAACGTAATAATATTAAAATTCCAATATCTTACCCTGTTCAATGCCATGTAAGTTTGCTGAGTTAATTTTGATTAATAAGTGTGAAGAATCTACCATAAACGAATTAACAACATACATAAAAATCTAATAACCTAACATATGGTGATATGTTATAGAAAGTTAGGAATCTTTTTGTGATCTATAGATAAATGCGTTATAATAATGATAGCAGTTCCCATCGTCATGGTGCATGTGAAAAGATTCACTCAAAATGTTATATGCAATGTTAATGTTTTTATCAAACAACGCATAACTGGTTGGGCCAGAGTATGGAGGTATAAAGTCATATTTAAATATGCATATTTGAGTGATGTGCATTATTTCTCAAATGTTTTGATATTTTACATATTAATTATGTAACATCTATATTTCTAAAGTTGAGTTTAAATGTACATTGTATAAATTGTGTTACAACTCATGACCAGTGACCTTTCAAGGTCATTTAATTCAAAGCCATTCATTTCTGAGATGCCTCCCTACCATAAAAAATCTAAATCTTAGTGTACGGCCTATCACTCCTGAAAATATCATGCCTTTATCTTAAAGAATACAATTTTTCCTTAACCCCCCCCCCCCCCGCCCCGACCTGGAACAGTGTTCCTGTTGCTAATAAGGAACTTTGACTTGACTGTATTATTAGTGCTAATATGGCTGGCACCTTCATATGTTCGAGTTCTTGTACCTCTACAAGAACACATTAGCAGACTTTATCATTTATTGTGGTATGTCATATTTGTACACAACATTTGGAACCGGCACGTGTTCATATAACAGTATATCAGATAAGAACTGCAGCCGTTGGTATTAAGCTACAGGTCACTCACTTAACCCCTGAAACTGGTAAACAGTTAGTCTGCGTGTGTATGTATGGTTGTAAGAGTTCAATATATATTAATATATATATATATATAAATAAATATATATATATATATATATATATATATATATATAAAATCAATAAAATCAATATAATCAATATAATACTTAAAGGTTCAATGCATAACAGTGAAAGTGCTCTACCATGCAGGGGAGCATTAAAAATATTAAACCATGTGTATACTATGCTTGATTTCATATCCAACTGATGGCATATGGTGCTCTATCGTCTTTCAAGGTCTTACATACTGGCTTAACATGGTACTGTTTCTTTATTTCTCGTTTTTAAAGCAGCTGATGTGTCCGCAGTACCGTGTTTTAAATGTGTTCTCTCTCAGTCCTATGTATGTATCGGTGTGGTTATTGTCTTGTCTAGTGACTGTGGTCTGGTAAATTACACTCTGTGTTAAACACTCTTCCTTGATGGGGCATTCATTCAGCGAATTTAAATACACACATGATCACTTCAGTTTGTACCTGCGTGGTGAGCCGGCGGGTAAGGTGAATTCACGAAACAGTACTGTAGTACATTATGAAATCAAGCTAACTATACACATATTATATATATATGTATATGTGACAGGGTGTGCTTTATGTAAGCCTTGTTTAGTTAAATACTACAGGTTTGATTAATGTAGTCACTTAAACGTTACATGTAATAGGTCGTCACAAAAGGTGTAATTTTGTTGTCACACAGGTTTTGACAAACAACCTAACTGTATAAGACTGCTCTGTAATTGGAAATGATATACTCCTGTTATCTTCATGTTATTGGTACTTTGTAACGGTTTATCTTGTGTGCAATGTAGGCCTAGTTTGATGTATTAGTGGCCCACGTTGAGCTCTATGTAATGGCTTCGCTTAATGTAGGGGGCAGTACAGTCAAACGCGCGGAACACCTGTAGTTACCATAGAGGCGTCAACTATGACCTCGTCATTAACTAAATTTTATATTTATATTTGAACCCAAGTTGTTCTTAAGTACCTCCATTTTTGTTTATTGGTTATTCTGCAATGTGTAAACCTAAATGTAGGAGGCTAACAAACTGTACTGTATATTTGTGTAACCATCTAATTTACATAAGAATAGCATGTCTCTCGTCTTGCCGCCAAAATGTTTAACCCACGTCTCTTGGCAGCGAGTCAGTCAATGTGATGTGATGCGTTTTTTCAGGTACGTGTATGTATTTCATGTACGTTGAAAAGTTCTTTAGCTGTAAAGTACCATAGTCATGTAACGTAAATTTATAACAACTGTTGGATAAATCACATTTTTCATTTATTTGATCGTTGATGGATTATTTTAACCAGTTATCTCGTATCAAGTGGTGTATATGGCAACTACGCAAGAATAAGCTATTTCGACGACGCTTGTAACTGATATCGTTGCAAGCCTCTAGTATTCATGCCGAATCTAGTAATTATGTATAATCATGTAATATTGTATATTTTAAAGTAATGACTAATGTCGAATCTTGTAATTTTGTATAATTTGTATATTATAAGGTAATGACTCATGACATATATGTAATGTATCATATGTATATAATATTGTGATGTGATGCGTTTTTTTTTCAGATTTCGCAATAAACCAGTTTTCCATCACGCTGTTGTTGGTAGTGCAGCCCAACCCTCTAAGACACCGCCAATCCATACCTATATGACCGGGGTGTTACATATATATATATATATATATATATATATATATATATATATATATATATAATTATATATTTACATATACATTATGTGCCTATCATCAATATTGTCCGAATATTAATCTTTAAAGCTACGTCTCTTTATTGATTCAACTATTTTGCGTCGGTTCATATTAACTAGGATGTGCTGCAAATTCATCAACATAAAGGCTGGTGCTATACAAAAGCGGTGACAGCAAATCCATGCGTGTCAGCTTTCTCGATGAGAGATTCTAACTGCTTTATTGAATTACACATTTTATGATCTACATAGATGCTGTATATTATTCTATCTTATTTAAAATGAATGTAAGATCTGATTTTTGTCAATTTTAATGAAACCATTCATTTTACAGAGAGCGTCCCCCTCAGAGTATAATAATATCTAACCAGAATGTTATCCTGTTCCTGTTATATTGGTTTAGTTGTTATTTTTGCGGAAACCTCCACATAGAAAAACGGAAAGCAAGCAGATAAACAGGCATAAATCAAATTTAACCTTGCCTGAGGTAAAAACCTTCCTAATACACAGTGTCACCCAGTAAAATATAATTAAACTGCTCAATATGAGTAGATTATAGCTTTTTGAATGTGCTCAGTCTGAGTTGGAATCCTGTTAAACTACTCATAAACTCCTCAACCCAAGTAACTAATTTGTTGGAAACTGCTCACATTGATAACACTTTTATACTTTTATTTATCTTTAAAAGCAGTAAACTATCATAACATTTGAAGATGATCCTCTTCTTGTACATGTAATAAAATGATTAACACTTAAAGCTGCCGCCAGTTAGGAGACATGAAGCCGCAGTGGAGGCAGTTTAGACCAAGAGGCTTATTACAATTACCACACCCACCCCGTCCCCGTGACCAATAATTAAGTTGCTACATATAAACCAAGGTTTCACGTCAGGTCTTACGGGTGATTTTGGGCTTTTGGCGCAACATGTGTGAATATACGCTGCTTCTGTACTTAGTGGATGATCTGTACACGTTTTCACTGAATGACGCACTGAATTTTAGCTCTGCTTCGTCGCCTGAGGAATAGCAGTGAGCCAATGACCCTCTGGCCAGCATCCCGGCGTATGTTAACAAAGTTAGTTTTATCCATATCTGCAAAATAGCTGTTGGATAAATACCCTTGTCATGCATGAAACTGAATCACTGATTCAGTTACCTGAAAGTTTCACGCGTTCTTTTTAAGAACTACCGTTAACAATCCATCTTACCTGATATAATAAGCTCTGTGAATAAATAACATACTTGTATGTTCCTAGTGACGTTGGTTTGTTCACTCAAAATGTTAAAAATATATTTTGATTAAATTTTCAGGAAATGTTAAAAAAATAATTAAGTTTTGGGGGTGTTCTGGATCACCATCTTGATCCAAAAATTATTTCAAGGAAAAAAGCATTTCTGACAATGCTATATAGGGGTAATACGCTGCCTTGGCGGAGGTGTGCGCTCTTCAAGTACTTTCCTAGTTAATCAATAACATCAAGAGATATATAAAATTATTAATTTGCAAGATTTACAACGTACAATATACCCAGAAAAGTTATTTGTAGTTATTGATATTATATATATATATATATATATATATATATATATCCAATCTAAATACCCTGATTAAGAGATATATAATCCTGTACGTTTGACGGGAGTCCGAGTATACTCAGAGTCAGATTTTTAGTACGGCTATAAATCTCTCTCTCTCTTTCTATCTCTCCCCTGAACATATATTTGTTTATACGACAAAGATAAGGGAACACTTTGGTATAGTGTAATCCCCTTTATGTTGTACCTCTCCCAATGATAGAAACTGCCACCTCAATGGGAAATGACTGGCTACATTTTTCGTCTTGGCGGACGTACACAGCAATAAAAAAGTTAAAACGTTCATTGGCATTTTATATAGGAGGTTGCTTCAAACAATGGTATTACAAAAATCATTTAAACATGTTTAGCCCACTAAATGAAACCGAACACGCAAAGCATGTATTAAACCTTAAGGATCAACAACAGAGCTGAATATTTTTAACAATTCATATGATTAGAGACTACAATATGTTAACAAAACTTTTAACCCGTTGAAATATTCTTCCTCCTGTTATGGTTTGGAATGTGTACATTCACTAAACTACCGTGTGCGGCAAAATAATCACACTTTCATTCATCCATACTCTTAATGCTTTCCATACGTATTAATTCATAAACATTAAACAACAAATAAAATATGGATGGACAAGATATTTTATTAATGAAAAATTGAAATAAACATATGATAATAAACAATTTTATCAATAAATGAAATGTGTGAGATTCGGAGTTTTATATTACATATCATAGCAAATGCCCTTATATTTCATTGCAGCCACCAAAAATGGAATGATATTGGAATGAACTTTAAGACCACATGGCATAAAGATAACATAAACAAACTATATGTTAATTATATGTATTTAAAATGCTATGTGTCATAGAAAGTAAATATAACTGCTACTTCCACAATCACTGTTGCTACTAAAACTACGACAAATACTACAGCTGCTGCTGTGACCCCCAGTAATACTACTAATACGACTCATATAACTACCTCTACTGGTACTTATAATAAATAAATAATTTAAACGATATATGATTCATTATGGCACTCTGGCAATATATAGGATACAACATTTATGGATCTAGAAATGTATATAACTACAAATTCTTTTTTAAATAATCCCTTGTTTAAACCTAAATATAATCCAAATAATATAATTTATATTCTATAATATAAATATATACCGTCAATAATAAATAATAAGGTTAAAATATCTCAGGAAATCTTGCGTGATTATACACCATAAAACATATACTGCCAATAAAGTCAATAAACACAAAATGAAATGCCTTATCCCATTTGATGGAGATTAAATAATCACTCGGTAATAGATTACCTGTGGTCAACATAAAATTGTAAAAGTAAATTATCATTCTTAAGTTCATACAAATAGCACAGGCTGTGAACTACACGAGGTGAGATCATTATACATATAAGTCACAACTGCAATGAGGTAAGTTGGTTAATGTACTCCATCAATTCAGTTTATTCTTAGTGCAGTCTTCCCCCACAGTTCTGTCCACAGACACAATCCACAGACGATATGACGTCATTCCAGTGGTTCCAGCCCCAGAAACCGCGCTTCAGTGACGCCAGATGGGTGTGGGTGCCCGGTCTAAAGTTTCTCTTGTCTCCAGCCCTGTCAGCATGCTGGTACACAGTCAAACAGCAGTCCTGCTGCACTACGATGGCTGAGATTTGGTCGTTCATCTCCTGGAGCTTCATCACAGCGTCCCCGTCCATGAACTGCCGTGTCTGTCCGTTACACGATTGCTCTTTATCATGGTGACTGTTCTGGTAGGCGATAGCGCAGTATTTTCTTCCACCGATTGAAGTCGGGAGCTCCGAAGGGGCGGGGCATCTGGCATTGACAGACATCAAGCAAACAAACAGCACCCCGAGCACACAAGGCAGACTGTTTAGTTTCAGGTTGGCCATGATAACTCTCCCTCTTTTGGTTATTTCTCTTAAGTTTGCTTTTCTTCGAGCCTCAAGAATTCAGCCTTATTAAATTAGTAAATACCTTCGTACTTTAATCAAGTATCAGTGATCTTAAATGTCGTCACAGAGGAAAAGCTTTGCTGTATATTTTGTTCGTATAGTTCAGACTGAAGCATAAGAAGATTTAGGTCTCTTATATAGGATCCACTTTCTTGAATCATAATTCCGGTAGGTGCTGAATATAGCCTGAGATGTGTAGGGGACTTCCCACTGACTCGGAAGTTGTCAGCTGCTGCTGTTTTACTTCAAGCCTATTCATATCCTGCTTGACCTGGTAACTGTGTGCGGCAATAGGAAACATCCTTCTTTCCACCCTATGTGCCTAACGCGACCCCCCCCCCCCCACATATAGGTCTTTACCACAACGGCATTTTCTGAACACTAATTATATATAAGGCTAATAAGGAGAGTTTGAGCAGATTATATTAAATATATAGTGCATACAATTCTCATTTTGACTATGCATAAATAACAATGTCTTAGACAACATATTACGACATAATTGTATAACATTATGACAGGATTCCCCTATTGATTATGTATCAGTAAGCACAACAACAGCAATCTTATAACAATTCTGAAGTTATTATTGTAAATAAAATATTTATAATTTTCGAAAAACTTAACAGCATTATATGGAACATAGTTTGAACATAGTTTGAATATAGTTTGATTAATTCCCTTATCAGATCAGTGTTTAAGCTTGAAATATAACCGGGTGTTCTGTCTTGATTTTACTTTAATATTTGTTTTTTTTTCATTATTCCAATATTAATTAGAGAAGATAAAGAAACTCACACAATAACTCAGGCCTTAGACATTAACAGCATTAAAACAAATGCAGTGAAAACCAAAAAGGCAAAATAACATTTGTTGGTTTGGGGAAATGTTTCATATGAACGTCATGTGTTCTGTAAAGTTTAGATACATGACTTCGTTCCTATGAGAGGCCAGAAATATCCACGGGGGCAAGGGGGCGTCAATATAGGGGGATGGGGTATATAGTTTATTTTGGGCAAGGGGGGGGGGATTGTCAATGTAACCCCTCCCCCCCGATTATTTCGAGAATAAATGATATATATTACAAATAGAATATGTTAATATTTAGATGTATATAGACGTTGGTTCCATTATTGAGTGATCTGTGAGATATCATATCTGAACCTTGTTTAGAATAAACTTATACTGGAAACATAATACCTTATTTTCTTAAACCTTGTACTTAATTGTACAATATTTAAACTGTATAGACATTAGTACGTGGCTGAAGATTAATCTCAACTGTCGCCAACTAGCGGCAGCTTCTGTAATTAATTATCATGGCCTGGTATATATACATTCAAATCTGCGTGGTTTCAATTTCGCGGTCAGAGAGCGACCATGAATATCAGGAATTTGAAACCACTGCAAATAAGAAGACCACCACAGTAGACTAACTAGTTTATTAACACACGAGCTTTCGAAGCCCACAGGCTTCTTCGTCAGGTGTTCAAAACAATATTATTACTGACGAAGAAGCCTGCTTCGAAAGCTCGTGTGTTTATAAACAAGTTAGTCTTTCTAAAAAGCGTCACTCTTTCTCTTTACCTATACTTCCATTACTGACAAACACGGCCATAAAGCTTATTACATATATATGTGTGTGGATATGTGTGTGTGAACGAGTCATCCCCACCCTTGAAAATAAAATGACGCCACTGAATAAGCAGGTGCAACATCAGTATCCCCTAACGTATTTCATAATATTATTTTTGTCTTCAGTTAGTGTAAAAGTGCGCTTTTTTCATACACTAATAGATGTAAAGCAATCAACCTCTTTAAGTGTTTCTCTCGTCCAAGCAACGTAAAAACCTTCAATCTAAATAAATACGTGTCTACAGAAGACAGGTGTCATCAAGGTATAAACCATAAAAACGATCATTTTCACGGTTTTAAATTAAATAAATAGCTAAAGGCTTATGACAATTAAAATTGATGCCGCTTTGTGTGGCAAAATATACTTTGCATTTCTGTCAAATATTTTGGGAAAAATACAATATAAAATGTGTATGTAAATCCAGTCATATTTTATTTCTCACGTAACTTTCTTTACTAATTAAGACACCTATACACCACATACAACCATTTAGGATATGTATACCACTTTAAATATTATGCACAGATAAACATATTTAGAATAAATGAATCGTAGACGTTTACACCTTAATATGATATACAACATATTCAAGAAATTATATTTCCTTCAACCTCAATATCCTCTTCACGTTTTACAATTTATGTTCAGTGAGCGTTATCTGAAGGAAACGTGATAGTATATATATGCTTTCTAACTTGTGTCTCGATTGATTACTGGCAAACTTAAAACATATCCTTTTACAGTTTTCTAATTCGTTTTTAGCGGCGCCCATTGCATATCTTTCACGTTGAATAATCATTTATAAAATGTTTTGCCGCTTCCTATGATACTACATGAAGCTTAACTAAATCATAACGGAAGTATCTTTCCTATGAACGACATGTTTATCTGAGACCGCCATTACGTAATAACTCCCGGCGTGTCTGGGATATTGCTTGCAGGTTGGAGCTATATATAGCTTGTGTTGGTGTCGCCTATTCAGGGTATGTATTAAAACCTGTTATTACTCATCAAAAGCCACTGATCATTATTTGCCGTGATGCTGTCCTCATTTGAGATCACCACGCGGAGCATATGTCGTTAGCTCCAGTGTGGAACCCTTTGTACACGCAACGTCCGAATTCATGAACTCCTGTGTGTGCTCTTCAGGTTCAAAATGACGTTTTCCCGTTTACTATTATTAATTATTCAAGTAAATACAGTTTTATTATACTTATCTCTGACGGACAGATATAAAATAACAAAAACAAACGTGAACACTTTGATGAATTAATTTGTATTGATCGTTAAGGATCCCATAAAAAGAATAAAAAATCATTTTCGGCATCAAAGCAAATGTCATTCTTCTTCTTTTTTCTATAATCTATATAATTAATACGCATTTTTTTTTCTACACAACAGTTTACCTGCGGAATACTTCAGCTTTGATTTGGCTTCCATATTCGCCACACGAATCGTTGGTGGGCTCTTCTAGTACAAGTTTTTTTTTCTTTTCATGGATTATTTATTTCTACGGAGCCCGGGAGACGACATGGTGAAAAATATTTATTAATTCGTGCGCACGAATTACTAATCCGTGCGCACGAATAACTAGGTGTGAAAAATATATTTCAAAGGTGGAAAAATATTTATTAATTCGTGCGCACGAATTACTTATTCGTGCGCCGGAATTTGTGGCGAATCAGAACAGTTGTCTTATGTTGCTGGCTCAATGCTCATTGGCAACTTATTCGTGTTCACGAATTAATAACTCGTGCTTACGAATTATACTAGCCTATGAGAAGCAAGCATACATCAACTCAGTCTAGGCACAGGCTGGCTGATTTGGCGGGTACATTTTGTCAAAATGGGCCAAACGACTTCTGAAAGTTCCGTGACTTTCTTCCTTGGAAAATTCGGAACTCTGAAGTGCTTGAAAATAAAAAGGGCTATCAGTGTTACTTAAAGAATAAAAAATATTAAACTCATAGACCAATATCCTCAGTGTGGTGTAAGTTGGAATCCTTATTAGGCTTTCTTTGGTAAAAAACAACAACCTACATTATCATCATTTGAGCACAATGAGAACATATTTGTAGACAAAGCCGATCAGGCTGAAATTTTTAACAGTTATTTTGCGTCACCAGGTTACTACAGTTACAGTTCTCAATCGCCATTTGATGATGATGCTACATTGAAAATTACACATAAACTAGGTGAGATAAGCTTCACAGAAACTCATCACAGGTACACAGGTATCTCATGTCAAATTTGGGAGTAACCTTAACTGATTCGCCTTTTTGGCAGGAACACATAAACATAACATGTTTGAAAGAAAAATAAGCGTTTGGGAATTTTGAAATATTAAAAATTCCATTTCTCTATGAAGTTTTAGATCGCATGTATAAATCATTAATACGGCTAGTACAGAGTGTGGTGATTTAATATTTAACAATTGTTCTGTCAGACAGTCATATCCAATGGAGAGTGTACAACGGAAAGCAGGATTAACATGTACTGGAGCGCTCTCGACTACCAGCACTGGATTTATGTTAAAAGCTATGATGGTCAAGTATAAAAATAAGGAGAGCTGGCTATTCTATCCACATTTTATGAAATGGTTAACGGACTCGCTCCAGATTTTCTGCTTAATATATTACCTCAAACTCTATCTCATGCTCAGCCCTACAGTCTGCGCAAATCGCATTGGCTAAGGATACCGAGGTTCACACGGAAAGACTTCGCTTTTCTTTCCTTCAAATAGCCTGCAAACTTTGGAACAGTCCCCCTATTTCAATAATTCAGTCTACTACAATAGATTCTTTTAAGAGAAATTTTCATGACTATTTAAACCCTGCTCCTCGAAAAATTCAAAGTTACTATTGTGACTATCATCGTCAACATGAATGTATCCTTACTCGGTTACGACTTGATGCCAGTTGCTTAAAGCAGTACCTATTTCCCATTGGAAAGACTGATGGTTTAAATCTCATTGATAAGCTCGATATTGTTTTATTGTTTTACGCCTTCCAGTTATAATATATGTATATGTATTTGTGTATGTGAAAAATCAATCTATATTAACGTATACCATGTTTCTTTATATAACTCACCGTGTGTGAATATATGTGCATTTATCAAGTCTGATCATTTGTATATACATATATACATTCATGTTTATTTTTCATTTTCTTTTTATTTTTCTGCAGGAGATCATTTGCAATAGCCTTATCGACTACTTTGTTATCCTGTTGAAATAAATATGTTTAAACCAAATATATTTTCCACACCAAGTAATTCGTGCGCAAGGATTAGTAAATCGTGCGCACGAATTAATAAATATTTTTTTTTTCAGCTTGGAAATATATTTTTCTCACCTAGCAATTCGTGCGTACCAATTAATAAATATTTTTTCCACCTTCACAAATATATTTTTCACATCTAGTAATTCAAGCGCACGAATTATTAATTCGTGAGCACAGATTATTAATTCGTGTGCACGAATTAATAAATGTATTTCACAATGTCTCCCGGGCTCCGTATATTTCCTTTTAAGCTGCATTGTTAATATTTTTACAATTTCCCCCGTAGGTGCCCGTATTTCTTTCAGGCTTTATGACCCTCCACGCCCGTCACGTTTTTCTTTCAGGAGGCGGTTTTCCTGCATTCCGAGCTCACCGACCCGTCGTACCACGGCCAGAGAGAATGTCCTGCCCGAGCCGGGCGTTGTCATACGTGTATATAAGAAATATACTATATTGATTTCCTTCGCGATTTGACGGATATTGTCAATTCGAACATGTATTTTAGTTAATTTTCTCAGAAACAAAGCAAACAACCAAGGCTGAAGTTAATTCCTTGCCACAGACTTGCACTGAAAGATGTTAACATGCCTTTTAACTGGGTGCGTTGTCAGTTTTCGACCGGACCTGTTTATTCCATGACAGTCAACAAAGCTCAGGATAAACAATTATTACTATTGGAATATGGGCAGCTGTAGGTTCCTTTTTCGCATGCAAGAACCTTTAACGACATACATATGTCTTTTGTATGTCTAAGACTACCCTCAACGGACAATTGAAAAATGGCTTTTCTTTAAGTCCACTGAGCTTCAATTTGTACCATGGATCTTTCCTAAGTCTCACTTTGCAGAACCATACAATTTGTTCAAACTATTTTCACAGTAGATGGAATTTATATACAGTCGTTATATTCATCATATCGTAATCACGCCAGCAATGATGATGTTGTACCCATCTGGTTTATCGGAAAATATTCTTATTCAATGTTCCTACACTCTTTTAATACCTTTGTCAAAATATATTTCTTTGTTTGGTTTCTTGAATAGCATAAGCGGAAATGAGTTTATTTAGGATTTCCTGAAGTATTCTAGCACAAGTAATCTTTATATCAGGTTAGTGAATAACTTAAAAAATGAGTCCTGCATAAAGCTTAGGATTTAAATATGCAACAGTCAGTCCTCACTACAAAACCACTTATCTATCGAACCGTGGATTTCCACGGGTACATCTTCTTTTTATTTTTATTCAAACTCGTTTGACAAATTCTTTAATTCGGCCATGATATACGTCTCTGACGGACAGAAATAAAATTAAGAAATAAACGTTAACATTGATAAATCAATTATATATATATATATATATATATATATATATATATATATATATATATATATATATATATATATATAAGATACTGTAGACAATCTTTTGTTTAAAAAGAGCCTGCGCCCCCTTGCCATTGAATAAGACACAGAAAACATTCTCTTTATAGAAAAATAAAAATAAATCACCTATCTGCCCAGTGGCATAAACTGAAAATTTATTCGAACAACCTGCTTGAATATAGAGTGAGCCTGACACTTCAGGTCAGCGGGTTTAGTGCAATTCTACCCTGTGACCCATGACACAGCTGTGACAAGTGTCGGGGTGCACGTTTACATCCTGCAGTGAAAGATCAGGTGTGATATTTGATGCAGTTGTTTAGCTTCTATATTTAGTAGATGATCAACATGTGTTCACTGTATGACACTCCACACGTCTTAGATCAGCTGCGTCTTTGTTCAAGGAGGGAATATATAGCGATGACTCCGTCGATTCGTGCCGGTGTAGGCCAAGTCTGATCGTACCAACCGCGAGGTTTCAATCTTCCTCACCCATATCAAAACCATAAATAAAATATGAGGTTGAGAACTGCCGATTTAAATTTGGGCTTTATTTAAAACACAGCTTGAGCCTCGTTCTCCTTGCTCAATCCATATTTTGTCATGTCCACACGACCTGATGCCGATATACAGCACGATCTGTCATTGCTAAAGTGGGTGCCGAAAGGGATCACTCTTCGCAGACTCGCACCCACAAGAATACGACTCCGCTGTTCTGGGTTTATGGATGTCAAAATCTGACCCCCACAATGCCTCGGCTTCTACATACACCAGCAGCGTAGATAAAACAAGGAACCTGTGGGTCCCGGCGCTTAGCTGAAATTATGAAAATGTTTTTATTATAACATAAGGAAATGTGGCAACAGTTAGTCTCCCATGATTACATATTTGTATTGGTATCTTATACCTATGTGACTGTAATATGCATGTATATTAGAAAAAAAAGTGGAGATGAGTTGATCAAATGTAATAATACATTGAATTTATTAACTGAAAAAGAGGGCGTTAAAATGTAATCAAAATGTTCAATTTTTCAAATCAGAACAAGTTTGATATTCATTTGTCATTCCAAACTGGAGCTATCATTTGGAAACAAATGTGTCGACAGGTGGCCTCTGTGACCTTGACTTTTGACCCTGTGACCCCATAACCCATAATTTTCTTCCGTTATTGGCAGGTGAGCAAAATGTGGAAGATGGAAGGTTAGGGATGAAAATAATTGGCTTAAAATGCACCCACAATCTTTCTAAATAAGTGGGTCCTATTACCTTGACCTTTGACCTTATAACCCAAAATTCAAAAGGGTTCTTTCTTTAGTAATGGGCCATATATTATTCTAGTTTGAGACAAATATTTCAATTCGACCTGGAGTTTTCATTTGGAAACAATTATATGGACACAAGACCCTTGTGACCTTGACCTTTGACCTCATGACCCTAAAATCAATCTCCATGATCTTCTTTTTGCAGGTCACCTATATTTGTTAGATGGAAGGTTTGGCTTAAAGTGCATCCATTATCCTTATAAATAAGTTGGTCCCATGGCCTGGACCTTTGACCTAATGACCCAAAAATCAAAGTTCTAGCTTTAGAGGTGGGCTATATATAATTGAAGTTTGAAATTGATATGTCAATCCAAACTGCAGTTATAACCAGGAAAAAAATTGACGGACACACAGAACAACGAACAGATGGACAGACGAATGGATGGACAAGGTGATTAATATAGGGCATCTACTTATTCAAGGGGGAGAGGGCTGATAACCCACAAAATTTCAGGACACTAGATGAAACCACAGTTGTAAATCTTATAGTATCAATATAATTTGGCAGAATAAAGGGAAAAATCATAAAAAAAATACAGGTGGCGCCTCCCGTCTTCAGGAGCTGAAAAAACAGTCATGATCAATAAACACACCAGGATTCGGGACAATAGATGAAACCACAGTCGAGAAACTGACATTATTGCTGTCATTTAAGGGTCTCAAAACACAAAAAAATCGTAAAATTATTTTTAAAAATGCAAGTGGCGCTATCAGTTTTCTCGAAACTGACAAACCTTCTCATGGTCAATAATCAAGACAATATTCAGGGCAATCCATGTATTAATTATCAAGATACATAAGATTTTTTATCAAATTTGTATTTTTTCCTAGGGATACTTACAAGCCCCATAGCTCGGAGGATATAGATCACACTGACTTAATTTCAGGTTTTCAAAGAATTTTTTTTTGACCTCCGGGGATATACAGTCACAGGATTTAGGAAAAGGATGGGTCCAACCCAGGATTACTAATGACAAAACTTTAAGAAAGGTCCAAAAGGCTTGAAAAGTTGGATCAATTTCGCAAAAGGTGTTCTGAAATCCTTTAAAATAAGTTGCGGTGGCTGGAAAAGGGGGTCCGGACCCCCTACCCTGGATCCGCTTATGGTAAGTGATATTTTGTAAGCATACGGATGTGACAAGATATTTCCTTGAAATGCAACACATTTATTTTTAAGTTTGACATTTGAGACAAGAAGTCCCGGCCGTCCCATGTACAGTGCCCATCAGAAAGAGGATTGTTTCGATTAGAAACGATATCTTACCGAAGGCAGGAGTGGAATGTCTTTGGAACGAACCATTAGGTATACAAGGTGACGTGCCTCTGCAACATTAACTAAAAAAAGTCTTCTTCATAATGGACTGCCGGGTTGGAGAGAGATACACATAACCCGGATATCGGACGGGACTGATTTTAGCAAGTTGTTCCCAGAAGATAAAACCAACAAAAACAAACCCCTCTCTGCAAGTATCTCTCTCTCTCTCTGCTTCTTTATTTATCTTCCCTCCCCCTACTTACACACACACACACACACACTCTCTCTCTCTCTCTCTCTCTCTCTCTCTCCCTCTCTCACACACACACATATGAGGACACATTCGTTTTCCTTTATAGACAGAATTAAGTGGTTCGTTACATATGTGCGTTTGTTGCATTTGCTAAACCGTAATTTGTCTGATGTCCTTCTTGAATGTGTTTTAATTATTTTGGCGGGCCTCTCACATGTAATACACTAATGCATTAAAAAAAGAATAGCTGTGTACCGTTGGATTGGCGTGTTATGGAATATTTTTTTTATAAAATCCTCAAGGGATTCTATTAAGTTAATAAATTTTAGATATCGGAATAGGCCCCTATAATCTATTTGCAGTGCGTCAGCGCCAAAAAAATGTAAGCTTGTGGTCGTTTTGGACAATTAGGTTACATTGTTTATATGTCATAGTGAACTAATATGTCCCTTTATTAACTGAAATAGACACCAGAGAGACTCATTGAATCAAAGTTTGTGAAAGCGTAGCTGGCTCCCACAGATTTATAACAAATAGTTCTCATGAAGATGCTTAATTCGCATATATGTGGCTGAGTAGATATGAAAATATAGCATGCTGTCGTACTGGTAGGTGCGGTACATATAAATTCTCTCTCAGCGCGCATTCCGCGTTCTGAATGTCCATTCCGCATGCCATGCATATTGAATCTGAGATAAAGTTTTCCAGCGAGTTTTTGGTCATTTCAGGGTGGTCCTGATGGAGATCTTAATCGTTACGTGGCTGTCATGAAAGATTAGTCGTCATAGTAATATGGTTGGTATGGTGGAGTGGTTGTTATAGCAATGCGATTGTCATGATCTTGTCAAAATCCTGTTAATTGCACAAACACAAAATTAAACCGTTCGTTACAAAGTGATTAAAAGTATAATATGTCAGTATTACATACAAGCTCTGGTATCAACCACAATTATATAAGCTGTTAGACATTTTTCAGTTAATTGGCAACACCTAATATTTAATAATCATTATGACCGTGTTCGTTACTTCTTTTTTTTTACTGTGTTTGAATAGGTTGTTATGTGTAATCCAGCAGACATTTTCTGGCAGGGACCTACATGTGACCAAGCCGGCTTGAACACCTCCTTTACTGAAAGACCTATAAAAACGGCATCGGCTTTTTTTCAGCCTTTTACTAATCCTACATGTCTAAATCTGTAACATAAACCTTATTTTTACGACAATAAATCAATTTCGGTCACGCTTGATAAAATATCGTAAAATATCGATGTTTGAAAACGATATCGCGATACGCAAAATGCAAGTCAATATCGATCAATATACTAACATATCGATAATATCAGTCACCCCAAGTTTGGTTCATCAACGAAGGAGTCCTCTTCGATCTTTAACTCCGCGCTGAAGAGCGACGAGCTCCCCAGCGAGCTGTTAAAACACTGATGAGGCTCGTCCGTGAAAACAAAGCCGAAGCTCGCCCGAAAAGCCCATATTTTTTGCCAAACTCGGTAGGGACTCGTTGACGTGATGTGATCGCGGCTTAAGAAATGTGACAATTCATCTCATGACTGCATGATCTTAAAATAGTTATCGCCACGGGGTCGTGTTACAGCGGTGTTTGTAAGTCAGGCGTGGGGTTTTACTTGATGTAGGTTAATATGTATGTACCCTCATATATATACCGGATATGCCATTGCATGGACTTCTAGATTAGTGAGGGGATGGGTCGAGTGGGAAGAATTTATTAGACCAAGAGGAGACTCACTCTTCCTGTCATACACTACCCTTTTTTTCTGCAGAGGCAACTAGCATGGAGTGGAAGTTATTTTATTTGGTAGCCATGTTTAGCCAGCAGTTGCAGTGGAGCATATGGAAACCGGTGTTTATCTGGTAGCACCTAATACCCTCAGTGTAATAAGCTCAGAGTTGGCGTGCTTAAGAAAACCCGACTATCTTTGCTTTCACACTGGAATATTTTTACTTTTGGTGGTATTTGCAATTATACATGCCAAAGAGCTCACACAAATGATATGATAATAAATATTTATATCAGAAGAAGGGCTTGTTTAAGCAAGGCAGTATATATAACCTAAAATTTATTAATTAAATCCAATCTGCCGGAGTCGCAAAAATCTTTTTCTGCATGTATGCATATATATATATATATATATATATATATATATATATATATATAGAGAGAGAGAGAGAGAGAGAGAGAGCGAGAGAGAGAGAGAGAGTGAGAGAGAGAGAGAGAGGGAGAGGGAGAAAGAGAGTAATGGGTGCGCCAAATGACCTGACAAATAAGACTGACAAAAAAGGAAAACCTCAGTTCTTGGTAAAACCGATGAATGGCCATCAAGATGGAAGTATGTATTCCATCCCCTTGGTTTTAACATCTGGGACCGTGACATAGAGTGCGAATTCCTATTATTATTTTTGTTATTATTACCCCATAGAAACACAAAGCTGGTGGTAAACATAACACATGCAGGGAGAAAGTATCCCTGTCGCCAGTGGTTAAGGTTAACCGCGCCAGGACCGCACTGCGGTCAGATATACCATGTATTTGGTTAGTACAGGGTGGATCAAAACCTTCAGTTACAAGAAATAGCGCCTGTGGTCTTTTTGAACAATAAAAACATATGACTGATTCCTTGGAATTATTTAGAAACACAATGTTACATAAGATGAAGAAACAGGATTACCAGGATGAATATGATCTCGATGAACCTGACAATATACTCGTACACTATATACAGAATAAACTGGGAAAAACGCAGATATATAAAAATTGTCTGTAATTAAAATACATTAAAGTTCAGTTACAAATTCGAATTTAATTTTTAACCTGGCAAGTGCATTACTTTACTGAATATTTTAAAAGTGATGACTAATTAAGTGTTTCTTGTATATTAACAGTAATTAATATAAATAAACTTAAAATAAAAAAAAAAGATAAGCAGGGACATTTATCACGTATCCGTTTAAACTGAACTATATAGAACTGTTTTTTACACATATTTGTTTTCATTGCTTTTGGGTTCTAATGCTGAGCGAACAACATGAATACAAACTCTAGTGTGGACTATACGCGAAAAATATTATTCAAAGTTTAATATATGAATGTTTTGCATGAAAGAGATTGAAGGTATTTACTGACACACTGATTATTTAAAGTTTAATATTTTGGTGTCAATTAATACCTACAGGTAATTTAAATAACCGTATTGACGTATGTAGATATATCGATCTTAACTAATTACAAAAAACGTATGCAGAACTAGCTTTGGCAAAATGAAGCAGAGAAAGTTTAGTACATTTCTTATCAGAGAGCAATGAGGCTCGATGGTTTTCATAAACCTTAATTAATATAATTATTAAAGTTTATTCTTACTTCGAGTTATTTTTAATCTAATAAATTTCTGCGATGTTACTATGTGTTTTATTTCAGCGTTCATGTACACATGTCATGTGTGTATTATAACTATAGTTCAAAGAAGGCATATCTTTTATATTTCCGGTTGTGAATTTCCGTTACTTGCTCCTTTTTAAAGCACCTTGAATTTTTTTTTAATTATATGAAATTTTCGTGCGCAAAAAGTGTTTAATTAAATATGTATGAGCTATAGCAAGCAGATATTTAATTTTTTTTCTCTAAACAATCCGCACACAATAGTGTTTATTAGATTTATCATTTTGATTAAGCATAGCATTAAATGCAAATATATTTTATTGGTACCACCTCTTCTCATTAACTACAACGATTTCCTTCAATAAAATCTAGTCCAGTGTGAGACAAAAATGTAAACAGTTCTAGTGAATCCTTAACTGGAATCATATGCATAGGCTTGGCCTATAAAACAGAGCCAATTACTAACCAAAGTATCAAGCAGCTTCCGGTGTGGGAAGGGAAATCCCCTCGGTGCATGACGAGTAACTATTTACGTCATACCTGTCTCACACAAGCTTATAAAAGGGACGCACGTCTGGCGTTTATTCAGATAACTTCAACGAACGCTCAGAAGAAACAACTTATCAGAGAGAGCTACCTAATTGAACTGATAATTACGTTACGCTGTTTGTAACATAGAACAAAAGTTACCTGAAGTCATGGAATCTGTAAGGAACTATTTGCAAGTGTTGGTTGTGCTGGCCGTTTGCTGGGTGTCAATCAACGCAAAGTGCCCCGCACCCTCAGAGCTACCGACAGCCATCGGGGGAAGAAAGTACTGCGCCATCGCTTATGAACATAGCAGTACAGACACGCAGAATTCCTGTAGCGGGCAGACACGGCAGTTCATGGACGGCGACTCTGTGATGAAACTTCAGAAAATGAACGACCAAATCTCATCTATCGTGGTGCAGCACGACTGCTGTTTGACTGTGTACCAGCATGCTGACCGGGCTGGAGACAAGAGAAACTTCAGAGCTGGCACTCACATCCACCTGGCGTCACTAAAGCGAGGCTTTTGGGGCTGGGACAGCTGGAATGACGTCATTACCTCTGCGGACTGTGTCTGTGGACAGAGTTGCGGTGGGAGAATTCACTAATTTGTTTAAAAATACTCTTTTATGTTTTATGACGATCTCAATTAACATTTAATTTATGAATTATTAATTGAGCAAATCAGATGGTTATTTTATGTATGATGATTATTTAAAAATGTGTATATATGTAGATCTTTTACACTAATGAACAAAACCAGTTAATTGACAATTAACATGTTTTTAAAATATAATTATATCGGTTTTGGTGATAGTTCATTTCATATGTATAAATTTGTTACTTAGTTTATTTTAAACCGTTGTTAAATGTATTTACTAGGAAACTTTGTTTCCTTATATATGAACTGTTGGCCTTAGCATAAACATGTTAAGAGTATACATTCCATAATGTATTCCATGAAAATTGTTACTTACATGTGTATTTATACAAAGGGAAAGAGATGTGTCGTGGATGTGTCGACACTAAATCGCATCACAGTAATATATCTGCTTAACTTATTTATTTATTAAAATTAAATCATTTATATGTGTATATTATGCATCTTGAACAAATCATGGAATGTTAATTTAATATGCATTGGTACCATTCCTGTCTTGATATCATACATCTTTGCATTATATTGAGGTGATATATATTATTATTTATTTGTTGATAATCCTGATGTATTTATTGATAATCCCACTTTTGTGGCTGATTGGTCATTATGCAATGTTAGATACAGATCACATACAGATATACGATATAAATGTTATTTATTAATAAACCATGTTCATACTTATTACTCGGTTTACTAATAATCATTCCCTGGTCGTGTGCTCGTGAGTGTATGCACGTGTTACCGAGAGAGAGAGAGAGAGAGAGAGAGAGAGAGTCTGCAAGTGTACAAGGGATCATAACTCTTTATGAGTAGGAACCCCAGAAACTTCAAATCCCGTCAAATGATCTATAGTGTACCCTTTCCTGTTATGTTTATCAAACATTCAAGGCTATCATATACACTCTGAGGCTCGATGATATGCAACACTGTGTATATTTCACCTAATATGGATAAGTAAAGTTAGGCTTTGTAAACTTAAATAATCCCTATTACCTAAAGCAAACCCTTTCTGTAGGAACTGTTGAAAATTTGGTAAAGATGCAACAAAAGCTGAAAAAGATAATGCCTTTAATCTAAATGTAACAGAAACGGGTGTATCTAATAATCACATCTGACCAGGATGACCATATAAACTGTTCGCATGCAGAAGTGGTGTGTGCTTATTGAGCTAAGTCTTTCCCTATATAATCTAGTATATTTTAGTTACAACGTGACTGAAAATATACGCCATACTGAGGATTCTTGAGCAATAGCTACTCCCCTGACGGTACTGTGTGCGATATATATTAATAACCATTAATATCACATATAGATAACTATAAATATCATATAAATAACTGCAAATATAAAATATGAAGCTGGTTCTAAAACATTACGCACAGTTAAATTTACAGAATGCAGGCCACTGTGCCATTGTTTTATAATTTCTTAATGATACATACTTTCTTCTCTCAAGAAAAACATGTACATGATTTGTTCATTAAGCTAACAGTTTGCATCTTGGTATTATAACTGAAATGAATACGTGAAATCAGAAATCAGGAAAAAAAAAGACAACTATAAAAGACAGAAAACTATACATAAAAGCAGCAATTCTTCCGATGTATATAAAAGGAGACAACCTCTTTCTTCAAGGTGTGGAACTGATGCACAGTATGTGAACATAAGAACAGACAGAGACGCTATATATATATATATATATATATATATATATATATATATATATAGTAAGTGGTTTCGAACTCATACCAAATATAAAGTTAATTGACTGTATAGAATGCCCCAACGGCCTTGTTACTTATATAGACTCCTTTTCAACGGGCATTCATTTCCACAATATTAAATTCAAAGTTAATTGTATATTATCAGACGCTCTTGGATTTTTACTGCCTCGAACCCTTAATAATACCAGTCATTTGGATTCGGTCTAGGAGGAAATCATAGTTTTGTTTTTTATCTGTCGGAGATAGAGGCATAAATATATATCATAATTTGAATACAAATCGTTCAAAATGAGAATGCAAATTCCATATCTATTGCTTTTTTTTAAAAATTGTACATGTACCTTATTTTCTTAAAAGGAAGCTTATACTGTATACCACAGACGTAGTTGGTTACATATCGGTTATAATTTTTTCCTTATTATCTTAATGATTTCAGTGTACATATTTTCGATTGAGAATATAAAGCATTTATTATTTTAAATTCATATTCGATAATTCGATAAAAAGTTATACAAGTATGTATAGGTATATATGTATGCTTTAGTATAAATGTATATAAATGTATGTTTGCATATATTTTATGTATGTAATGTCACCGCAAGATAAAAAAATACACTTGCAAGATAGATTTTTCTGAGGAATATATGAAAAAGACTGAGTGAAAGCCAACTGATATAAAAAATATCATGGAAAACTACAGAAATTTTCATTCTAATGAAACATGCTTTATTCCCAGATTCAGTAGTGCTTGAGAGATTTGTGAATATTAATTAATGACGTTCCTGCATCTAGGTCCTGTGTCGGCTTCAGATCAAAATCTAATCGATTTTTCATTAAGCAATTCCCTGAACGCTCTGAAACTTTCATGAGATTCCGCTCATAAATGAATAAGTTATGTTGTGCCCTATCACAAAAGCACACACAAACACACACATGAACGCGAATGAACACATACCCTCCTTGCGGAGGCAATGAGTCGCAAAAGAAGATGATGAATATGCGATTATAAAGTTACAATGTTAAAGTTATAGATTATTAAGTTATAAAGCTGCTAGATATTAATAACCATTATCAGTTCCACATCGGTACAATTAGTTGATCAGCTGAGGTTGTCTCTGGTGTAACATCAATAAATATATATATATATATATATATATATATGTATATGTATATGTATATGTATATTTATATACATATATATATTTATATATATATATATATATATATATATATATATATATATATATATATATATCATGAGATGAGATTCATTGCTCACAGAAGGCGGACATTGCTATTTAGAGATAAGTGAGATATATATACCCCAGAGCGTGATTGAGGGAAGACATATGGAGCACATCTGCTAAATATATATGTAAGAAGCGTATATTTACACATATTGCGCAACAAGTCCCCCATAAATCACCTACAAAAATCCCTGACAGGATATTAACTTAACTCTCTGCTTCTTGTCACGCCCGAGTATTGTTGGGTTACGTCAGTGGCGGGGGGGGGGGGGGGGGGGGGGGGGTTGCCAAGCCTCCTGTTTCTGATCCGCATCTTTAAATAGCTCTTAATGTTATATGTTTAAGAAGAGCATTATTCATGTGTTTATCTTTAGTTTTTATTCAGCCACACATGTCAAGTACATGTATATATTTTCATTTTTTTCAGTGAAATCCAGCTGTAACTCGGAAAGCTCGAGAGGTGAACGCCCTCATTTGATAAAACATATCTAGTGAATATTGTGAAATATAGTGATAACTTTTTTATACAATTTTCATGTCTCTCTTTTGTTCTTTTCGCATTTATAATCAAAATATACACCAAGAAAGACAATTATCCTTAGTAAGTATGCGTTAATATAATATATATAGTATATATGTATTATCACTACATACACTGTACAAGTATGAGCGTAAGGAATACACAGAATAGGTTGTTCGCAACGATCATAGAAAAGAAACCCGGGGTCTTCCTACCATGGAATTACTCTACATCGGAACTACCGCTGAACAGGATCCATTGTATTGAGATCTAAAATTCGCAAAGATTTTCCTGTGGTTGTCGTCACTGCAGTATTGATCCCATCTGATATTTGAGTGAAAAATGCAATGAATAATATGTAATGAGATCATCTGTCATTTTGACCCGTGGGACTGGGCAACAATGGTCTTAATTCACAGGTTGTCTTATAAGATAGGTCACATATAACGAATGGTTCGCCCAAGGGCGGTCTTAACAGAGAGGTTGTCTTATCAGACAGGTATTCCTTCAGACAGGTTCCACTGCAGTACACCGTGGTTGTTTTAATATTTGTTGGGTAAGATATTGGCGATTTTTCACTTCTTCAGCGTTTAGCGAGGGTTTCATTTTCGCAATTTGCCACACAGTAACTAACTCAATATACATAATCGGTATGGCATAAATTTACTTATATGCTCACAACATCCTAACAATTATACGTGCCACTGAAACTATAGAATAAATTCCTGTTCATGTGTACATATGAGGCGTCTTATTCACGAAGGTTTTATTTTCGGGATAATTCCTCCTTCGCAAATCGCGAATTTTAAACTGTCGCGTTAAAAAGCTAACGACGGTATTTTGTTTTGGATATGGTTGTAGTTAATATAAACGGAAGTAGTCTTAACGGAAGTAGGATGACAGTGGCTGATGTTGATGTGAGACCAACTATAAATAATGGGGATGCCGGGTGTAGGGTCCTATCGCTTGCTGTGTGTATATAGCTATATTTAGCGGATGCTCTTGTCGCCTGGTACAACCGTTTCCCATTTATCACAATGTTTTGTTGCTGTTTTTATTATTATCATGTTCTACTTTGTGACATCTACTCGGAACATGCATCACTCGTCCCACATTTGAACCCTTCGCTAATGCTCCGTCCCTGTTTCCCTGAATTCTCGTATACCTTTCTCAAATTCGCTCAGTTTCAACGTTTGTCATTTTATCACTGATATTCAATGATCAACCATTTTTTCTAATGATATTTTTTTATCTCTGGAAAGTTGTCAGTTTTAATGATGTACGTAATTCCGAAGAGATTCATAAAAGCTTTTAAGAACATAATAGTTGTTAATGATAAAATGTTCATTAATCAATACATTTGAATTTTGAGGTAATAAATTTAAATCGGCTAAATGTGCATGTAAGTGTCTATAATTTCTTCTGTTGTTCTTTTCCATACAGAACATCCAATATGCTATGTCATTTATACAAATTTTAAAATAATAATATATTATATTTATTCTTTTATAATTTTTAGAAATATTCTTTGTCAAACTGTTTAAATATAGTGGTTTGAATCCTAATGCCACCACAGTGTACAGACCTTCAAAATGAGTAGATTTATAATGATACGTATATGGAAAATTGATACGGCATGATGGAAATACAGAAGCAAATATAGTGTATATTAAAAACCTCTCGTTTGAAAGGGAAATAAAAGGACTATGAATATTCATGTTGTACCTGCAGAGAAAATTTTGATAGTGATGACGGATGATGACGTTTAGCTTGCCCATATCACCTAAATTGTGATTATTGTATGGCGTTCAAGAACACACACACACACACACACACACACATATATATATAGTGCCTAGATGACTTATGAATGGTTCACGGTAAAACATTTACGGTAAAGCAAACACTAGAATCTGACGTTGGGCAAATGTAATTTCGCTTTTTAAGCGCGCTTGCTGCGTTAAAACTTTTATGTTTTTGTGTTTCCAAGGATCCTCTCAATTTCCGTATGGATATTTTCAGTTATTAACACTTACTTTAAATACCACGACAATAAACCACACTTACCTTTCATTTATTCATATACTTGCATACTGGGGGTCATTTTTCAATGTGAATTCATATGCTGCAGTTCATTCATCTATGCAATTTAATGATCAACAGATTTCTTTAGGTCGTTTATAGCCACTATCAAGAAGCATAAGGTGCAATATTTTACTTATTAGATCTAATGTTTCGTGTAAGATATAATACAAAAATTAATATAAAATACAAAAGCCAATCCAAAGTTAAAGGGGCTTCAGGTGTGGCCTAACGGATGTAAAAAGTTTCTCGGAAATACAGGAGGTGGAAGTGGTTTTTCATAAAGAACAGGAGCTGACAGCTTCCGTTAACCTGGGAAACCCCCTTTGCTGTACATTCTATCTGGACAATGACTCAAGATTGTATATAAAAGAGCATGTCGTCTTCTCATGCTTCAGTCTGAACTTTGAGGAACTGCAGAAGCTCAAAGTAACGCTAACTACATAGAAATAACCAGTAAAAGAGAGAGACTGACGATGGCCATCTTAAAGATCAACAGTTTGTATTTTATGCTGGGGCTACTTGTCTGCTTGGTTGCAGTCAATGCAAAATGTCCAGCCCCTTCGGAGCTCCCGACTTCAATCGGTGGAAGAAAATACTGCGCCATCGCCTACCAGAACAGTCACCATGATAAAGAGCGATCGTGTAACGGACAGACACGGCAGTTCATGGACGGGGACGCTGTGATGAAGCTACAGGAGATGAACGACCAAATCTCAGCCATCGTGGTGCAACACGACTGCTGTTTGACTGTGTACCAACATGCTGACAGGGCTGGAGACAAGAGACACTTTAGAGGCGGCACCCACACCCACTTGGCGTCTCTGAAGCGTGGCTTCTGGGGATGGGACAGCTGGAATGACGTCATTTCATCTGTGGACTGTGTCTGTGGACAGAGCTGTGGTGGTAAACTTCACTAATCGGAAAATGTTACTGTAATTTAAATTGTAATTTATAATGATCTCAAAAATGTTCATTTTTGAATTTGGTGTATGATTGTTACCTGGTTTTTTTACCAGTGTGATCGTTTTGTTTAACACATGGTACACAAATGCACATACTTACATGGATTTCTTACATTTGGAACGCGAAACATGACTGTAACATGATTTAAGTACAGTTCTAGAGGTTATATCATACGTCTGTTTAATTTTTGAGGCAAAATGTACCATCAAAGATATAATGTCCTTAAAATGTGCCCTACATGGATATGTAAAGACTATATACATACCATAAAATGCTATTTTGGTGTAAAATGTGGCATAAATATCGGTAATATAAAAGTATGTATATTAACAGGCATGAAGCGATTTAGAAAAAGTGATTTATACATAAATTAACTTGATAAAACACTAGTATATCTATGTGGAGCCTGATATAAAACAACATGTCATAAGGGGCTCCTTAACATATACCAAGTCATGAGTGAATATACTTAAATAGTATTCACCAGAGAAACAGGCGTGTGTTTTGGTTAAAGAAACAATGTATTAATCATGAAATATGTTTGCTTTTAATTTTATTAATCTCATCATGCATACATGTTTCATATTTTAACATCAATCTGGTGCCATTCCATTCTTGTTGTTCACATTTGCTTTATACATTAATTAATTATTTGTTTATTTATTATCCACTTTTGTGGGTTATGGTTCTTTATAGAATCGTGAATATCAAATGCAGAATGTATTATTTATTACTTAATGTTATTTATTAAAAACCATATTCAAATTCATATTCATAGTGTATGTCTATATATGTTAACGAATGTGACCTCATATGAGAGAGAGAGAGAGAGAGAGAGAGAGAGAGTAGGGGGAGGGGAGAGAAAGAAAGAGAGAGAGATTGAGAGAAGCATGCAGAGAGGGTTATGGTTGGTTTTATCATCTGGGAACAACTTGTAGAAAGCAGTTCAGTCCGATATTCGGGTCATGTGTAGCCCTCCTACCGGTAGTCCATTATCAAGAAGACCATTTCCCTCAATCTTGTAACGCAAGTTTCCTGGTACACCTGATGGTTCGTTCCAAACACATTGAACTCCTGCCTTCGGCCAGATATCATTTCCAATCGAAACGATCCAAATGTATTAAATGTTAAACTTAAAATGTTTTATGTAATTTGCCTTGAAACAATTCCAATCCAACATATTTGAACGGAATATATCGCCCTCTTTTTATCCATTTTATCTACGCTGCTGGTGTATGGAAAAGCCGAATTGCATTGTGGGGGTCAGATTTTGTCAACTATAACCCTAAACAGCGAGCCGTACTCTCGTGTATCCGAGTCTGCGCAAAGTGATTCCACTCACCCATCTTTGGGATTACAGAGCGTGCCGTATACTGACACCAGGTCTTGTGAACATAACAAAATATGCTTTGAACAAGGAGAACGAGGTTCAAGCTTAGTTCTTGTATAAGCCAAAATTGAAATTGGCAGTTTCAACCCTCATATTTTTTTAACCATAGTTTTGATATGGTTTGAGCACCTGTGGTTAACCATCGGTTGGTACGAACAGACTTGGCATACACCGGCACGACCCGACGGAGTGATCGCTATATGTACCCTTGTTGACTAAAAACTCAGCTGATCTAGGACGGATAGAGTGTCAAACAGTTAACATATGTGTTGATCATCTACTAAATATGGTAATATACACATTGCTCCGCAATAACTCCATCAAATATCACGCCAGACTTTATAGAAACGTGCACTCCGACACTTGTCACTGCTGGGTTATAGGTCACTGAATCACTAAACCCGCTGACCTTAAGTGTCAGGCCTATACTTTATTAAAGCAGGTCGTTCAAAGAAATGTTCATCTAATGCCACTGGGCAGACAGGTGATATTTGCTTCTTTCTCTATAAAGAGAATGTTTTCAATGGCTTATTCAAAGGCAAAATGTGTCACAGCCTCTTTTAAAATATGAAAATATGGGAAACAGAAAATTACACGTTTAATACCGAAAGAAGACCGAACCTACCCAAAGATCGCTCCAAAACAGCCCATATTTTCAAAAGGTTTCTCACAGTTGAAGGGAATACCCCACATACCCCTCGCCCGTAGCTGCCACGATATTTCAACCCCGAATTCTAAAGCCCATATCCGCGCCTAATTTTTTTTTTATAAATTTTGGTGCAAGCAATCTTCTGTGCGTTCTTTTAAATTTTTTTCAGTCTCTAATATATATATATATATATATATATATATATATATATGTATATATATATCAAAGGGTCACGTTTGTTTCTTACTTTCATTTATGTCCGTCAGAGGCGTGTATCAGGGCCGAATTAAAGAATTTGTCAATCGAGTATGAATAATAATAATAATAAAATTAATAATAATAATAATATTGAGAAGAATAAGTAGAAGAAGAATGACATTTGCTTTGATGCTGAAAATGATCTATTTTATTTTGTGGGATCGTCAATTTAAATACAAATTAATGCATCAATGAAAGTATTAACTTTTTTAATTTTATATCTTTCCGTCAGAGATAAGTGTCATAAAACTATATAAACGTGAATAAAAAATCGTTAGTAAACGGGAAATTGATTTTATGAACCTGACGAGCAAGCACAAGAGTTCATGAATTCGAACGTTGCGTGTACATAGGGTTCCGCCTTTGAGCTAACGACATATGCTCTGCATGGAGATCGAAAATAAGGACAGCATCACGTCAAATAATGAACAGTGGCTTTTGATGGGTAAGAACAGGTTGTAATAGATTCCCTGAATAGGGGACACAATCATGCTATATATAGCTACAAGCTTAAGGCGATATCAAAGACACACCAGGAAATATTAGGTAAGGATGGTCTTAGATAAACATGCTGTTCATAGGAAAGCTACTTCCGTTATGATTTAGTTAAACTGCATGTAGTGACACAGTAAGCGGCAAAAACTTTTACGAATGATTTTTAATTAAAAACTGTGAAAGTTTATGTTTAACTTTGCCAACTAAACACACTCGACTGAAGTAAGAAAGCATACTATTTGGTTTCCTACAGATTAAGCTCACTGAACAAAAATTGTAACACGTGACTGAGGATATTAAGGTTGAAGTTTTCATAAGTTTATAAATCTTTTATTTACAATAATAACTTTCAGCATTGGTATACAGTTGCTGTTGTTGTGCTTTTTGCTATATAACCAGTAGGGGAATCCTGTCATACGTTATACAGTTATGAGGTTATATGTAGTTCTCAGACATTGCTATTTATGCATGATCAAATTTGGAATTGTATGCACTTAAATATGAATATAATCTGCTCACAAATATTAGCCTGATATATAATTAGCTGTCAGGAAATGCCTATGTGGCATAGACCTATATGTGGAGGGGGGGGGGGGGGGGGGGGTCGCGTATGGCACATAGGGTGGAAAAAAGGACGTTTTCTATTTCCCAGGTCAACAAGTATATCAATACACCTGAAATAAAACAGCAGCAGCTGACAGCTTCTGAGTCAGTGGGAAGTCCCCTCGCATCTTAGACTATATTGAGGACCTACCGGAATTATGATTCAACATAGTGGATCCTGTATAACAACCAGGAGTCTTCTTATGCTTCAGTCTGTACTATAAACGAACAACCTTAACAAACAAAATATACATCAGGCGACAAAATATACATCAAAGCCGTTCCTCATTGCCGACATTTAAGATCATTGATACTTGACTAAAATACGAAGCTATTTACTAATCTAATTAGTCTGATTTCCAAAAAGCTCGAAGAAACGCAAACATAAGAGAAATAACCAAAAGAGTAAGAGTTATCATGGACCACTTGAAACTCAACAGTCTGCTTTGTGTGCTGGGGGTAGTGTTTGTTTCCTTGATGTCTGTCAATGCGAGATGCCCCGCCCCTTAGGAGCTCCCGACTTCAATCGGTGGAAGAAAGTACTGCGCTATCGCCTACCAGAACAGTCACCATGATAAAGAGCGATCGTGTAACGGACGGACACGGCAGTTCATGGACGGGGACGCTGTGATGAAGCTTCAGGAGATGAACGACCAAAACTCAGCCATCGTAGTGCAGCACGACTGCTGTTTGACTGTGTACCAACATGCTGACAGGGCTGGAGACAAAAGACACTTTAGAGCGGGCACCCACACCCATCTAGTGTCACTGAAGCGCGGTTTCTGGGGCTGGAACCACTGGAATGACGTCATATCGTCTGTGGACTGTGTCTGTGGACAGACCTGTGGGGGAAGACTGCACTAAGAACCAACTGAATTGTTGGAGTACTTTAACCAACTTACCTCATTGCAATTGTGACTTATATGTTTAATTATCTCAGAGCGTGTAGTTTACAGCCTGTGCTATTTATATGACCATAAGGTAGATAATTTGTCTTTTATAATGTTATTTTGATCACAGGAAATATATTACTGTGTGAATATTTATCGTCATCAAATGGGATAAGGCATTTTACTTTTTGTTTATAGACTATAGTGAAAGTATATTTTTGATGTGTGTATAATCACGCATGATTTCCTAAGATATTTTAACCATATTTTATAAGATTGACGGTATATAGTTATATTATAGAATATAAGTTATACTAATTGGATTATATTATTTAGCTTTTAATAATGAATTATTTACAACAAAATTTATAGTTATATACAATTCAAGGTCCATAAACGTTATATCCTAAATATTGCCAGAATGTCTTATTGAATTATACAGTGTTTAAATTGTTTATTTATTGAAAGTAGCAGGAGAGGTAGTATAGCATGAGTCGTATTAGTGATATTTCTGGAAAGTGCAGCCGCAGCGTTGGTTTAAGTCGTAGTATTAGTAGCAGTAGTATTTGTTGGAGTAGTAGAAATAGAAATAGTAGTAGTAGTAGTTATATTTACTTTCTTAGAGAAAAAACATTAAAACAAAAAATGTTCATGTTTTATTTATGTTATGTGATTTATAAGTTAGGGTTTCCAATATCATTCCATTTTAGGTGGCAGCAATAAATTATAAGGGTATTTGCTGTGATATGTTATATAAATCTCTGAATCTCACGTATTTGAGTTATTACTAATTTCCATATTATCATATGTTTACGATGGATTCATTTCAAATTTCGCATTAATAAAAAATCTTTTTCCGTCCTTATTTTATTCGCTGTTTAATGTTTATGAA
Organism: Sipunculus nudus; assembly: GCA_026874595.1. Lineage (NCBI taxonomy): Eukaryota > Metazoa > Annelida > Sipuncula > Golfingiida > Sipunculidae > Sipunculus > Sipunculus nudus. Next base: position 54,972,312 of record CM049306.1, read on the forward strand.
TGAATACGTAAGGAAAGTATTATTGGGCCGCACACGGTAGTTTAATGAATGTACCCTTATTGCCAACCACGAGAGGAGAGAGAATATTTCAACGGTTTAAAAGTTTTGTTAACTTATGGTTGTTAATTAATTATTTAATCATATGTTAATTGGAAATATTTAGCTCAGTGGTTAATCCTTTGGCTTTATACATGCTTTACGAGTTCGGCTTCATTTAGTGGGCTGTTGTGATTATAATACATTACTTAAAGCAACCTTCTATATATTATGCAAACGTACATTTTAACTGTATTATTGCTGTCTACGTCCGCCTGGTAGACAATTTTAATAGATGTAGCCAGGTATTTCCCATTGAGGGGGCAGTTAGCTTTGAAGCGCCAGTTGCATACCCTTTCTTGCGTGGGTTCGTTTTAATGCCTCTGTGATTATATTCTTGTATTGTGACCTTGGATGATAGACTTTAATTTCCCAACAAGCCATTTCGCATATATGTGTAAAACTAAGTAAGTTTTCCTGTTCCATTTATAGATTTAGTGTCTATTTTTTGTTAGTGTGCAGCTCATAAAGAAATACGTGGCACAATTTTTTTTTACACATCGCCAGGCTGATTTTGTTTTTATCATTGGGAGCAGAGCAACAAATAGGGCATTATACAATACCCTAGCTTATCATTTTTCGTATTTCCTTTTTCTTTTCACTGGATAGTTCATATTTCCTCTATCCATCGACCTCACACCTAACATGTATTCAACCACAGCCTAAAAACTACTTGTCAGAAAACACCTCACATGTCCTAAACGAATCCATGATCCACGTTAAGAGAGAGAGAGAAAGAGAGAGAGCTAGACTTATAGCCGAACTAAAAATCTGACTGCGTATACTCGGACTCTAGTCAGACTTACAGGACTATATATCTCTTGATCAGGGTCATTACCTACTTCAACCATTCAAAGACTACCATGGATACTGCGACAAAAACTGGTTTATATGTATAGTTACATGATAAGGGTATTAACCCAACAGCTGTTTTGCAGATATGGGTAAAACTAACGTTGTTTACCTACACCGAGATGCCGGAGAGAGGGTCATTCCTATATATACCTAAGGCGACTAAGCTGAGCTAAAACGTAGATCGTCATTCAGTGAAGACTTGTACAGATCATCCACTAAGTACAGAAGCAACGTGTATTCACACATGTTGCGCAAAAAGTCCAAAATCACCTAGAAGATCTGTCGTGAACCTTTGGTTTATAAATAGCAACTTAGTAATGGCTCCTGGGGATGGGAGGAGGGCGTGGTAATTGTAATGAACCTCTTGGTTTGAGCTGCCTCCATGGCGGCTTCATGTCTTCTGACTGACGGCAGCTTTAAATGTATATTGGTTTGTTACATGTAAAAAAAAGGATTACCTTCAAATGTTATGATATCATTACTGCTTTTAAAGATCATAAACTTCATTTATTATCTGATATATGTTTTCATTCCTTTAAATGCATATTCACCATTACTCTGATGTAAAATGTATTTTTATATCATGATGAAAATGTCAAAACCAGTAAGATCTGAACTCAGGAGGTTATCTTCAATAAATGCAACTTGATAGATAAAATAAATATATTCTAAATACTATTCTTTCAGTAATGTATTCTCAGGTTTCTTCATGTTTTTGAAAAAAAGGAAGAAAATACGCATTTAAGAATGATAATCTTATTCAGATGATAAATAATAATAATATTAATAATAATAATAATAATAATAAATGATAATAATGGAAATACTTCAGCTGTATCCGCTTATTCATTTATTTCACCACATAGTTGAGAACGTCCATATCTATAACAAAATTAGAAGAGATTACTTTTTCTGATTTTTTGTCTGTCCATCTGAGATACATACACGCTTTCTAATTTTAAACCCTTTAAACTCATTCATTTTTCGGTTGCCCTGCCAGGCCGTTTGTAATTTGTAATTGTAATAGTTTTCTGTTTAATTGTTTAATAAAACCTGATCCCATGACCGATCGACGTAGCTGGATTTGGGAAATTCATAGCCGGTTCCTATCATTAACAGAGGGACGATCAGAGAACCGTAAATTAGTTATATAATTTTGTACCAGGTGGCAGTACCTATCATTAGTATTGCGATACAGCAAAACCGCACGAGAAGAAATCGTGAGTCAGTATGACATATTTATCGACTTGAGCCAGTCTACCTCATACCTAAACATCATATTTTATTGCTTTAGCTGATAAGACTTAGTCACTTAACTAATAAACCATTAGTATCTTGATGAAAATGTCACGATGATTATATAAGACCATCCTTATGTAATAGCGAATCCGGGTGTGGGTTGGACATAACCTGCTGCTTAGAGCTATATTTAGCTGATGCTTGTGTCGTCACTTAAAGCCTGTGTATTACAGCTTGTTCCGTTTCATCAAGCGCCTCTGCTGATTTTTATCTGTTTTTTTTATAAATGGTGCTGTCCTACTTTGTGACCTTCATGAGGGACATGTGTCAATCACTCCACTTCAGAACCCTACGTAAATGTTTCTGTTCGTTAACTCTAGTATGTATTCGTAAGACTCATGATGTCTTTTTTCTACCACTAACTGGTTTTGCATTATTCCAGCTTACTTTATATCTCTTGATGAATCTTTATAATCACATCCTCGAATGAGATTGAAAAAGCAGCTTACCCATCAGCCACAGCTTCTATAACTTCGGAAATGTTTTATTAAGAGAGAGCTAATAAAAAATGCTTAACTAGTTTTAAGATGTTTCCCCACAAAGATATGCATATTTTAGCATGTTATCTCATATAGTTTAAATATCGTAAATGTTCGTTTGTCATGCGTTTCTATGGGAAATAAATTTGCTTAAGAAATACTAAAAACACACGGACGGACATGTATATGGACGTCGTTTTTACTCAAACCGAACCTCTTTCAGTTTGGCATTGGACCGGACCAACTTGTCTCAACTGTGAAACTTTAAATAAAAGTTTTTTTACATTTCAGGGAAACACCTTCTGTTTACAGTTGACATGCCCAATCATACTAAATATTACTTAATCCGGGAGGTCCTCAAGACAAAAGCACCCATATTTATGTAATTGACGTTGAAACATTTCTTATCCGACGTACCTGAAGGGACTGCAATTTCCTATACGTTTAAACCTACGTTATATTTGCATGTAGAAACGTAGATTATAGGAAGATTTCAAAGCCCGCAAACCCTAACCAGTAGAGTCGTACTCTCGCCACCACGATTCTACACAGTGCGAGCATCATATATTAACATCTAGCATTGATGGCATTTATAATGTGCACAACAGAACATCTCCGGTACAGTTCACATTGGAAGCTTATTCTACTTCTATTTTGCGCTCCGCCAATTTATGTTTGCATTTAATGAACATTTGAATGATAAAAACGCGCTGTTGAAAGGAAAATAAGAGACAGAATAGCCCGTTTCAAGTATTAGTTCAGGGTAAAACATTGGGAATTGTCTGATCAGTGAATCAAGAAAATATGCCTGTGGTTATGGTAACAGGCTTACCAAAGTGAAAACGTCCACTTAAATAGTCAATGATAAATTAAGAGGGTGCTATATACAATGGATAATGGGGTGCATATTATCATATTTTAAAATCTATGACGTAAATGGTGACGTTCTTTGACATTGCAATATATGCATGTTCGAATAAAGCATTTTTATACACAATAAATGTATAAACTCTGCCCAAATCGAATGTTTAGCTTACTTATAACGCAATGAAGAAAGGAACAATATATATATATATATATATATATATATATATATATATATATATATATATAAAATAAATAATAACTGATAATACATCAAAGTGATCCCATCAAAACGGATTACATGTGGTGCCCATTATTAAAAAAAATGGTTTCACGTTTTTAATTCCGGGTCAAAATTTAGACAGTTAAAAGGTTATACACGATATGAATAACATAACGGCTTTAAACAGCAGGAGCTGACAGCTTCCGGTGTCCTGGGAAATCCCCTACACGCCTCTGACTATCTTAGGACCGACCCGCTTGATGATTCAAGATAGCCATTCTATAAAAGAGCTCGCAATATTCTTTTCCTTCATTCTGAACCTATAGAGACGGGCGAAAAAGTCTATAATAAACAAAGTCATCACTGATACGTCATTAATTTACAAAACAATTTCCGAAACTATTCAAGAGAGAGAGAATGACCATGGCCATCCTGAAACCAAACAGTTTGCTTTGTGTGCTTGGGTTAATGTTTGTCTGCTTCATGTCTGTCAATGGGAGATGCCCCGCCCCTTCGGAGCTCCCGACTTCAATCGGTGGAAGAAAATACTGCGCCATCGCCTACCAGAACAGTCACCATGATAAAGAGCGATCGTGTAATGGACGGACACGGCAGTTCATGGACGGGGACGCTGTGATGAAGCTCCAGGCAATGAACGACCAAATCTCAGCCATCGTGGTGCAACACGACTGTTGTTTGACAGTGTACCAGCATGCTGACAGGGCTGGAGACAAGAGAAACTTTAGACCGGGTACCCACATCCATCTTGCGTCGCTGAAGCGTGGCTTCTGGGGCTGGAACCACTGGAATGACGTCATATCGTCTGTGGACTGTGTCTGTGGACAGACCTGTGGGGGAAGACTTCACTAAAAAGCAACTGAATGGAGGCACTTCTTTACCTGGGACAAAGTTAACTATTCCAGTAATGATCCCATTTTGTAGATTACCGCCTGAACTGTACACATGAACATCTAGTAACAGACCGGTGCCTTTAACATTTTACAATGACTACAGGTAACCTCGTACTGAGTGTCCGTCAACTGTGATAATGGGTATAGTATTATATTTATACAGACTATGTTGTCTGTCTATGCATTTTTTGTCTGATTCCACTTTAACATATAAATATTATTTATGTTTTTTTTATTATATTGTTTATATTATGATTTTATACTTTTTACTCGATACAATATTAAGCTAGTTACATTCCAATAACTTTATACTTAATAGTTGTTATTGTCACCGTGTGTTGTTTATTTATTTAAAATTAATAGTAGAAGGGGTATTTATTTTTCATTTCTATCTATTATATTTATATAATTAATATTTTTGTTGGGGACATTGTGAGATCCATGATAATATTCCATTTGCCAATGGTAGCAATGACGTCGCAGTTAATGATACAATATATTATATATGAAATATATCACAGATCTTATACATGACTTTTACATATTGTTTATCACTTAAGCGTTTTGCATAAACTTTACTAATTGAAGTAATAAAATACATGTTTCCTTAAATTGTGTTTGCCTGTTTTTCATGAATACGATTCAGTGTGTGTGTGTGTTTGTGTGAGAGAGAGAGAGAGAGGGAGAGACAGAGAGATAATGTGATAATTTGTCTGTACACTGCATTAAATGAATAAATACTTGTGTCAAGTCACTGAAGGAAGCTAAACTAAATATTCCACTTTTTGTCCAAATTTAAGAAGTTAAGATAATGTATTGTGACTTTATCGAGGTGTACTTAACGATATTCAGAAGTATATGTTCCTGTTTCATAGATATATCAATAATTTTATTTATTATGTTGCAAGTCAGTGTCCAATTCACAAGAAACTCCTGCCACGTTCGTTTACTCCTCGTACAATATAAAGAAGTGGCTGCGGGGATCTTGGTTAAATAAGTTTTAGAGTAAACGATCGAAAATAAGTCATGGATTCGATTCCCGTACGGGGTGTCCGACTTCTCTGTGTATTCATGTTCTGTCTCTCTATACAATAGACCAGTCTGTTCAATCATACCTCTCTCTACATAAGGGATATTATGTTATTTAATACGGGATTATTTACATTATTAGTTTTCATTCCTGAGACATAAACCACAAACTTATGTCACCCCAACCACAAATAACTCGGTAAGGATATTTTGGGCACACACTTGGCACGTGGTACACTTAGCACACAGAGGTAAAACCATGATCATACTATGAGGTGAATTGGTATATACTCTTAACGGTTCTCGGGCTCAAACATACCAAACCTTTTTTCTCTTAATCCAGCCATGACCTCCATCAGTCATTAGTATGCCGATATTGGTATCATCGGTTTCACGGGCATACTCTGTTTCTTTTCACACCTACCGTATTTATCATTTTAATGTTGTGTGTGTGTGTGTGAGCGGTGATTATATCGACCGTAGTATTTGGTTCCATTCCTGCTATGAAGTTCATAATGTTGAGAAAATATACTTGATCATTTATTTATAGTAATTCCTTTTATAGGATGTTTTGTCATACAATGATGTATATCGAAAAGGTGGATATATATATGCTACTCATTAGTGCATTTTATTTATAAACCATATTCAAATGTGATGTTCCGCCTTTCGTTCAAACACCTCGTGGGCACATGTGTGTCGCATGTTTGTCTGACCTTACACATTTTACAGGAGACTTGGGAGGTAGATAGACACACACATAGAAACAGAAACGGGCACATACATGGACAGCGATTCAAACCGGCATTGAGAAACTGAATTAAAGACAATTTTGATAAGTTAACGTTAGTTTATTTTCATGTCTCATGATAAAAAAAAACAAAAAAAAAAAAAAAAAAACAGCCGAATGTGACTCCCGTAGTTATGGATTATTTCGGTTTGAAAGCAAGAATATCCAGTAGCATTCGTGTTTATGTTTTACGCAGGTTACCTAGTAGATGTTGATGTTCGTTCTAACCTTATTACGCTCACCCACCGCATACAGCAGCAAGACGTTTATATAACCACCAAGGCGGGGATACAGGGCAAAGAATTTGCCGTGTAATGAGAGTGGGGTACTTAGGTTTCCAGGCTTGGTCTCCAAATTTCAGATTTGGAATGCACTGCTATGGACCCTAAAAAGAACCAAAATAAGCAAATCTGGTTTCATTATTTTTTTTTTTTTTTTTTGCTTAACTATGGATATTTCATTATATCACATATGAGCACGTGGGTACGGTATAAAAATAAACACTAGTGTTTTGTACAAAATGCCACACGTCTTCAAGTAAGAGGAAGGATAGAAAGGTCACATCCGGAGTCAGGCAATTAGATACGAGGGTTCAAGAATAAGAACGGAAGGGTTGCGAAGGGTTCCGAAGTGGAACGGATGACAAACATGTCGAGGTCACAAAGTGGGACAGCACCATTAGAAAAATAATGATATTGAGTTTTTTTATCAACAGAAGCAGGTCGTATACACAAGGAACACCGTCTTGTTGTATTGTTATAAAGAGAGCACACCTGAATCCGCTAAATTTAGCTATATGCAAGAAGCAATACACCCGACTTTTCTTTTATATAAAGGTGGTCTAACTGGTCTTCATCGGCATTGAGTCTTTCGTAATAAGTAACATATAATAATATATCAGTGTAGTGACAATTATTTGGTTTTATAGTGAGATTTGATCTGTAGGTGTTATTTGTGGTGTTCATCTAAAGAAAGAGTTTTAGCCCCCATGGAGCTTAAGGAACAAATGTACAGGAAGTTTTTAAATTGAGTTGACTTCTATGTTTGTGTCTGAGACAAACAGACACAATATCAAGAAACGGTGGACACATTATTAAATTTATTCGGGGGAAAAATGAAGATTCAGCAATGTTATACATGTATACAGAAATAAATCATAATCAGGATGAGCCACACCATAAAAGTCTTGTATATTATTATTATTATTATTATATTAATTTTAAAAATACTATTACAAACTTTTGTAAATATACGTCCGTTTCGTATTTAACAAATGATCTGTACACGTCTTCACTAAAAGATATTTTGTACCTTAGCGTATTATCCGAAGTATAAACATATAACAATGGCGGTCCTGGTGATTATTTAAAAAAAGTAACAATATCTGTGTTGTTAAATAAAAAAAACACACTTTAACCATTAAATCGGAAGTAACCAAACATTCTTACACCATATCATAACTCCTGCAATTAAATGAGACCTAGATACTTAGGATCTGTGTTTCGGATACAAAACTTGGTTTGAAAGTTGTTTTGCAACATTGGTTGGCATATTTTATCTGTCCTAAAGGCCTTTTTGATTTACCAATTAAAGGTATACGGTAAGGCCTATCAATATACGCTTTGAATGAGTGGGATGATGAGAATGAAAAACAGTTACCTGCTAACCTCCAAGTAACAGGCATGCATTAATGCGAATAGTCTGCGATAAAGAGGATTACGTCAATATCTGCCAACACAAAACACACCTACCTACACACTCACGACCATATATTTATTTATATATATATATATATATATATATATATATATATGCCACATATGCCCCAATAAATATTGAGGGAAAACTTTCCAAACACTTAATATCTGGTAAGAAAAAAAATATGAAATAAATATATGAATATATCAGCCTTGTTTACATAAAGTTTCAGTACTGCACATTTTTATCTGGAGGTAACAAATGATTGGTAAACTTTTCTCTAGTTTTCGGCTAAGATCTCTTAGGGAAGGTGCATGTGTACCCATGCAATTAATCAGGCAAACAAGTTATAACATGCAAACCTTGCTAGGTCTGGCGAATGGTTTGTGGCTGTACGTATTGAAATGTTTTTGTGGTGCGAGGTTTTTGATTTGACGGAATCATAATGTAAACAAATTGTGAACATATTGAAATAACATATTGTAGGTAAGCGATAGCGCTTTGTTCTCTTCCTCCGAAAGAATTCGGGAGCTCCGACCGGATTAGGAATCTGGTCTGCACTGATACCAAGGAAACTACTAGGTGTAAAAACAAAAACTATGAGACCGCAAACAAATTAAACCTTTATAGTTTTATGACTGGCAAAGTAACTCGGTAATGGTTTGGTAGGAAGAATCAGTTAGATGACTTAAACTTCAATAATAAGGAATGCTTTTGTGAGGTAGCCTACTTATACGCCTGTTTATGAGAAGCTTCTAGGCTCTTTTATAAATCCGATGGGTCCTCAAATTGACGTAAAAGTGAATATCCACATTAACGGAAGGTGCGGGCTGCTTTGTTTTTACACTAGACCTATTCATACCTTTCAGCTCTGACCCAAAAGTGAAAAGACAAAGGCCGTGTATTCTAATATGCATGCAACACGTGGCCTGTTTCAAATGGATCCCTTTGATGGTTCAATTTCTACTCTCACTCATTAATTGATATAATATAGAAGCTACAAATCAGCCATTTCAAACATTTTATGGTAAAATGAAAAAGAAAGTTATTTTTTTTTAAGTTTTAACACTCAAAAATAATAATATTTAAGAACTTTTTAGAAGCATATAGAGTTTATAGGGATATGATTCAAATATTGACCATATGTGAATAAAGAAAACAACGGCACGCTTAAACCATTTTGCTTACGAATTCATCATTGTTACTAAAATGGGGCTTGTAAAATTTGAACTTAAGAGAATGATATCGGAATTTTTTTCTAATTAACTGATTATACACCCTTTTTTTTTATCCCTGATGTCTAGTGTTAAGCTTGAAAAAACATACTATCAACGGACCGTTCTCAATATGGTTTTATCTTCTTTATAATTACTCATTATTCAAATGTTAATTATTGATAACATTTCCAACAATTCCATACAAAAAGTTCTCAGACCCTTAGGAACGTTAAGGCAAGTTGCACGTAAAAATTCGATTAAAAAGGGATATAAAAAGAGGTCATTCTTTGTTTGACGAATATACACGATAGCTCTCAAACTGGGACTGGAACATTTACAATGAGTTCCTGAGTTATGCAGAAAGATCACAAAGTAGAACAGAACCCGTCAAAACTTGAAATGACGCTTGATACATGTTTTTGAAAAAAGGAAGAAAATACGCATTTAAGAATGATAATCTTATTCAGATAATAAATAATAATAATAATAATAATAATAATAATAATAATAATAATAATAATAAATGATGATAATGGAAAAACTTCAGCTGTATCCGCTTATTCATTTATTTCACCACATAGTTGAGAACGTCCATATCTATAACAAAATTAGAAGAGATTACTTTTTCTGATTTTATGTCTGTCCATCTGAGATACATACACGCTTTCTTATTTTAAACTCTTTAAACTCATCCATTTTTTGGTTGCCCTGCCAGACCGTTTGTAATTTGTAATTGTAATAGTTTTCTGTTTATTTGTTTAATGAAACCTGATCCCATGACCGATCGACGTAGCTGGATTTGGGAAATTCATAGCCGACTCCTATCACTAACAGAGGGACGATCAGAGAACCGTAAATTAGTTATATAATTTTGTACCAGGTGGCAGTACCTATCATTAGTATTGCGATACAGCAATACCGCACGAAAAGAAATCGTGAGTCAGTATGACATATTTATCGACTTGAGCCAGTCTACCTCGTACCTAAACATCATATTTTATTGCTTTAGCTGATAAGACTTAGTCACTTAACCAATAAACCATAAGTATCTTGATGAAAATGTCACGATGATTATATAAGACCATCCTTATGTAATAGCGAATCCGGGTGTGTGTGGGACATCACCTGCTGCTTAGAGCTATATTTAGCTGATGCTTGTGTCGTCACTTAGAGCCAGTGTATTACAGCTTGTTCCGTTTCATCAAGCGCCTCTGCTGTTTTTTATCTTTTTTTTTATAAATGGTGCTGTCCTACTTTGTGACCTTCATGAGGGACATGTGTCAATCACTCCACTTCAGAACCCTACGTAAATGTTTCTGTTCGTTAACTCTAGTATGTATTCGTAAGACTCATGATGTCTTTATTTTCTACCACTAACTGGTGATGCATTATTCCAGCTTACTTTATATCTCTTGATGAATCTTTATAATCACATCCTCGAATGAGATTGAAAAAGCAGCTTACCCATCAGCCACAGCTTTTAAATCTTCGGAAATGTTTTATCAAGAGAAAGCTAATCAAAGAATGTTTAACTAGTTTTGAAATGTTTTCACCCCAAAGAAATCCATATTTGAGCATGCTAATACATGTAGTTTGCATATCGTAAATGTTTGTTTGTCGTGCATTTCTATTGGAAATAAATTTGCTTACGGAATACTAAAAAAACACGGACGGACATGTATATGGATGTCGTTTTTACTCAAACCGAACCTCTTTCAGTTTGGCATTGGTGGACGACCTGAACAACTTGCAAATTTGTCTCAACTATCAAACTTTAAATAAAAGTCTTTTACATTTCAGGGAAACACCTTCTGTTTACAGTTGACATGCCTAATCAAACAAAATATTACTTAATCCGTGAGGTCCTTCAGACAAAAGCACCCATATTTATGTAATTGACGTTGAAACATTTCTTATCCGAAGTACCTGAAGGGATTGCAATTTCCTATACGTTTAAACCTACGTTATAGTTGCATGTAGAAACGTAGATTATAGGAAGATTTCAAAGCCCGCAAACCCTAACCAGTAGAGTCGTACGCTCGCCACCACGATTCTACGCAGTGCGAGTATCATATATTAACATCTAGCATTGATGGCATTTATAATGTGCACAACAGAACATCTCCAGTACAGTTCACATTGGATGCTTATGCTACTTCTATTTTGCGCTCCGCCAATTTATGTTTGCATTTAATTAACATTTGAATGATAAAAACGCGATGTTGAAAGGAAAATAAGAGACAGAATAGCCCGTTTCAAGTATTAATTCAGGGTAAAACACTGGGTTTGTCTAATCAGTGAATCAAGAAAAAAGGCCTGTGGTTATGGTAACAGGCTTACCAAAGTGAAAACGTCCACCTAAATAGTCAATGATAAGTTAAGAGGGTGATATATACAATGGATAATGGGGTGCATATTATCATATTTTATAATCTATGACGTAAATGGTGACGTTCTTTGACACTGCAATATATGCATGTTCGAATAAAGCATTTTTATACACAATAAATGTATAAACTCTGCCCAAATCGAATGTTTAGCTTACTTATAACGCAATGGAGAAAGGAACGATATATATATATATATTATATATATATATATATATATATATATATATATATATATATTGAATAAATAATAACTGATAATACATCAAAGTGATCCTATCAAAACGGATTACATGTGGTGCCCATTATGAAAAAAATGGTTTCCCGTTTTTAATTCAGGGTCAAAATTTAGACAGTTAAAAGGTTATACACGATATGAGTAACATAACGGCTTAAAACAGCAGGAGATGACAGCTTCCGGTGTCCTGGGAAATCCCCTACACGCCTCTGACTATCTTAGGACCGACCCGCTTGATGATTCAAGATAGCCATTCTATAAAAGAGCTCGCAATATTCTTTTCCTTCATTCTGAACCTATAGAGACGGGCGAAAAGTCTATAATAAACAAAGTCATCACTGATACGTCATTAATTTACAAAACAATTTCCGAAACTATTCAAGAGAGAGAGAATGACCATGGCCATCCTGAAACCAAACAGTTTGCTTTGTGTGCTTGGGTTAATGTTTGTCTGCTTCATGTCTGTCAATGGGAGATGCCCCGCCCCATCGGAGCTCCCGACTTCAATCGGTGGAAGAAAATACTGCGCCATCGCCTACCAAAACAGTCACAATGATAAAGAGCGATCGTGTAATGGACGGACACGGCAGTTCATGGACGGGGACGCTGTGATGAAGCTCCAGGCAATGAACGACCAAATCTCAGCCATCGTGGTGCAACACGACTGTTGTTTGACAGTGTACCAGCATGCTGACAGGGCTGGAGACAAGAGAAACTTTAGACCGGGTACCCACATCCATCTTGCGTCGCTGAAGCGTGGCTTCTGGGGCTGGAACCACTGGAATGACGTCATATCGTCTGTGGACTGTGTCTGTGGACAGACCTGTGGGGGAAGACTTCACTAAAAAGCAACTGAATGGAGGCACTTCTTTACCTGGGGTAAAGTTAACTATTCCAGTAATGATCCCATTTTGTAGATTACCGCCTGAACTGTACACATGAACATCTAGTAACAGATCGGTGCCTTTAACATTTTACAATGACTACAGGTAACCTCGTACTGAGTGTCCGTCAACTGTGATAATGGATATAGTATTCTATTTATACAGACTATGTTGTCTGTCTATGCATTTTATGTCTGATTCCACCTTAACATATAAATATTTTTACTCTTTATTTATGTTTTTTTATTATATTGTTTATATTATGATTTTATACTTTTTACTCGATACAATATTAAGCTAGTTACATTCCAATAACTTAATACTTAATAGTCGTTATTGTCACCGTGTGTTGTTTATTTATTTAAAATTAATAGTAGAAGGGGTATTTATTTTTCATTTCTATCTATTATATTTATATAATTAATATTTTTGTTGGGGACATTGTGAGATCCATGATAATATTCCATTTGCCAATGGTACCAATGACGTCGCAGTTAATGATACAATATATTATATATGAAATATATCACAGATCTTATACATGACTTTTACATATTGTTTATCACTTAAGCGTTTTGCATAAACTATACTAATGGAAGTAATAAAATACTTGTTTCCTTAAATTGTGTTTGCCTGTTTTTCATGAATACGATTCAGTGTGTGTGTGTTTGTGTGTGAGAAGGAGAGGGAGAGAGAGAGAGAGATAATGTGATAATTTGTCTGTACACTGCATTAAA